>CM052893.1:965029-1034862 GCA_028534135.1 Potos flavus | reverse complement strand
CAGAAGCTGCACTGGGGGTGGGCGGGAAGCTTGGGGGAGGCAGCCAGCCAGGGGACCGGCTGCACCAGGGCTGGGGTCCCCAGGAAGCGGGGTCGCAGGGGAACCCATAGCAGCCTCGCGGGGAGTGCCCGTGCTCAGCTCCTGACCCACCCCCTTAACCACGCGGGAGAGGCCCCCAACCACAGCTCCTGAATGAGGTAGAGACTGAGAGAAACGGGGGACCAGCTGTCGAGGGGGCACAGCCTGGGAGCCGGGTCTTAGGAAGGCACGTGACGCCCGGGTAGAGAGCAAGAAGAACAGGGGAGGGTCTTGTGAAGAAGGGGTTAGGGAACTGGAGAGATAGAGCTCGGAGACAGCAAGGGCCTCGCCGCAGATGATCCTGGAGGGAGGTCTCTGAACTGTGCCCCAGCACCTTGTGGAGAAACTGCTAGGTGCCTACCAATGTACAGTCTCCCCTTCTTTTTAAATACAAAACCCCCATTTCTTATAGGGCAGCAATGTGCTCTCCAAGATCTGTATTTCTCAATCCCTTGCAGTTAGGTGTAGTCACACATCTAAGTTCAAGACCAAGAGCTGTGAATGGAGGCATTTCCTGGAGCCCCTGGGAAGGCTCATTACTCAGAATTGATTGGCTGGGAAACATGCTTTTTGCCTTTTCTCCTTTCTGCTGTTTGGAGTATGGATGCAATGGCTGGTGCTCCAGCAGCCGCCTTGGACCATGGTATGACTTTGAGTGTAGGAGCTGCATTGCGGGATGTTGGAGCAGAAAAGAAGAACCTGAGTGGTGGATGGTGACAGAGCTGATGTCCATATGCATTTACTGGGCGTTTACTATACTCTGCACAGTGTCTTAGGCACTTGGTGAACCAAACAGATAGTATCTGCCCACGTAGATCTCAAACCGGTGAGGGAGCCAGGGCTGCCTGCTGCCGTATACAGTGTGGGGGTAGGGAGCATCCACACAGAGTGAAGTGGGGCCCTCTGAAGCTATACAAAGGGGAGGTCTTGCAAGGACCTTTCATTTTGGAGCATGCTCATAATCTTGATTAGACAGACAATAGCATGGAGATTTACGGATAGTAGGTTATTTCCCAAGATTGCTCTCAGAAGTGATAATCGATTGGGATATCTGACTCCAACTCACTTTCTTAACCACTTCTTTCACTTGCTGAGGCAGGAAAAGAGAAGGGCAGGAACGTACTCAGAGGAACAGAGAGGAAGAGAACCCAGAGAGGGCAGTATTTTGGGAGTGGGGGAGGTCGGAGGGATAGCACGAAGCATGAGGGGTGAAGAGAAGTGAAGGGGGACGACCGTGGCCATTCTTGACCTTCAAGAGGACAAAGTTAGTGACAACCTCCCTCGCTTATCGAAATTCTCTCAACCTGAGTCATTTTTCTCCTGTTAACAGGTTTACAGAATCTTTCATTTTTATGTCTATTATTGAGATTTATGTTAAAAATAGATTTCAGCAACTGTTCGGTAGCATAATTATTCCTGTGACATCAGAGTACATTCAGTACTAACCTCTTTTGTTGTCAGTCTACCAAATGCCCCCCAGCGTCACGCGTCGCGCCGGGACAGCGGCTGTGTGCAGACATTTAAGTATAGAACTGAGCTGCTTTTCACAAACAACTTCATGACTTCACATCCATGGACCTGAAAGGTGTTTGCTCACCATATGCTTCTCTTTCTTGCACCGTAGAGTAAGAAATAACACTTGGTCAGAATCCCTACCAAGAAGGAGACATTCTCATTTTATCTTGACAGGTGTGGACGATCTATTTCCAAAACTGCTTCCTCCTACGAACGTGCCCCCACAGCTCGGCAGAAACCTGCCCTCCGGAGCATCGGGGGGGGGAGGGAGAAGGGATGGGGGGGTCAGGTTGTAAGCATCCCCAGGCAAACTCTTCAGCTTTGAAAGCGATTTCCTAAAATGGTTTGAGTTTGAACCGGAGATGGAGGGAGAGGCGTGGCGGCACATGAGCAGTAGCCTCTCTGCAGCTCTCCCCAGCCCCGCCGGCCTCCTCCATCCCTCACCCTGTGGTCCTGGCCTCTGCAAGCTCCCCGGACGGGCAGAGAAAGAGCACACTTATCGCCACGCTCAGCCTGGAGAAAGAAAGCTCTTCGGCACAGCATTTGGTGCCGTGACGTTATTTCTCGGAGGACGAAGACGACACTTACTGTGGGTGTGGTGGATGAGGGCTAGAGCAGAGGAAGGGAGCGCCCCAGAAGGCTGCCAGGGGGCTCCCCGGCAGACCCTTGCAGGCCAGGAGAGAGGGCGGAATGTCATACCCAAAGCGCTGGACGGGAAGAACCATCTAGCTACGTCTCCAGTTCCGTTTCATTTTTTAAAGGTTGTGGGTAGAAAGTTCAGCTATTTGAAGAAGGATAAACAGAGTCCTGTTTCAGTCCCTTCTCCAATGGCATTATGTGGACAACCTCACTCCCTCTTCAGAACAACCTCATTATCATCCTCATTTATCCTACGTCTGGAAGAACTGAGGTCCAGAGGCGTTCAGTCACTTGCCTGGGGCCAGAGGGCAGGTAATTATGGGGGACAGGCTCTGCCCACAGCCCACCTGCAGAGTGGCACATGAGAAGCCGGCTTCACACCCCAGCGCACCTGAACTGAGCTTCTGACTTCTGGATGATGTTCCCGGATGATGCTTTCTCGGGGTCTGCAAAGAAGGGATGCTTTGGGCCACGGCTTGGGTATAGATCCTGGAGAATTTCAAGGCTCAGTAATTTTGCCAGGGGTTTATTCTGCCTCTCTTTCTCGGCAGGGGGCTGGGGGGAGTATTAAATAAATCCATCCTAGGATGGGTGCTGAAGCAACACCATTACAGAGCAGTTTAGCTAAATAGCCAACACCAACCAAATCATCAACTTAATGTCTTCACTCAACATTGTATTTTTGAGCGCGTTTGAGCGCGATCCCTGATGACATAGACGGGTGGATATGAATAGATAGTCCATTCCCTTTCAGCTGCTGTGTAAGACACAGTCCACGGTGAACTACGTTGGCTCTTAGGTACCCGTTTCCCTCGGCAGCACACTGAGGTTCGCGTCCGGCTCTTCCTAACACAGATGCCGCAGCAGTCCTGTCCTCATACAGCGTCGCTGAGATTGGTGTTCTGTTAGCAATTACTCGCGTCCTCAGCCTGCGCCAAGCGTCCGGGCGGGAGAGCACTCTCCCCTCCTGCGCTGACTTTGGACTTGGCCGTGGAACTTGTTTTGGCCAATGGACTGTATGCCGTATGTGAGCAAAACCTTTCACTGTAAGCCCAAGGTTTGCTTCCCGTGAGGCTCTGCCCTCTGTTGTGAAAACAACACACCCTAGAGAGTGGCGGCTCCTTTATTCTCGGGCACAAGGAGCAGACACGAGGAGCCTAGTGGAGAGCAGCCCAAGCCAGCCATGTCCGCGGTGCCCAGCCGGGCTCGGGGACCCTCGGCCCACCTATAGCCCTCGTGGTTCACAGGGAAGACAGGAACTCTGTCGTATCGCCCGGAGTCGGAGTGTGGTCTCTTGCTGGGGCACAAGCTGACTCCTACAGAAATGGGTTCCTAAGTCCAGCTGCTGCCGGAATCCCTCCTGCGAGGTGGGCTCTGGCCTCGGGAGATGGCCAGGGTGCAAGCTTCGTCGTGCAGATCACTTGGTGGGACTGTCCGAAACATACTGACGGACTTGGGGCTCTGGGTGGAGAGATTTCAAGGCAGAATGTTCAGTGTGGGTCGGTTGTATTTCGCTGTATTCGATAAGGCACTAAAAGAAAGAGGTACTTGGAAAATAATCAGCTTATTTGTTTGAAGGTATAATTGACTCATGACAAAATCCATCCTTTTTTTTTTTAAGTAGACTCCATGCCCAATGTGGGGCTCGATCTTACGACCCTGAGATCAAGAGTCAGATGTTCTACCGACTGAGCCAGCCTGGCGCCCCCAAAATCCATTTTTTAAGCATATGGTGTGGAAGTTTGGACAAGTGTATAACAGTCATGGGATAAACAAGTGTATATAAACAAGTGTATGCGGTCATGGGACTACCATCAAAATCAAAATATAGGACGATTCCATCATCCTGACAAATTGCCCTGTGCCTCTTTGGAGCAAAGTCCCTACCTCCAGGTCCAGCCCCTAGAACCATTCTTTTGTTTTCTGTTCCTGTCGTTTTGCATTTTCCAGGTGTGCTGTAAACAGAATCCTGCAGTAGGTGGGCTTTGAGTCTGGCTATCATCACTCGGCTTATGTGCTTCTGGTTCGCGCATGTGGTTGTGTATATCAACAGTTTAGTCTTTTTAAATTTTGAGTATTTTTTTACTGTTTAGATGTACCACAGTTGATCCACTTGTCTGTTGAAGAATATGTAGGTACTTTCCAGTTTGGGGCAATTATAAAGAAAGCCACCATAAACATCTGCATACCGTTTTTTGTTTGTTTTGTTTTGTCTTGTTTGGTTTGGTTTGGTTTAGGGATGGGGAGGAAGCTGGGTGAGGGGGCAGAGGGAGAGGGAGAGAGAGAATCTTAAGCAGGCTCCATGCTGAGCACAGAGCCTGACGTGGGGCTTGATCTCACGACCCTGAGGTCATGACCTGAGCCAAAGCCAAGGGTCGGATGCTTCACCAACTGTGCCACCCGGGCGTCCCTACATAGTGGTTTTTGAGTGAAGTTATGTTTTGCTTTCCCTCGGGTAACTCTCTACAAGTGAGGTTGCTGGGTGGGAGGGATGAGTATACGTCTAAATGTTAAGACGCTGCCTGACTGCTTCCTAAGTGCTGGTGTGTCTCCCGTTCCCGCCAGCAGGGGGCGAGAGCTCCAGCCGCTTCCTGTTCTTGCCAGTGCATGCTGGTGCCAGCCTCCCTTGGTTTAGGCAACCCAACGGAGAAATGGCCTTGCCTCACTGGGGCTTACGTTTGCATTTCCCTCGTGGCCAGTTATGTGGAACATCTTACAGGTGCTTCCATGTCAACCATGCGTCTTCTTTGGTGAAGTGTCTGTTCAAATATTTCGCCCATTTCAAAAAAGGTGTTGGTGTTTTTTGTTTTTTGTTTTTAAATTAGTGAGTTTTGCGAGTTCTTTGTATCCTCCCTCTGGATACAAGTCCGTCATCAGAAATGTGATCTACAAGTGTATTCCCTGAGCCAATGGCTTGTCTTGTCGTTCTCTTGGTGATGTGACTTAATTTTGATGACGTCACATTGGTCTGTTTGAAAGCATGGTTTAAAGAGAAGAAAACAGAATCCAGACATTCTTAGATGGGCAGGATCGAAAGGGACACATGCTAAAGAGGTGAGCTGGTGGTAAAACCCACATCAAACGTATGGTCCTCTTACTGGATTCCGGAGTCCTCCAATAAATCCTTTCAACTGCATGAAATGGTTCATGGAGAAGGACCGAGGGCATGGTTCCACGGAAGCATGACATGCTGAGTGAGGTCACCCGTGGCCTTGTCAGTCATGCGGTGCACTGTGGACTGGCCTCCTGGTGCAGGACGCTCAACTTAGAGAATGTGAGCACATGTGCGTGTGTGTGCAGATACGTATATACGTGCACGTGTCTTACAGGCACACGTATGTGTGTGCACATATATGCTGTGCGTGCCATGTGCTGTGCACACGTGTGTCCATTACATACGTGTGCAGTCTGTGGCTGGGTATGGCATGTCTATGAGCAGGGCAGTGTGCACGAATGTGTGTCTGGTATGAAATTAAGAAGCTCCTCATGGTCTCTTTCCTTTATGCATTTACAGTCCAGGGAGACTCAACATGCCACCTTTCGTTGGGCATTCTCCAGAAAGTGTCTCATTATTACTGAAAGGTCAAGTTTCTGAAGTCTCAGGCACTTCAAACATCATCCAAGCAAGTGGCGATAAAATAATGATCTGGTGGAAGGGACTCATTCTTCACCCTCTGCCCTGCTGGGACCATTCATCCCTCACTCATCCACTCATTTTCCCTCCCCCCTCCTCTCCCATTCTCTGCCTTCCCTTCCACCCACTCTCCCGTCCTCCCCTTCTCTCAGGGGCAGGAAGAGATCCCAGGTGCGTCCTGGACGTGGAGGGTCCCATCTTCTCTACATGGCGCTCTATCCTCCGATGATCTGTTCCCACCTACAGATGATTCCATCCTCCCTGGTATCTTGTCACAGATTCACAGATGCCTCATTTCACAGTAAGGAAGCCGGGGCCGGAAAGGGCCTCAGTGACTCACGTAAAAATCACAGCTGCTTACGGCATAACCACCGTCCCTGAATAAAAAATCACCGCATTGTAGGCTAGATGACATCTCAAGTCTTCCCACGGTCCGTTTGGCAGCCAATCCTTAGGCAAACACTGGAGCTGAGCTCAAAGTTTTTGCTTATTAAGCATGGAAAGAACACCGGAGAGTCCAGACCTGGCTCGTTTCTGAGAACAAAACCCTAGAATGAGATTGACGGCTGGCCTGTTGCATTTGTGCCTTAAAATCCTGTTTCTTAACTAATCCCGACCATTGAAATCTTGTCTGTAACCCATTTGCAATTGTATTGCATCTCTTGGCCTCACTCTTTAAAGTAAGCATTTTAAATGCTTTAAAATCAGCTCCAGAAATTAGGTTCAGGGTTTGGAAGACTTCTGACTTCTAATCAAATAATATTCCGCAAAAAGTGATCAAAGAGTTGATTGTTGTTTCCAGCACAAGGTAACTGGTGACAGCAGCTTTCATGAGCTCAGTTCATTTTAGACACTACGATAATTTCTAGAATAATTACTGGCCGAACGATATGTTTGCTCCATGTGTGTACATTTGTATACATTTATCAATAGGAATATTAAATATAACTATTAAATCTGAATGTTGAGTCAAATTGATAACTAGTAATTTTATTGTTCTTTGGCATAAACGTCCTGATGTTTCCTGCACTGAGCTGAACAAATGACAAGGCTTCCCTCCTTGCCGCCTGGCTGGACAAGACAGCCACACACCCAAGTGACGGCATCTGTGCAGAGCAGATTACGAGCCTGTGCCCAGAGAAGGCTGCGTTGGTCTGAAGGCACCTGTTCACTCTTGGGAAAGAAACAGCTTTTTACTAAAAATGCTTTAGCTCTCACAGAAAGAAGCCAGCTTTCTGCACACGTCGGTCTGGCTTCTAGGGTGAGTGAGAAAAACCACCCTAACTGGGTCCATCATGAGTGTAGAGATTCAGGCAGGTAGGAAAGGGCAGAAACCTAGCATGACAGCCATTTAGAAAGGAATGGGCTGGGAGCATTTTTTCTGAGTCTATAAAAAGGGTAATTACTTTGGCAAGTAGTTCATTGTCTGCCCCACGAAGGCAGCTGTAGATGGATTATAAATAAGCGATGGCTCATAATTCATCAAAAACAAGAGGATGGGAAGAGTTTTAAGGAAGCATGAGTTTTAAGAAGAACCTTCAAAATTCAGCAAACGTTACAGATTATTGGAGCAGCCCAAGTCCCCCAGGGGCACTTTCCTTCACGGGGGCCTGCTCTTCCAGTTCCATCTGCTCTACGCACCCTGCTGAGGGCCATCCTTCCTCTCCAGGTGCAGGCAGAACACTGGACTCGGCATCCGAAGATTTAAAGCCTGTTTACTCCCTGTAATCTTGGGCAAACATCCTTGACCCTCAGTGTCCTCAACTGCAAAATGGGATAACAGAAGCACCTGACCCACAGATCGGTGGTGCGTGCTGCTTGTCTTATTCACTCCGCAATTACGGGATGCGTGATTGACGTCCCGCCTTGTGCCAGGCCCTGGGGAAGGTGCTGGGGGTGAACATCAGGCTCCAGCACTTCGAGAAATCAAAGCTCATCTGAGACCAACTGGGTCCAAGTCTCTGGGGGCAGGGCCCGAGCACCAGGATCTTTTCCAGATCCACAGGTGAGCTCAGGGCTAAGGACCGCTAGTGTAGACGGTGCAGGTAAAACAATAAGTGAATGAATGGGAGGCAGGGGACTTCGCAGGTGTGAGTAGGTCTTGAAGGACCAGCAAGGGTTCGCTTGTGGAGAGAGTTCGGTGAACAAAAGCACGGCGCATTTGGCCTTGAAGTTTGGAATGGAGAAAGCCCAGGACCCATTTGTATCCTGCTTGGGAGCTGAGTTAGAGGTGTGCCTACAGTGGGACAGGAGTGCTGTGCTGTCGTGAAGTCAGTGGGAGGCCTGGTGCTTTTCATATGTACATTGACGGGGCTCAGGACACACTACCCCAAAATATGGTGGCTTAAATAGGAATGGAAGAATCAGGAAGGTCACTCTGCCTCCCCAGTTCCCACACTTCCTCCCCTAAACAGGCCATAAAACCCCATGTGAAAGGGACCCTTCCTGTGTCAGGAGGAGAGAAGACATTCACATCACTAGACCCAGATTCTGGAAATTTGGGGCCAGGAAATCTTTACAAACTTTAGTAAACCAACCCTCATCTTCCTACTCAACATCTGTACCACTTACTCCCCTTTGTCTTGTCAATGTTTCACAAACCTATCACTTCTTTGTCTAAAAGCTATAAAAGCCTCTTGTCCTGTTTTAGGCCCAGTCAGAGACCCTAAGAGGGTCAAGGGGAACTTTTTGACAAAAAAGGAGAGCTTTCGACAAAAGTCAATACGCATTCATGATGAAATGTTTAAGGGTAGATATAGAGGGAATGTACATCTGCATAACAAAGGCAGAAAAGACAAGACAATATGTGGAAAATGGAGAGCTTTTCCTCTAAGATCAGAAACAAAACAAGGATGCCCATTCCTGCCACTTACCCAACACAGTAAGCAAGTCCTAGCCACAGCAATTAGGCAAAAAAAAAAAAAAAAAAAAAAAATCCAGATCAGAATGCAAACATAAAACTCTATTTGCAGATCACACAATACTATATATAGAAAACTCCTAAAGACTCCCCAAGAAACTCTTAGAACTAATAAATGAATTCAGTAATAATTTATGATTCAGGGTGTTATGCTAAGTGAACTAAGTCAGACAGAGAAAGACAAACACAGAATAACATCACTTTTATGTGGAATCCAAAAAACCCCTGAACTCATAGATGTGGAGAACAGACTAGCGGTTACCAGAGGTGGGGGTAGGGGGGTGCACCAAATGGGTGAAGGGAATCAAAGTGCACACTTCCAATTATCAGATGAGTGTAAGTCCTGGGGAGGCAGTGTATAGCACAGTGACTATGCATGGGTAGTAATACCGTATTGTAGATTTGGAAGTTGCTAAGAGAGTAAATCCTCCAAGTTCTCATCACAAGAAAAATAAATTGTACTATGTGCAGTGAAGGATGATTTCACAATGTATACATAAATCAAATCTTTATTTTGTACACTTAAAATTAATACGGTGTTATATGGCAAAAAAAAAACTTCGTTCAGACCCAGCCAGGGAACTTCAGTAGGTGTAGGAAAATGTCTTCCTTCCCTGCAGTGTGTTAGGAAGACCAGTCGGACTCCAGAAAGGGGAAACTCCCACTCTTGGAGAAGCATTGGGGGTAAGGGCACACATTCGGGTACCAGATCCCCTGGGCTCTATTCGGGTCCAGTACTCGCTATGTTAACCTTGGGCAAGTTCCTTAACCTCTCTGTGCATTGGTTTTCTCAACTACAAATGTGATCAAAACCAATTTCGATCTCGTGGCACTGTCATTCAGATAAAGTGACCTAATAGTCATAAAGCACTCAGAGCAATGCCCGACACACAGCGAGCACTGTCTTTGCTGCTGTCATTTTTTCAAGTGCTGGCTCCAAAGTCCCTTCTTCTGTGAGCTCCATCAAGCCTGAGGAACGGTCCCCATGTTTTTCCTACCATTTCTATTGCAGTTACTTATCTATATGTTTCTCTCCTGAGGCTGTGAATTGACCAAGGGTTGCTCTTACTTCCCTCCTGGCATAGGTCTGGGGTAGGGGCTCTCTGCTTACTTATGGTATATGGTTAGATTTTTGTTAATTTAATAAAATAAAAACTACTGGGGAGCCCGAGTGGTTCAGTTGGTTAAGCTTCTGCCTTTGGCTCAGATCTTGATCCTAGGGTCGTGGGATCGAGGCCCATGCTGGCCTCCTTGCTCAGCGGGGAGTCTGCTTCTCCCTCTCCCTCTGCCCCTCCCCCTATCCCACGCATGCATGCATGCACACACTCTCTCTCTCTTTCAAATAAATACTCTTTGAAAAAATAAAAGTATTTTAAAAATAAAAACTACTAAAGCAAAGAAAGATGTTTTTAACAATCAGCGACAATCTTTCATTGTGTTTTAAAGACTGAAATCAATTGAAATTGGATCTTTTCATGGGTTGAGAAGGGCTTGCAAATGCAAGACATTTCAATACCTTTGTTTTTTGCTATTAAAACTTTGGCCTTTCTCATGGCATTTTCTTGCTGCAAATCCTATGAAATATTTAGTTTCCTAGGCACACTGAAGTTTAACCCTTGTAAAGAAACTTCCGTCTGGAAATGTCAGGCATAATTTATTAACTCCCTTTACTTGCACACTGATAGTTATAGTACCGTATTTCTAATTGGGAGGTGAGTTGCAAATACAATGGAAATATGGAAGTAGATAAATCTCTTTCAAGGCGCAGTTAAGGAAGTGTTTTAGGATGACTTGCAACTCTAGTAAATGCCTTGCGTGGCCTGATTCGTGGGTTGGTTTCAGCTCTCAGGGGCTCTGGCTAGTCCGTCTGCCTGAGCACCCTCCCCCTGGATGTCCCAGAGGCTAACGCCCTCACTTCTTTCGAGCTGAAGGGGAGTAGACCGTGTCACTCAAAATATGCCTCTTTGGCATAAGGATGATCTTGAGTTGGGTTTTTCGCTCAAGATTGATATTATTTATTTAGGAGAGAGAGAGAGTGCGTGCACAAGCGGGGGAGGGGCAGAGGGAGAGAATCTCAAGCAGACTCTGCACTGAGCTTGGAGCCCCACGTGAGGCTCCACCCCATGACCCTGAGATCATAACCTGAACTGAAACCAAGAGTCAGACACTTAACTGACTGAGCCACCCAGACGTCCTGAGCTGGTTATTTTTAAGAAACAGCAGACACAGGAGAAGTTCTGAATACTGAGAAGTGACCCTTTTGTAAGCCACACTTAGGTCTATAAGGGAAATCTCGGTAAGAGTGTCTCCCTCTCTGTACCAGGAAGAGGAGGATGACTGAATCTCCAGAAACTCTTATCAGTGAAGAAGGCAATGTCTTAAAACTGCACAATATCCATATTTTTGATGACTATGTTTTGTCTGACAACTGCCATCACTGGCTCCCCAGCCCCCAGCCCCACCCCTGCAGTCTCCTTCCTCTTTAGCTGGAGATGGTGTTTAAAGTGGTGGTCTAGGCGATTTAGACAGTTATTCTGTTTGGTGGAGGGTTCTCTTATGTATATGAGAGGTACACATATTGTTAAACTTCTGGGATTTTTCTCCTCTTAATTCGTCTTTCACGACACGGGGTCTCAGGCAAGAACCTAGAAGGGTAGAGGGAAAATTGCTTTTCCTCCCCTACAAAGTGCTTACTTAAATCTCCCACTCTCTCATCCTGCATCCCACTCTCCCCTCCCCAGGCATCCCTCTTCCCCCTTTACCGTACCATTCCGTACTGCTCCTTCCCCTTCCTGTGCTCTCTGTGCACCTCACCCCAGCAGAACCTGAGCTTGGAGGGCTGGGCGTTTTGTTTTGTTTACTGACATAGCCAGGTGCCCAGCGCAGTCCTCGACATACAGTAGGTGCTCAGTGAATGTTGGTTGCACCAGCTTCCCAACTACTGCCAATACCAACGATTGATAAGACGTAGCTGGAAGGAAGAACACCACCTTGGCAGCTGGGTCTCACAGAGGGAGGGGAAGATTGAAGTTTGCTGACAGTTTGAAGTTTAGTTTAAGGCAAGTCTCTGCAACTGGGGGAGACATGCTCGTAAGTTTTTTAATATCTTTAAAAATATCGTTAGTATCTCTAAAGCTTTAATATTACATCTTATAAATTTTTATTTGTTTATGTTTTCCTGAAACCAGGAGGTCTCTGGATCCAGGCAGGTTATTATTTATTTACCGCAATAATTGCATCAGTTCCCCACATGCCAATTCTTCCCTCTTTTGGGGGGCAATGTGAGTGAGAGCCGGCTGGCTGGGCCTGGGCGTACAAGCGGGCTCCTTGCACTACAGGAGAGGAACCCTGAAATTGTCAATCTGTTTACATAGGATGGCATGTGCCGCAGCCCAGCTCCCCACAAACACAGTCTCCTTGGGAAGAGGTAGATCTCGATGGAATGTAAATAATAAATAAATGTAAATAATGTCAATATATATTCAGAGCAATGGAACCAGCCACCATCACCTGCGTTCGGCACAGACACAAAGGAGGGCAGAGGGGAGGGAGAAAGGGAATTCACGTGTGCCCCGATCGGAGACTATCAGCACGGGGAAGGGCCAGGCAGGCTGGCTGGATGCCGGGCAGCCCATTGGACCGGATCGGGGTGCCTGCCTGGCTTTCTCCTTCGGTTGGTCTAAGTGGCAAGTGGGCACAGCAATCAGGAAGCCAGCGATTATTAATCAAGTCCTGGCTTCCCGGACTGCTGGCTAGAGACAGCGGGCTGACTCCTTAGGAGGCTGATTTGTACGTAGTAGGTTGGCTTCCCAGGCTGGTTACTGCCGACGATGACTAGTTCCTGGGCGGGCTGCTAAAGACCGTGGGTCAGAGTTCTAGTTGTGTGTGTGGTCTGGGCACTGTCTGCTGTGTGTTGAGCCCTCCGTGGTTTGGGATGAGTGGGGACAGCAGGGCAAAGATGGAAAGTGGGGAAAGCGAAGAACTTTCGGGAAGTTCTCACGGTGAACAGCCAGGTTATTTGCTTGGAAGAGTAAAGTTACGTTAATGTAGATAACACTGGGAAGGGTAGACAGGTAGTTTTGATTTTCGGGTGAAGGAACTGAAGAGAAGGGAAGGGGAGGTTGAGATTTGTCGAGTATCACAGATGTCCTCAATTTTAGCAAGTCCCCACCCCCCTCAGCTTCGCGTGGGGCTGTGAGAGAAACGGCACTATTCCTGTTTCACAGGACAGGGAGACTCCGAGTCTGAATCAGCGGTCCAAGGTCACGCTTAAATGGTAATAAAGGCAGAACTCCAAGCCAGCCCTGCGGGACCTGTCAACCTGGAAAATAAAATAGTCACGTATCTTACGAGCAAAACGAGTGTATTTGGGAAGAGCAGAGGACTCACAATCCGGGACCAGCCAACTACAATGAACCAAAGGCAAGTCCGAAGGGACAAGGGGAAGGTCAGCTCATTATTGGGGGTTAGGAGGAGACTGGGGAGGGTTGTTCTGAAGAAGAGTTCATTGAGGAAGAGGAAGAGCTCATGCCAGTGTCTCCCTGGTTGTGGGCGGTGGTCAGCACCCTCTTGCGGGGGGTGGGTGGGGGGGGGTTCCTTTTTTTTTTTTTTAACTTGGAGCTAAAGTCCTACGTGGGAAGTGTCCTCCTTCCCTGTGCTAGTTTGCAGGCTGCCCCCCTCAGGCCTTCCTGACTCCATTTTTTTTTTTAAAGATTGATGTATTTTAGATACAGCGAGCGCTCGAGTGGGGGAGGGTGAGAGGAGCAGAGGAAGAGAGAGAATCCCAAGCAGGCTCCACGCTGAGTGCGGAGCCGGGCCTGGGACTCGATCTCACGATCCCGAGATCATGACCTGAGCGGAAATCAAGAGTCAGACGCTTACCCGACTGCGTCACCCAGACGCCCCTTGACTCTGTTTTTGTTGAGGTTTCCCTTCTCACGCACAGCCCCCCAAGCCCCGTGCTGCCTTCTTCCGTAATTGCAAATACTGCCCAAATCATCTCACCATTGCCATGCACGCGTGTGATGGGCTATCCGTATGGGTGGGGTTTTTTTTTTTTGCCAGAAGACAGTTGGTGGGGTGGACGTTGGAGGGACACAGAATAAGGACGTTTCAAGCATTCTCAGGGGTGAACCCTGAGTTGAAACTCGTATCTGCCCTTTCTGTCAAATGTTCTCTGTATGGAGAGAAGGCCCTTTTAGCTACTGAATTACAATAACACATTTCTCCTTAATATATGTTCTTCCTCCTTCTTTCCCCCTTAAAAGTAGTTGGCAAAGTAGCTGGAGTCAGCATCGAGTCAGTAAATGTACACGATTCCTGGGAGTCCGCTCACATTTCGCCAGCGCGATGCAGCTCTCGAGGACCGTGGAAATAAAACCCCAGGCTGTTCCTAGATTTACAGCCTTCGCAGTCCGTGGTCTGTGCCGCCGGCATTTGTAACCGGGCTGGCACGGTCTCCGGAGAACATCATTTTATCTTTTAGAAACAATTACGATTATAATTAGTGTTGTTATTGCTCTCTGCACCGCAGCAGGGAAATGCAGCGATCAGCCTCCTGCTCGTCGGCGTGAAAGGCTGGGCGGCCGGGGAGGCTCCGTGCTGCGCGCATCCGAGCCGAGCCCCAAGGCTCCGGGTGGGAAAACAGTGGGTAGGACTGTGCACGTGGGGCTGGCTGCCTTGCGCCCCGGGATGTGGTTGTGTGTATGCACTGGGCACGCGGATTGCTAGAGTCCGCCTGCAACCTACATGGCCGTGTTCAGGGAGGGGAAAGAGGAGGCTCAAAGCTGAGGTTCACGGGCGTCTCCTTAGAGGCGAGGATACACAGCCACACAGCTGGGAAGGCAGCCTTTCTGCAGGGGCTGCTCCGCGAGGGAGTGGGAGCCGGGAGACTCGCCGGCATAGCCTGGACTTTAAGATTTCCCCTCTGACTGCGGTCGATCAGGAAGGCCAAGTCTTCAGTGTCCGGAGATGGCCCGGGCGTACTAGCTGTCAGAGTTTCAGCAGAGGCCACAAAGGGCTAAGAAACAAAACAAGGCGTGAAAAGTCCCCCATATCCTGGGAGATGTTCTAATTGTGCAATCTGTAAGGAAGGACCATCCGGTCCACTGTGGAAAGATGCTTTCGTGAACTACAAAGTCCTGCTCTTGCGCGTTGTGGCGAGGTCAGATTGCCAAAACGCTGCCCCTCGCTCAGTCCCTGTGCTCATGCCTTCGGCCCCGGGAGCCGCTGGGGGTAACCCTGCTCTGGATCTGGAGAATGCCGTCTTTAACCCTGAACAGAAATCACCTCCAGAGCTCAGGCGGGTCCCCTGGAGTATGCGGGGACGGCGATGTGATTCACACCTGGAAATATAATAAAATGAGAGGCTACAGCGGGAGGGAGGAAGGTTGTGTGTGGCGAGGTGCCCTTTCCCCGCGGAGGGGCGGAGATGGAGATTCTCGCGGGCCAGAAGGACACGGGCTCCATGCCCTTCCCAAGAACCTGGCCCGGGAAGCGTCCTGCCGGCGTGACGACACCTTGGTGGAAAGAGGCTGGAGCCACACCAGAGATTGCGGAAACCGGAGGGTGGGGACAGCTCTGAGCGGCGGCGGGAGCCGGGGACACCTGCTCCAGGAGTGGCGGTCAGGTGCGCGCGTGTGTGCGCATGCAGACGGGGGAGCGGGTGGTGGGAAGGTCTGCGCCGCAGATTACAGAGGGGAAGGTACCGCACCTGTCCCCCACCTGTTCGCTACCAGCCCCCCTCCACCACCCCCGCCGCAGCCTCTGCAGCCTGACGTCAGGCCAAGCTGGGGAAGGGAGAAGGTTTACCCTGCATACGTTTGAGTTCCTCGATGCTTCAGTCCCTGGAGAAATAAACTGTTTATTACCCGAGAGTAACGGCATGACCAATCCGCCTGCTCGGGCCGCATGGAGGGAAATGCAGCTTCGGCGCTGGAGGAGAGGCACAAAGGGGTCTCCTGATCCGGGCGCCTGTCATTCCCTAAACTGGTGGTATGACCATAGGATGATGGCTGGGGCTCGGAGTCTGCGTCCGGACTTGGTAGTGACGGGGTTCAGGACACACTACCCGCAAAGACGGCACATGGGCCCATGGAATATTTTAAGCAGAAGGAAAAGTTTGAGAAAAGGACAGAAGCAGGAAGGTCTCTCTGACCTCCTCTCTGACCCTTTTCCCCTAAAATGAATCATAAACCCCTCATGAGAGAAGTGCCCATCCTGTCCCTGGAGGAGAGGACCATCCCTCTCCGCGCCGGAGAGGAGAGACACCAGGAAGATTCCAAACGAACAGATCTTGCTAATTTCCCCGTTTACTACACTCAGCTCACGCTCTGTGCCCTCTCACATCTTCCCACGACTTTCCAGCAAGCCCGACATCAAAACACTCGGGCTTAGCGCTTTCGCCCATTCTTCATTTCCTTATGAAGACGCTTGCGTCTTGAAAAATTTATATTAAATAAACTTGGGGGCACCTGTGTGGCTCAGTCAGTGAAACACCTGCCTTCAACTCGGGTCATGATCCCGGGGTCCTGGGATTGAGCTCCGCATCGGGCTCCCTGCTCAGCTAGGAGTCTGCTTCTCCCTCTCCCTCTGCCCCCTCCCTGCTCGTGCTTGTCCTACTTCTTTTACCTGGATCCTGAAAATTGTCAGATTCTAAGTTGGGGCTAGAATATTACACTCAAATACGTGGAGATAAACGAGGACCTACCAAACAGAAACAGGCAAGGGCTCCGTGTTCAGAGCTCACAATAGCAAGGGCGGCCGCCACATCACTTGTGCTCGGGCAGAGACTCGAAGGCGGGCAGAGGCGTGGCCGTGCTTTGTGGCTGGAACAGGGGTGGCTTCCGGGGGGCCCTGGCTGGAGGCCGTTGGCCCGGGGAAGCTGCGGGACCACTAACTAGAAGCAGGGTGTCTTATGTGATTGCTGATTTGGATTTCTCTGGCTGGCTCTGAGTTGGAGGTCGAGAACATGGATTAAGAAAGCGGTCAGTTATTTCTTAATTGTTTATTTAGACTTTATTGAACTTCAAGTTAGTTAACATATAGTGTATTAGTTTCAGGGGTAGAGGTCAGTGATTCATCAGTTGCATAGAACCCCTAGTGCTCATCACATCACGTGCCCTCCTTAACGTCCATCATCCAGTTACCCCATCCTCCTACCCACTCCCCTCCAGCAACCCTCAGTCTGTTTTCTAGAGTTAAGAGTCTCTTATGGTTTGCTTCCTTCTCTCTCTCTCTTTTTTCCATCCCATATGTTCATCTGTTTGGTGTCTTAAATTCCACATACGAGTGAAATCTTATGGCATTCATCTTTCTCCGACTGACTTATTTTGCTTAGCACGATACCCTCTACTGCCATCCACATCGTTGCAAATGGCAAGATTTCATTCTTTTTGATGGCTGCGTGATATCCCATTGTGTATATCACTGCATCTTCCTTATCCGTTCATCTGCTGCTGGACTTGGATTGCTTCCATAGTTTGGCTATTATGGACATTGTCGTTATAAACATCGGGGTGCACGTGCCCCTACAAATCACTATTTTTGTAGACTTTGGATAAATACCTACTAGTGCAATTGCTGGGTCATAGGGTTGTTCTAACTTTTTGAGGAACTTCTCTTTTCCAGACTGGCTGCACCAGCTTGCATTCCCATCAGCAGTGTAAGAGGGTTCCCCTTTCTCCGCATCCTCGCCAACACCTCTTGTTTCCTGACTTGTTCATTTTAGCCATCCCGACTGGTGTGAGGTGGTATCTCACTGTGGTTTTGACTTGTATTTCCCTGAGGCCGAGTGATGTTGAGTATTTTTTCATGTGTCTGTTGGCCATCTGGATGTCTTGTTTGGAGAAATGAACAGTCACGAACAGTCATGTCTTCTGCCCATTTCTTTACCGGACTATCTGATATTTGGTGTGGAGTTTTCTAAGTTCTTTATAGATTTCGGATACCAGCCCTTTCTCTGATATGTCATTTGCAAATATCTTCTCCCATTCCGTAGGTTGCCATTTAGTTTTGTTGATTGTTATTAACCAATTCTCGACTATTTGGGGCCAACTGTTGGAGGACTTGTTGTTTGGTTTGTCGGACCATTTCTTAGAGACGGTAGGCTGACTTCCGATGAGTCCGGCTTGTAGGCAGTAGGTGGGCGTCCCGGGCTGGTTAAGTGCAGGTGATGCGTTGGTGTTTTGGATGCGCTGCTGAAGGTCATGGTCAGAGTTCTGTTCTTATATGTGGTCTGGTCATTCACTCTGTCTGTCTGCATATTCAGCCTTTCACCTGTTTCAATCCATGGCTGTCTCCATTCTCTCCTAACCCAGATTTTCTGTTGTGAATTACAAGTTCTGATTTACATATCTGTGGGTTTGGGAAGTTAGGAAAGGGTCTTGCTTTTGTTATTCATGGTGCGATGTGTGTAGTAAGAGGGCAGGCAAAGATTGAGTCACAAAACTCCAGGCGTTCAGAGAAGCTTCAGCTATATGCTGTTCTCATGAGAATAGTCGCCGAGATAAATATAGCTTTTCTTTGAACTAGTATTATCCTATTTACTCATTATGCATTTTAAAAATACCTACATCGCATAAAGAGCTACTACCGACTGCATTCAGTGTGCATATGTAAGTGAAACACCTAGATGAGAATGGTGATGGGTGGGTTGTCCTAATTTTTAAATAAATTAAAAATGATGAAAAATGGTGTCACTGGAAAAAAGGCCCATCTGAAAGAAACTTCATCAGCAACCGAGAGGTAGCTCATTTTCTTGAAAAGCTCATCGCTAGCTTTTGTCAGTGAAAAGGTGAAGTATCCCTTAGCCATCAGGGAAATGGAGATCAAAACTACAATGAGATACCACTTTGCACCCACTGGGATGGTAATAACAAGTGTTGGAGACACTGTGGGGAAAGTGGAACCCTCACACACTACTGATGGGAAGGTAGAACGTTGCAGCTGCTATGGAAAAAGTCTGAAGGTCTTCACAAGGTCACACACAGAGTTACACTGGGACCCAGAAGCTCCACCACTAAGTATCTACCCAAGAGAAATAAAAACATACATCCACATAATAACTTCATCCGAATGTGCGTATGAACGTCATCTGCAGTAGCCAGAGACTGGAGATGACCCAGATGTCCGCCGACAGACGCGTAGATCCGCGAAACACGATACACGCTCACGGTGTTGGGGGACTCGAGCTGAGAAGGCAGGAAGAACTATGGCGCGCACAACACGGGTGAACCTTGAAAGCACCCTGCGAAGAGAAAGAAGCCGTTCACGGAAGACCGCGTGTGGTATCATGCCATTGGTGTGAGATGTCCAGAGCGGACAGAAGGTAGATTCACGCTTGTTTAGAGCGGCGGACCTGGGAAGAATTGGGGAGCGGCTGCTGAAGACTTTGGGGTTTTCTCTGGTGTCCTAAAAATGTTGTAATATTGATTGTGACGGTTGCACAACTCAGGGAATATAATAAAAACAATTGGATTGTAGATGTGGGACTCATACGGTACGTGAATTGTATCTGAATAAGAGTCAAAAAAAGACGCCAGTCCGTAGCCCCATTTCGTTTGCCGGTAGCACAACCCTTCTGGTTAAAAAACATGACCTAAACATTAGGGCTTTCGAGAGAACACGTATCTTGCTTTATCACTTTCATAGTCATTTGCACAAAAGAGTTGAGTACCAACAGATTTGGTGAAAGCAAATTATATGGAGAGTTACATGAGGTAAGAGTTGGTTGAACCACATTCCTGTTTTCTATACGTTTCCAGTAGATGTGTCTTCTTTTTATTCACTAAGGCAGAGATTTTGGATCGTGTGTTATTTTAGGTGCTGAGGAATAGATAGACCAATGAGTATCTATCCAGTGTCTAGGAATATATACATATATAAATACCTATTTGTATAAACACCCATACATATAAATGTGAAGTCCTAGAGAGTATAGTCAACGCATTGGGGCACATAAAAGCACACGCTATTTGCTCTCAAGGAAAGGTTCCGATTCAAGAAATAAAAACATACTCCCATGACCCTATTGGTGAACCACTAGGATAATTTGGGGGCAAGCAGGAAGGTTTTCCCAAGAGCAGGGTAGCAGGAAGACATGGCTCTGGAAACCAGGAAACCTCACACCCGATAGGAGTCTGGCTCTTCTTTCTGTCTCTCACTGCCCGCTCCTCTTTCCCTCTCATCTTCCGCTAAGTTATCCACTAGAACAAGGGTGGTTTCTGAGTTTATAGGTCCGGCTGCAGAGATGATGAGTCTATTTTCTTTGTATTCCCCCTCTCCCCGTCTTCAATTTCAAATTGCTTCCATAGCCCGAAGCACCCCCGGTGTCTTTCAGCCCCGCACACAGTGGCCTAGATCTCCGTCCTTGCTCAAGTGATTTAAGGACCAGCATCATCGCCGGCACTCGGGCTCCCTAGGGAACAGAAGGCCACCCAGTCCGAGGACATCAGAGCCATACTTAACAAGACATCCAGGAGCTTGGGATGCATATTACAGTCTAAGAAGCAGCCTAAACGATAAGGCAGATTCGTTATCTCCTATAACAACATGGCCCAGGACTGGGGTCCCTGGAATGGTGATCCTGAGGCTCAACGGTCATCACTGTCCCCCCTTCTGCTCCGCTGTCCTTCTCTCAGGCCTCAGGATGTGCCATCTTCCCAGGATTCCCACCCTTGTGCACTAAGATCCTACAGCTGGAGGACAGGGCACTCATCTTTGTGCTCCTTTCTGAGTGAGACAGAGACCTTCCCGATCTCCCCTTAGCAGATTTCCCCTCCTTGCTGCTGGCCGACGGGGCAGCACACCTCTTCCTAAATCAGTCACGGGCAAAGGCATGGAATGGCTCGTGAGCACGGCTCCTTAGTGGGATGTGCTCGAGGTGGAGGAGTTGGTGCTCAGACGGGGACACACACGTTCTCTGGTCATTCCACATCGGCTCCTCAGCAAGGTCCGTGTTCACTCTTGGAGAGCGGGGAGAAAAGTGGTGAAATGGTCACGCTGTGTTTTGACGTGCTGTAAGTCCCCGCCGTGGGAGACTGGAAGTTGTACATTTCCTGTTAGTTACTCCATAGGATCGCAGTCTGATTGATACATAAAATGGTCCCTAAAATGTATCCAACAGGCACTGTTCTAACATGCTATCCATGAACTAGGCGACACGATGACCACATCAGTCCTATAAAGTGTATACTGTTATTACCTCCGGTTTCTAGAAGAGAAACTGAGGCAGAGAAAGGAGAAATAACGTGCCCGAGGTTACACTAAAGAGACCGAGGCAGGAATCACACCCAGGGCTCACGTTCAGGGGCTTTGTAGCAAGGGAGCATCTGCTGTGTTTACACGCGTCCCCTTCCGCAACTGGAAATATCACTGGTTAAATTGACCTCGGGTAACATCCCGACAGTCCACGGCGAACAGCCGAGGAAAGATGCATAAATGATGTCCTTCTTTTGAGCGGGTATTAACCCCCGCAGAAAGTTCATTTCTGGGTTATAAACCCAAAGGAGGGCTCTGCCCTTCAATTTTACTTCACCCACCTAATGATGTTATGCTTTATGAGTAAGCTTCAGGGAAAGAAATGTGCTCGTTACGTAATAATGCCACTTACCAGTTTGAGCACCTGGAGATTGTCTCTAGAACCGCACGTTTATTCACCCCAATTATGGGATGATAGCGTGGGGGAGAGACAGTCACGGATTGGGATCGCCAGCTTTCTACTGGTTGCTGGCTTTTAGTATCTACCTTGGGACGTGCCCTAATGAGGTATGACGCTAATGGAGTCTGCACTCGAAATGGCGGTTATGGTTTCATTATTCTTGCGTGGTTTCTGAAAGAAAAAAAAATGCAGTTATCTTTTTATGGTTATTTAGTAAGGACTATAGCAGCTTTATTATATTGGCTCAATAAAGATTAATGTTTTTTCCTTCAAGTGCTTAGAGTCGCTTAAAGTAATAACATGTAATTCCTGGATCTTATTTTTTTCTAAATCTGTTCACCCTACTCCCACCATGAGTCCTCGCCTCTGCGGTGAATTCAAACGGGCAGGTATATGGTGAGTTGTAAAATTTATGGATTTTTATAATAGAGTAGGATTTACTGGCTCACATGGCAGAATTGTTAAAGTATTAATCCATCAATTTCTGTAGAACTAATCAGAAGAGAATTGTACTGTCCTCAGATTAGAATGAAAGAAAAGAACCCCAAACATACATAGAGTATTCCGTACCTGAGTTTTCCATGAAGCAATGTTAACAGTGGTCGACCAAAGAAAGAATGATTGTGAGAATTGCATATGAAAATTATCTCACTTAAACTGGGGGTTAGAAGATGGTAGCAAAGCAGGAGGCCCCCAGGCTCACCTTGTCCCATGAACACAACCAGATAACTATCAAATCATCCTAAAGACCTCAGAAATTGACCAGAGGACTGACAGAACAAACTCCACAGCTAATGGGAGAGAAGAGGCCACATCGAAGAAGGTAGGAAGTGTGGAGACGTGGTTTGGGAGAGATTTGGATCACGGCTGCTGCGTGGGGAGGGAGTCACGGTCAAGAGACAAACTAGCACAAAGGGAATCTCATGGGGAAAATGAACCCCCATCGCAATTGGCTTGGAAAGCAAGAGGGGCCGGATTTCCAGAGTTCTTGCAACCAGCGGGGCTGAAAGCCTGGAGTTCATCATTCATAAAGATGAACATAAAGACCATTCATAAAGGTCAGCAGGCTGGGCTGGGGGAGAGCCAGGAGGACACTGTGCTACTCTTGGAGAGAAGGCAAGCCAACAACCCACCACAGACAGCATGGAAACAGCGATCTGAAGAAAGAAATCAGCAAGGAAACAATAGCTTTGAATGACACCCCCAGCCGATGGATTTCACAGAACATTCCATCCTCAAACAGCAGAATACACATTCTTTTCAGGTGCACATGGAACATTCTCCAGAATAAATCACATATGAGGTCACAAAACAAGCGAAGTCATACCATGCGTCTTTCCTGACCACAAGGCTATGAAACTAGAAGTCAACCACACGTAAACCTGGAAAGACCACAAATAAATGGCGGCTAAATAACATGCTACTAAACAATGGGTGGGTCAACCAGGAAATAAAAGAAGAAATTTAAAAAGCACATGGAAACAAATAGAAATGAAAACACAATAGTCCCAAACCTTTGGGGTGCAGCAAAAGTGGTCCTGAGAGGCCAATGTATAGCAATTCGGGCCCAGCTCAGGAAGCATTTACAGAAGCTTCAAGTCTGATGCTCTCTATGAGGAAAGTCGAGATTCGGTAAATGTCCATAATCTAGGGCGTAAGCTGGAAAACTCATATGAAAATAAACCTGTAAATATAAAACCAGGGATCCTTTCTGGAGTAGATTTGCTTTACCTTGTTCAACCTTGATGAATTGGTCAAGGCGAACACTGTGTTTTGATCGTTTCCAGAGTTGGAAAGCTTGGCGGGAGGCATGTTGAGTTGAAACTTCTTTCCAAACTGGTCGGCTGCTTGATCATCGTCCTGCTTTATCAGATGCTTTATTTATGAGCTCTCTCTCGTCCCCCAGTTTACTCAGTGCATTTGCTTCACTCTTGCTGAGCGTGGAATCAGATGTCAGCCTCTAGAGTTCATTAGCGTCCTTCTTCCCCAGGTCCCGCCAGCCACTGTTCAGACTCGGTCTAAGAATTCCCATGCAGGTGTGATGGGGTCACAACTTCTAGCCCGTCGGGGTGGGCACAGAACCTGAAGCCACCTCCCTGCCCCCCTCCTCCCCGAGCTCCCTCGCTCGCTGCCCTTGCAGCTGAGCCAGACCTGTGCAAAGGATGGGTAGCAGAATATATGCCTCTTTGGCATAAGGGTTATTTTGAGGTGATTATTTTGGGAGACAGCAGACATAGGAGAAGCTCTGGAAATAGAATAGAAGTTAGCCTTTTGTAAGTCCCTTTTGTAAGGGACTGGCAGCTACCGAAGGTATCTCCCTTCCTGTGCAGGAAGAGAGGGCTGTCTACATGTCAGGACATGCTCACCAATGGAGAAAACACAACTCAGATCTGCTTTACTAACCTCCCTCTGTTTACATACTTTTCCCCATCACCCACCCATAACTGGTCCCCCACACACACCTTTTCTCTCTTCCATGTAGCTGAAGACGGTGCCAAAGCCTGAATTTTGAACCACCTCTCTGAGAGGTACTAATTTCTCCCCGGGCATGTCCTACCGGCACCTGAGGTCTACATATTAGTAAACTTCCGTTTGTTTTTCTCTTGTTAATTTGTTTTTCGTGGCAGGAGCCATGGCAGAAAACTTAGAGGAGTAAAAGGAAAATGATGCGTTCCATTCCCTACACGAGGATCTTCATCCCCATACTACTTTTCCTTCCTCTCTCTGGGTCCCGGATAGTTCAGAAGCCTCCCTTCCAATGTACTCACGCCTCTGCTGAGAAAGTCTCTGGTTTCTGGTCCGTTTCCTAGTATTCCCTCATTGCTGATCTACAACATCTTTCCATATTCCGTGACAACATCCATGAATCCTTCCCACTGTGCTTTGTAGAACCAAGTTCCTCCTATGTGTGTAATATTCTATTCTATATAAATTTTTCGGTCTACCTGTCTCTTCCTAGTAGTGAAGACTTCGAAGATACGTAGCTGGTCTGACTCACCATCCTTTGTTCCAAAGCCCCCAAGAACGCTCGGCACGTGATGTCTCCCCAAAGCCCTGCACCAAGAGGCAGGACCCAACAGTAACACGGGTTCTGGCAGCCTAGGGCCAGCATCCCTGGGACAACCCAGCCCCCCTTGAGTTCCTGTCTGGAAAAGTGCAGGGCTATGAAAAGAATTTACCGTTCGTTCTAACCAACATCCAATGATGGCCCCCGACCACCTTAGAATACCTTAGAAGGCATTCGTTTTAAAGGACTTACAATCGTAAATCCCTTCTCTGTCCGTCTGAGGTATATATGCATCTCTGGTGACTCAGGGATGTCTTTCTCAGGGTCCTGACAGCCATCAGGAAGGACAGAGCCTCTGCCTCCCATCTCGATGGGAGGACAGATCTTTGACTCTGATCATTGCCAGCCAGCAGATGCAGCTGCCTAATCTCATTTACACTGATCTATGCTTTGTCATTTTTCACTTCTGTGACTACTTGCCTCCCTACCCGCCCCCTCATGTTCCCCTTAAAGTTCCCAGTCACGTCTGCATTCATCAGAACAGAGCTCCCCTCTTCCCTTGCCATCAGCAGTTACCGAATACTGTCTCCACTGCTTTACCTGACGTCTAGCCTAGTTGGGCTCTGACATCCCAGCACGGGCTGGGCGCCTCTATCGTGGAAGCCGGGGGAAGAGCGTGCGAGACCAGTCTGGGATAGGGGATTGCAGGGGCCATGCATGCACCCACGCATTCATTCATCCATTCGTTCATTCATGCCTTTATTAATCATGCCCCAGGCGCTGCAGTGAGCGATGGCTCCCACGGAGCCGCGTGGCTCACAGAACCTGCGCCAGGGGAGGACATCAGACTCCCAGACACGAACCGCTTCCCCCACAGCACTTTCTGCAAACCCCTGCGAGTGTGGAGGGCTCACGGAAATCGGGCAGGCTGACAGATTTACTCACAGGGGTGTTTTATGGCAATTATGAGAAATTGGATATAATCTCTACATCTTGCGGGAGGGTTGTAAAATCTCATTACTAATGGTTTTGTGAAGCAGATACCAAGTGAGAAGAGATCGTTTGTATCTGTTTTCTGGATTTGCAGTTTCACCAGATTTTTTTATTTTTTTTGAATTTGGTTGGTTCAGTGTTCTGTTTAATGCGGTGTCGGAAACAGACTTTAGAGAATCCCACGTTAACCTTGCAGAACGAGTTGCAGGTGTTTTTCCTCACTTCTTTGCCCAAATACCAAGTTAAGGGATCGCAGCCGTGTAATTATATGCCAATAACCACGAGGTGCCGTCTGCCTCTGATTCGCCGATTAGATGGTGTCTCCCCCTTCCTCGCCTAAAGGGCACATTTACATAAACGATATTCAAGGATGATGCTAGATCATCAAAGAGGCTCGTGTCCTTACCACCTACGTTAGCGGCTGTCACGGAGACGGATCAATAGGAGAGACAGCTCAGCGACCCGGGTGCGGGCTTTTGACACCGTCAGGAAATCGTCTTCATTATGGAGCTGTAAAATCCTGACGTCTCAATTACTGCCTGCGACAAGCCTCACTCCCATGCCTTGTCTTACCGCCCCGTCTTCTGTAAGTGGAACCCCCTCCCATTCAGGGTAAGAGATGCCAGTTTCCAGAACGAACCATGTGTCAGAATCCCCTGGGGGTTTAAACACACACACACACACACACACACACACACACACACACACACACACAAAACCTCACTCTTGACGAAGAGGCAGATTCTGTCAGTGAAAGGTCGGGGCCCAGGAATTTGTATTTTTAAAGCTTCCCGGGTGCTTTTGATACAAACCAGGATTGGAAAACAATGGCTGGTATCACAGAAATGTGAAAAGACCGACACCGCGCCCTCAGAGAAAGGGCCAGCCAACATTTTAGCAAGACTTTATGTTTGCCTTATGTTTTTCTTAGTTTGGTTTTCCCTAAAATCAACTCTAAGACAAGGACTTTGATGCGAGGGACCGAGCGGGGAACGTGAGTCAGGGAAGGGAGAAAAGCCAGTAAGGGACACACGGTTGCGTGGGCTCGCACTGTAGGTGGCCAGGGTCATTCCCATGCAGGTCTCCAAGGAGCAGCGTGGGTGGAGCTCAGGAGTGTCCCATCAGAGGACCAGACAGCTGGAGGTCTTACCCACCGGCGACAGTCCCAGTTCTTGGGGCTGGCCTTTCCTGAATCTCAGGCAGACTCCCCGCTGAGGGTGGAGCCGGACTCAGGGCTCGATCTCACAACCCTCAGATCACGCCCTGAGCTGAAACCAAGAGTCAGACACTTGACCTACTGAGCCACCAAGGGGCCCCGAGTGGCCTCTAATTTTATTTTTATTATTTTTAAAAGATTTTATTTATTTATTTGGCAGAGAGACACAGCGAGAGAGGAACACAAGCAGGGGGAGTGGGAGAGAGAGAAGTAGGCTTCCCGCCAAGCAGGGAGCCCGATGCGGGGCTCGATCCCTGGACCCCGGGATCATGACCTGAGCCGAAGGCAGACGCTTCACCGACTGAGCCCCCCAGGCGCCCCACGCTCTAATTTTAAAGAGAGCTTCGTGTTTCCCGGTCTGTGGTGACCAGAAAAGGCAGGGTCAGAGGCCCGGAGGCGGAGTCCATCCCTGACCGACGCTCGGCCCACAGCGGAGTTGGCCGCAGCCACGAGTCCGCGGCGGCTGGAGAGGGTGGTCGCACCTGCCGTGCTGCAGGGCATACGGGGAACACACGGTTCCGACGACCAGGCACGTTCCCGGTCCTTCGGGTCCAGTGAGCTCAGGCTTCTGGATTCTCCCACCTTCCTTTTCTGTATCTGCCGCCTGCTGCCTGCGGCCCTCCAGCTGCCTTCCTGTGGAAGTGGCCCCAAACCCCAGGGTTACGGCTCTGCCTTTGCCACAGCCTGCTCCACTCACACCCCCGCGCCCACAATCCAAATCACTCAGCGGCCGGGAAGGCTGGTAGTCAGGGAAACTAAGGCAGAATTCACGTTCCATCATGTGCGTCCTTAACAAATTCCATTCTGTCTACAGGGACAGAGAGGCAAAGCTGAGAATGCAGAGTGAGTTACGGTCGGGGACTAGGTTGTGCGAGTTGCCAAAAGCAAAAGGCTCATCTGTTATTTTCGACGACTTGATGCAAACCCGGTCGTCAGCAACGCTGGTTCCAAGAGCAGGAAATCAACGCGCATGAATGAGTCAGGTGGGGAGGAAATGACGTCTCATTGGAAATCGACTAGTATCGCAGGGTTTTCCACAAACTCAGGGGCAAAGACTCCTGCCTTCCTCTTCCTAGCTGGGTGGCAAACTGATGATTCTAGCTAAGACAGAGGGCACAGAGCAGAGAACAGAAGCCATCTAAATCAGCAATTTTTTTTTTTTTAATTGAGAGAGAGAGAGAAAGTGAGACAGAGCACGAGCAGGGGGAGAGGCAGAGGGAGAGGGAGAGGCAGACTCCCCGCCGAGCAGGGAGCCCCATGCGGAACTCGATCCCAGGACCTCGGGATCATGACCTGAGCTGGAGGCAGACGCTTAACCACCTGAGCCACCCAGGCGCCCCTAGATACTGATCTTTACAATCTGATTTACATTTGGAAATTTAAGTTTTCTGATTTCGGTTGACATATCTGTGAACTAAATGACTGCAAATTCCCACTGACTATGCTAGGCATCTTGATATGCTTAGAACGTATTGCTTTGGATGGTTATGTTAATCGTCATTTCAAATCAATTTCTTTTTTGCGTGTGTGTGTGTGTGTGTGTGTGTGTGAGAAAACAAACTTACAAATCACCATTCTGCATCACAGTTTAGTAGTAAAATACAGTATATTGAACTAAAGTGTTTCGATTGTAACGTAGAATAGAGAAAATTATCAAAATTTACTATCCATTCAGAAAAACTTATAATGTTCATTGTCTTTCGTCAACGTGGAAATTAAGACAATTAGCAATAAGAAATGAACTTTGTTTCGGTTTACAAACACAATCAATTCGATTCCTCTCTGCTTTTCTGTTCTTAATGGAACCCATTGTTCCTTCTGTGACAGTCGGACTGATCGAGAGATTATTCTCCTAACCTTCTTTTTAAATTAAACACGCTCAATAATTATTTATAGAGTGCTTACAATCGCAGGGTACTGCAGGAGATGAAGGGGAACAGACCTGATTTCTCTCCTTAAATATTTAAGCTCATGTGGAGATATAAAGTTCCCAGTTCAGGGGGCATTTTCTAGGTATTTCCACGTCAGTTCTTATTTACGTCATCCGATAACCTTTTAAGGTAGAGAAACTACTTTCAGTAGATATAAGGTATATTATAAGGTAGTTAAAACAGTGCAACTGGAAACTGAGGCGTGGTTACATTACACGGATGATAAGTGAAAGGATTCTCAGCGCATTTCTAGCACCCTTGCCATGCTCAAGACAGAGTCACGTGTCCGTGTGTGAAGAAAGTGCTAGAAGGGTTTGGAGGAGGTTATATAATAATAATTTGAAAAATCTCCCCGATGAATGGTATATGAATCTCAGTTTCTTCTTAGAATTGTCGCACCAAGGAAGCTTTATTTGCAGCAAATAAGGAGACCACCCATGGCTTCCAAATGCATTCCTTTTGCTCAGGGCTAGGAGGACTGTTGGGTAGGAGAGCCTTGTCATCATACGCAGAGGTGGGTATAAGGCCGACGTCTATGCTGCACGTTATGTAAATGGGGCTCGTGCTCCTCCTGGGTGGGGATTTTTCCTTGAGAAAATCAAGCAGAAGTTCTCTAAGCTTTTCTTCTATATCCTACACAAAGTATTTTTGAGAGCATGCCTTTCTTCTGAGTTTTCAGATGCAAAGAGCTTTAAAAATCAAGGCTCCATTATTGTATGAGTCACCTGATCTCACCTAATTTCTCCGTCCGAAAATAAGGTTCATGCTAGTGCTCACTTCGTGGGGTTGGTACGGAAGCTGAAGGAGTTAGCACACATAAAATGCTGGAAGTCTGGTCCAGCCCGGAGACAGAAACCACACAGCAGGCTAAGCTGGGGAAGTTTCAGGTCAAACCGGATTAACCAGGGTAAAAGAGCAATTCTATGGTAGGCGGAAACTCCGTGTGGCCCTCCAGGCCGAGGGAGGCAGGAAGGACGGACCTGGAAAGGGCTCAGCCTCGGCCGGAGGACAGGCAGGTCAGCCCACGAGGAGCAAGAAGTTCACCCGCTTGGCCACACTGGAGCTGCTGGGCGGGCCAAGCCAACCTCTAGAATGCAAGCAGGTGCGGCGTGGGCGAGCGGTGGGAGAGAGCCAGCGTCCGCCGGAACGGGAGCCCCTGGGGGCCCGCGGGCTGGGGAGGGGGCGTCGGTGTAGAGAAGGGCTTTGGAAGGGTACGGCCAGGCCAGGGCTGCAAGGTCTCGGTCTGTGGCTGGTGCAGGCTCTCTGGAATGAACTCACGCCTCTCCCACGGACCCCAGTTCCTGCCTCCTCCTCCTACTGAGGAGGCTGGACGATGTCCACCGGCGAGGAGAACCGTCCAAGAATTCCATTGTTTATCACAGAACTTACACCGAGAAGGTGACTCAGAGCTGAGACAGGCTCTATGAATTATTGGGACAGAACCTGAAGCTGTATAGGCCCGGCCCTCCCTCTGCCCTTCCATAGTGATCCTTCCTTGAATCCTTTCTTCCCTTCTGGGTAAGGAAACATCTGTTCGCCCGATGTGGGCCAACAGTTACGCTGGGTGTCCTCGGCTCTTCTCAGTTTTAATTTGGGAGCCAGCAGATTCTCTCTCATACAAAAGATCAGTCTCAAGGGTGAGGATATGAACAGCCCTTGGCCCGATTTCTGTCTTTACAGGCGTTTTCCTAATGGAGCCTTCCCTACACTGCGGGGTGATCGCCCGGATTCTTAGAGACGGAGGCCACATGTGGAAAGTTTCTGTACAAAATCAGAGACGCTGCTCGTTCCCGTCGTCTGCCCCCACCTGCCCCGGGCCCAGTCCAGCTCAGCCAGGCCCACAGCCCATCAGGATGTCACAAACGTAGCACAGATCTCGTTGGCCCCTCTGTGCTTTTGGCCGCGGGTTCCGTGGCACCCCGGGGTGGCAGTCTCTGAATGGGAATGTGGGCCCGGGAAAGAGGTCAGCGGGGCGAGGCGAGGTCAGGGATGAATTTCCCAGTCAGTGGCCCTACATCCCACTGGTGGTAGAACATCTCAGGAGACTGATCTCCAGAACTGCAGTTACTTTTTGTTGTTTTGGGTACCATTTCTAATATTTTACTGGGAAGTTGGGAAAAGGAGAATCAGGGGCTACTGGCATACTATCCCATTATATTGTGAGTGTACAATTTGGCTGCTTTCTGTTACTTCTTCAAAGTACTACTACTAATATTTTTTATATTACATTTAACTTTAATTTTTATAATTTGTCGTGATTATAGCTACCATTTAATAAGGGCTTGCCATAAGGAAGTTGGCATGCATTCTTGTCCCCTTTTAACACAATACTGTGAGATGAGGCATGATCTTCATTTAATGGTCAAGGAACCAAAGCTTTGTACATTTTATTAAACTACAGAAGGTCATGCTGTTAGTCGGCAGAATTCGGATTCGGGTTAGTGTAAGTCCATGTTTTGTGTTATGCTGCTGTATTATTTTACTTTTTTTTCTTTCAAAGATTTAATTTATTTATTTGACAGAGAGAGACACACTGAGAGAGGGAACATAAGCAGGGGGAGTGGGAGAGGGAGAAGCAGGCTTCCCGCTGAGCAGGGAGCCCAATGCGGGGCTCGATCCTCATGACCTGAGCAAAAGGCAGATGCTTAACGACTGAGCCACCCAGCTGTCCCCTCTCCTTTTTTTTTTTAAGTATTCTCCATCCCCAGTGCGGAGCACAACACAGGGCTCAAACTCACGACCCTGAGATGGAGACCTGAGCTGAGATCAAGAGTCAGCCGCTTAGCTGAAGCTGACTGAGCCACCCAGACATCCTGTTTTACATTTTAATTCCATGAATTTTTATATTATTTTTCCTAGGAATAGTGTATAAACTTTGTGGCAGGCTGAATCGTCACTCCCCGGAAAGCTATGGAAGTTGTCATTCCCAGAACCTGTGATTGTTATATTGTATGGCGAAAAAATGGGCTTTGCAGATGTGGTTGAGGTAAGGATCTTGAGACAGGAGACTGTCCTGGATTATCTGGTGGGCCCTACACGTAACCACGTGGGACCTTCTAAGAGGGCACGGCGGAAGAGCTGGCGTGAGAAGGTCATGTGACCAGGGAGGCAGAGACTGTGGAGGGGTGTGGGCACCGGGAGCTGAAGAGGCTGGGAACAGAGCCTCTGCGGGGAACATGTCCCTGCAGTCCCCTTGGTTTGGGTTCAGTGAAACTGATTTTAGACTTCCGGGTCTCCATGACTGCAAGGATAGTTTTTTCTTGCTTGAAACCCCAAGTTTGACAGTAGCCACAGGTAACTACTAGAGGCATCTAGAATGTTCTCTCTAAATCGTTGGGTGATTCCCGAGGTATATGCCCTCAGGGGTAGAGAGGGCAGTCAAGAGTCTGCTGTGGGCACGCATGGCTCATCACCATCCCACTGAACATTGTTTCTAGAAGAGACCTTACGGATCATTGACTCAACTCCCCATCTAGTGCATCAACCTCGTCTTCCACATTCTCTTCAAGTGCTGGCCGGATCTCTGCTTAAACATTTCCTTCCAGTGGCAGAGACGTCACAGCTCGTCACGGTGTAGAACTCATGGTTAGACAGCCTGACTAATGAGAAAATTTCCCTTCCTATTTAGTGTCTGTCTGCCTCTCGGTAGTCTCTATGCGTGATCTGCCATGGTGGGCTCCAGGGCATCCATGGATATGTCTGTTCCCGTGTCGTCAGGATACATGAGGACTGGCTTTACCACCAGCCAGATCACACTGTTAAGTCAATGAATTCAGAATGGACTAAAAATCTTAAGATTTTCCATGATTACTATTCTTAAACACATCTTCCCTCTTACGTTGGGGCAAAATTAACTTTTTAGATGCAAATCGATTTTATATATTCTCCTGTGATGGTGGGTCATGGTGGATTGGGTGTGTGGTTCCAGCTTACTGAGGTTCTCCGAGGTCCTGGCTCAGTCACCTTACGTACCGTGTCCCTGTTTCATGCTGCACGTATGCGCCTAAAACGGCGTGCTGTACTTGCCAATGTCTGAGTCTCTAAAAACAACTTGGAATGAGATCGGGCCAAGGAAAGCGTAGTGACATGATGTTAGAGACCTTTCCCCCTAATTACAAAGCCACCTAAGCATAGGATCACCGTGGTGTTCATGAGGATATCATGAGAACCTTTACGAACATCTTGCTAAAAATCCAAATAATACCGAGTGAATGATTTTCTCTTGACCCATTAAATTCGAATATCTAGTTGTTTCCTTGAAGTAGGAAAAAAAAGGTCATGTTTTTGAGTGGTATTTTTGCTTCCACGGAGGCTACGCTAGGGTTGAGAGGAGGGAGTCCCTCTGGGCACTGAGGCATCGGCTGGGAAAGAAATCAGTCTGCTGAACACAATGAACACATGCGAGTGAGGATTTGAGAGGTCCAACACAAGATCCCAGTCTTTGCTGGATCCCTGGCCCCACTCGGCCAGTCAGCCACTCCATGTGAAACCTGTCCGTGAACTTCCTTTCAAGTTTGGATTTAAGCAATTAAGATTCAAAAAAAAAAAAATTGAAGATTAGTCATCACTCACATTTTTTTGAAATTCAAATTAGGATTAACCAAGAATAGGTTAGTGAAAGGCTGATTTATCTGGCCCTGCCAGGTTTTTAGCAATGGGGGTATTTAGATGACCTAAAATACCTGAATTTGAGTTCATCGTACTTTTTTAAAAGTGGCGGATGAGCTAGAAGTAAGTGTGCAGAGGAGCACAGCAATACTTTTAACTGTGAAGTTCACGGGGCACCTGGGTGGCTCAGTGGGTTAAAGCCTCTGCCTTCGGCTCAGGTCATGATCTCAGGGTCCTGGGATCGAGCCCCACATCGGGCTCTCTGCTCAGCAGGGAGCCTGCTTCTCTCTGCCTGCCTTTCTGTCTACTTGTGATCTCTCGCTCTCTGTTGAAGAAATAAATAAAATCTTTATTAAAAAAAAAAGCAAAAAAAAATACTTTTAACTGTGAAGTTCATGATTTGAAGATTATTTCCTTTGGGGAAATCATTTTAAGGTTGATTGATTTTCATTTAGAAGAGTAAAATGGAAATTCTCTGTGGAATGCAGGGATGATTACACGTAACAATGTAAAATCACTCTCATTTGAAAAATGGAAAGGAAAAGCCAGATGACCTTTAAGACTTCTTTCTGCCCTGAAAAGCACAGATTTTGTGCTGGGGCAAATGGCTGTGGTCACGGACGGTGGTGTCTCAATTCGGGACCTTTCAACCAGAGCCTGAGTACGTGCTCACACTGCTATTGGACGGGTTACAGAATCACTGACAAGCATTTGATTCAAAAGATCCACAACAATAATGTGGAAAAGAGTTTGCGTCTATAAAACATAATTAAAATGGGCACACATTCAAATAGAACCTGGCTGCGCGACTGCTGGGGATTTAACCAAAAAGGTGAGTTTTGAGGTATGTTTTCAGACTGTGGGGGAGTGCGAATTAACCAAGACGACGAGGAAGAGCTTTTCAAAAATAGATGAATTTCAGTCTCGAAAATGAGAGCTGAGAAGTGGAAGAAATGTATGACTCACATGGGCGCTGGTATTTTTTGCAAGGAAAGAAATGCTAATGTACTTAGCCGTCTTATTTCCTTTGTGTCACAGTCGTTGCGAACCTACTAGGTGTTGGCCACGGGGCTCAGGATGCTGCTGAATAAGGCAGAGAACAGACCCTCGTGGAGCAGAGAGCAGTGCGGGTGATGGACACGAAACAGGTAATTATACTGATAAATACAGAATTATAAAATGTGATGAGCATCGTAAAGAAAAATGACAGGGCGTCATGAGAGGGTGTGCCCGAGGGACACGATTTAGACTGGGGCACCTGGGAAGGCTTTAACGTAGTGACATCTCAGTTGTTCGCTGGAGGGTGAGTTGAAGTTAAAGAGTTGAGGGCTGTGGGAAGGGCAGCTCAGGCAGAGGCGTCAAGGTCACGGTGAGTGGCTGAGAGAAGGGGAGTGGGATGAGAGGGCGTCAGAGAGCCGGGCAGGGCTCTGGCCATACTGGACGTGTGGCACCCATAGGATTATGGGTCTCACCGGGGGGAGGGGGGAGGAGAGGGGCTGCTGACCTACCTGCATTTCACAAAGAGCATTCTGGGATCGTGGGGGAATGGACAGGAGGAGGGTAACACAGAACAAGTCATACGGGCGTCTCTGTAGACCAGGATGAGGGCGCCTTGGTCCAGTGGTATTCCTGCTTTTGGTCTCAAATTATTGCAAAAATGACGTGTCCCCTCCTACATTTTTAATATAACATTTATATTTTTCATTATGCTTAACAATTACAAAGGACATAGTTTCTGCTGTAACAGTTTAAAATGAAATTGTTGCATCTGTGTTGTCAATGGGTTAAACGGGAATATAAAAACTGTAGTGATTTGATACCCACTATTATCCATTTGAAAATTCCAGGAATTAGCTCTTCTTTACCAGGGGGAATTTCATATCACTCCTTTTTCTCTTCTGATTCCATGCCAAATTCCTCACAAGATTCTGCCTTAATTTGCATGTTGTTATGCTTGAGAATCTCTTCCTGATGCACCTATTACATGTCTCTGCAACAAAAATATGCATATAAATTACCAAAAGGCTCTATGTTCAATATGGACTGGGGAATTACAATTATAAGTAGTACACAATCGATCAAAACAACACAAGTCCTATAGAGACATTCATAAACAATTATTAGACAAAATAAAATTGTTTTGGAAATCAACTTTTAATGAGACGAATGGGATACTTTTTTTCCAACTACTTTAAGTGTCCATGGGTAAATCTGATTTATATCAGTTATTGATGGAATGAGACAGGGTTCAGAAACAATTCTGGTCTTATTTTTCATTCTTATACATAATAGAGGGGACACCCATGTTCGTATAAATACAACAGGTAAGAATGAAAGTTTTGTTGTAGTAATTCTTTGAACCCCTGAGTTACATGCAAAAATCCAAAGAGTAATTCATCATAAAAATTATTTTTTTATAATCTACCAGCTAACAATTCTGTTAGGTCTTCCTTCAATTTTTTTGAAAGCAAAACGTTGGAGGCCCCAACATTTGCAGGGTTGGACGTAAAGAAAGCCTCAAACCATATATTTAACTCTGTAAAAATATGCAGTTGGTTCTTGCTATTTGCAGCAGCTAGGTTCTAAAAAGTTGCCACAAACGTTGATTTAGAAAATACTGAGCGATTGCTCTGACGGAAATACAGGTTTACGTTCCCGATAGCAGTGACTCAACATTTTTTTTTTTTAAGATTTTTATTTATTTATTTGAGAGAGAGAGAGAAAGCGGAGGGGAGAAGGTCAGAGGGAGAAGCAGACTCCCCGCGGAGCTGGGAGCCCGATGTGGGACTCGATCCCAGGACTCCGGGATCATGACCTGAGCCAAAGGCAGTCGCTTAACCAACTGAGCCACCCCGGCGCCCCATTGACTCAACATTTTTATCAGTTGATCAATCCATAGCCTTGTTTTATGTGTGTTTCTGGTCAAAGGCATTTAATGTATATTGTGATTCGTTAACATTGACCTCAGAGCCAAGAGCACCGTCATAAAGCTTTGAGCGAAGCGAATCTCACACACCTGTTTGCTCTGTAAGACACATCACAGCCTTCTGGCCCTTGGGAGCGCTAGGCAACGATTCAGCACGACGTTTGGGGGCCATTTTAAACAGCTAAACCACCAGCAAAAAGCATCAAAATGTGAAAAACATGGCACTGAGTAGACCAGGAGAGATCCCTTGTTTACAGCATGAGAGCTGAAATGAGAAGGCAGGGCGTCACCTGGTCCGGCCTCGGCCGGGAACCTGCCACTCAAAACTGTCACCCCACATAACCACAAAACATCACAAGTATTGATTTGGGGGCTATGCCTACATTTTAGTGAGTAGGCAAATTCACAGATCTGGAGCCCATGAATAATGAGGATGAGCTGTCAGCTTGATACATTGTTTAATAAAATAGATTCTATGGATCTCCATCATCACGGATCTATCTCTGTATCTGTACAGACTTTCATATGATACAGAAGGCTAGATTTAAATTTAAAAGTATCAGACCCCTTGGAGTTCTATGCGGGAGTGTAGCCGGAAGAGCCCATTCAGCTTGGTGGGTCTGGGAGAGAAGGACAGGGGCCTGGTGCCCGACTCCTCATTCCGTGGGCCGTGCAGTAGTGGAGGGAGGTCTCAAGGTCTCTGATCACCTACTCATTAAAATCATTCATTTTCTCAATTTTAGGCCAGTATTACCTCCAAAATACTGGATTTTTATCAAATAACTTAATTATGCTGTTATTATATATTTTTTACTAACAGGTGTCTCATTCAACGCAATGTTTTCAGAAAGGGTTAGGTAAATAGAAGTATTTGGGACAGGGGCGCCTGGGAGGCTCAGTGGGTTAAAGCCTCTGCCTTCGGCTCAGGTCATGATCTCAGGGTCCTGAGATCGAGCCCCGCATCGGGCTCTCTGCTCAGCGGGAAGCCTGCTTCCCCCTCTCTCTCTCTGCCTGCCTCTCTGCCTACTTGTGATCTCTCTCTCTGTCGAATAAATAAATAAAATCTTAAAAAAAAGTATTTGGGACAAATTTTAGTACACTTTTGCCAATACAATTTAAAGACTCTTATTATTTTCATGTCTTTCAAAATTATTTTTTGTCAAAACCTTGAATCTGTGGATTTAGCTCACTGAATTTATGGAAAATGTCTGCTGTATTATTAGCATTGCCAAATCAATTAGCCAAATCAGACTGACTTTCGATCATAAAATCTGACTTCAGACTAATTAATAAACATTTCAAAAGCGATTACAGAAAGCACTGGGAAAGAAATTTTGAATGTATTTTTAGAAACAGATTAATAAATCCAGTCAAGATTAAATAATGTAGATAGAACTTATTCATGTTAATAAGCTGCACAAATAAAAAACCTATATACCATTTCTTATTAAATTGTAAAACTGCAATGTAATATGTAATTAAAATATACACTATGAAGGAAAGGGTGTGATTAAAAGTATTTTTTGTTATTGAAAACTGGTCAGCAGGGGCGCCTGGGTGGCTCAGTGGGTTAAAGCCTCTGTCTTCGGCTCAGGCCATGATCCCAGAGTCCTGGGATGGAGCCCCGCATCGGGCTCTCTGCTCAGCGGGGAGCCTGCTTCTCTCTGCCTGCCTCTGCCTACTTGTGATCTCTTTCTCTGTCAAACAAATAAATAAAATCTTTAAAAAAAAAAAACTGGTCATCAGTTTTTGTTGTAAAGCATCATGGAGACTGCTTTGGAAATAACTTTATTAAAGCCATATACATCAGGGTAAAAATATGTCTGTGTACTTAATGAGAGAAAGGTCTATGAGGCTAAAAAAATCTAGTTGGTTCAGCATCTAGGAAGTGGTTTTTTGAGAGTAGGAAACATTATATTATGAAATAAGATGACAATTAAATGTAATTGGAATATCTAATTATGATACAATTAGATAAATTTTTTAACTTACTGCATCACAGAATTAATTTTTAAAAGAAATCACATAACATTTTAGTCCTCAGGTTTTATCCAGCGTGTTTTGAAGAATTTGGTGGTCTAGAAAATATTCTAGTTACAGTTAAAAGAATTAGTGTCACTAGCCAGTACTGCTTCACTGTTTGAAGCTGCTCTTATTTCTAGCTAATGTATTCTGGGATAGGAGTATTACGAACAACTGAAAAACACTGCTTACCTTTTAATCCATGAAATAAAAACCCTACTTGGTAAGCAATATTTATTACAGATTCTGTCTTGCATTTATTTGATTCTCCGTTAAGAGCAAAGAATTATTTGACACTGGACAGGGTATGGAAGAGAGGAGTCCATTATAAGCAAATCCTCATGAATCCACTGTCCATATTATACAATAATCTGACATCAGGGCAGCCTAATGGTTGCAATGTCTAGCATCCCTCTTCACAGAAATAAAGACAGAAAGAGGGAAGCCCTATGACGTGTTTATAGATGCTTTAATTAATCTTAAGAGAGGTGTCTTAACTTTTTTGTGTTTTGCAGTGTCTTTTTGGTGTCCTTGCAAGTTTTTCCGCTGGGGAAGCACTGAAGTGGGATTGCAGAGAGGAGCCAGCTTGTCTTTTTCGTGGAAAGTGGGTGAAGGGAGATTTGGAAGGAGGGGTTAGAAAAGACCGATCTTCATGACGTCAGCTCGAGGTCCATAAGATGTGGAGCCATCAGTCGGTCCTTTAAAGCCATCACTGCCCTCAGAGGCCTGAAGGTCCGCTTCCTCCGGAGGTACTGCACCCACTGCTTTGTCTACGGCCGAAGCAGTACAGACGGACCCAAGTGACCCCCCAACATAGTTCGCGGGTAAAATCTACAGGACCTGGAATAAGTTCAGCGGCAGTCGGGACGCGCCACGGGAGACCCCACGGGAGCGGCGGTTTGTTGGGACGGCAAGACTGCAGAACACGGCCTCACGCTCTGCCTTTCTTTCTTTTTAAATCCTATTTTCCTTTACACAGTTGGTTGACTGGTATTTTACGGAGTTGGCTCTCCACTTTTTGGCTAATTTTATGAAATATAAACAAGTATTGGCCCATAATATTTCCAAACGACTTTCCTTTTTAACTGGTATCTTTCCTCCCCTTCGACGTCAAACCCTCTTCACAGCCCCTGGGACTCAGGGTCCCGCGCGAATTCTGCTGTGACTCGCTGCGCGATGCCACCCTCGAGCTCGGTAATAGTAAAAGCGGGAAGCTTAGTCTTTTTAAGAAGTGAGCGGCTTGGCTACGGGAGACGGCGGCCGCCACCGCGACACGCGGACACGGCCCGGTGTCCGCCGCGGGCAGCGCGGGCCAAGCGCCCGACGAGAGCCGCGCGGCCGCACGCAGGACCCCGCCTGCTCGACGTGTCCCACGACACACTCCGGCTTCTCGGAATCCCTCTTCGGTCCGCGCGAGCCTCCACACGCCGCCGCCGCCGCCTCCTCCCGGGGACCCGGAAACGGCCCGCGCCTCCCGCCCCAGGCTGTAAAGAGCCTCCGCGATGGTCGCTCCTCCCGAGGGTCCCGGAGCGGCGGTTCCGCAAGGTCGCTGGCTCCTCCCGCCTTGTAGCGTGCGCACCGCATCCCTGTCACCCGCCCTTCCGGACCGCACGGCCGGCAGCGCCCGGCGGGAGCCTCCCGGGAGCCACGAGCCAGGTCTTCCGCCTCGGATCCATCATGAGCCCCCAGCCCCCAGCATGCACTGCGCGGGCCTCGGGCCCACCCCCGCCAGCCCCCAGAGTGCATTGCGCGGGCCTCGTGACCGCCCCCCCTCCCCCGCCCAGCTCCCAGTGTGAATTGCACGGGCTGCGCGGGCCTCGAGACCCCAGCCCCCAGCATGCATTGCGCGGGCCTCGTGACCGCCCCGCCAGCTCCCAGTGTGCGTTGCGCGGGCCTCGAGACCCCCACCCACAGGCCGGGCGAGACGCAGGCTCGTGGGCTGAGCGTGGTCGGCGGTTACGGCGAGGAGGGGTAAGGGCACCGTCCCTCAGGGCTGTCCTCGCCAGACCCGGCGTGTGGGAAGGGGACCTTCGCTTTCTTAGTCCTAAGAGGGCTCGAACTGGCCGTTGGGCCCCAGTGCTGCGGGTGAGAGCGGGCGGCTGGGACCCTTGTCGACACCCGCCCCTTGAGCGCGTCTGCTGAGCCGGCTGGTGGGGTAGGAACCGGGGTTTGGGGGGAGGGGGCAGGGCCACGGGGGTGCGCGGGCTGGGGAGACGGGGCCACGGGCTGGTGCCACGTGGGTAAGCTGGGTCATGCCTGGGGGCGACGCCAGGGGAGCGGGGCTGGTGAATCAGGAGTGGGCGGGGGGGCAGGGCCGTCCCGCAGGGGCGTGGGCGGTCGGCGGGGCCCTTGGGAGTAGGGGGTTGAGTAGGGTTGAGTAGGGAAGGCCGGGGGCGGGCAGTACTGGAGGGGCAGGTTGAGAGGGTGCGGTGGTCTGGCCTGGGGTTGGTCTGGGGGTGCCCAGTGGAAATGCGCAGTTCCCAGCTGACAGGGCAGTGCCTCCAAGTCCCGCGTTCAGTCTTTTTTTTTTTTTTTTTATAAGAGTTTATTTATTTGACAGAGATCACAAGTAGGCAGAGAGGCAGGCAGAGAGGGTGGGGGAAGCAGGCTCCCCGCTGAGCAGAGAGCCCGATGCGGGGCTCGATCCCAGGACCCTGAGATCATGACCTGAGGCGAAGGCAGAGGCTTTAACCCTCTGAGCCCCCCGGGCGCCCCTCCCACATTGAGTCTTAATGCTGCAGGCATTCGGGCGCTGGGCTCGGGTCAGACTCCATTGCTGCCCTCACGGGGCTCAGCTCACTGCACTGGTTATTTGCCCTTGATCAGGCCAAGTGATCTCTCTTCTGTTCTAGGTTAATGAGTTTGGGGTTTTGTTTTGCAGTCATAATTGAGTAATGAAGTCTGAACAGCTGTGCCTGTACTGATTGTGTAGTATATGCATACACATCTACAGGTACACACACAAATATAAATGGGTATATGGTCATTTAATGTAGAGATTTAAATGACCCTTCTAATAAGTTGATATGTTGGATTCCGTTAATAACATTCATAGATATTGTAGTTGCGTTCGTGAGGTAGACTCCACTGTCTGGAGATATCTGAGATATCTGTCAATCCATATGTATCACACATACACTGACACTCGGGATTTGATTTGCTGGTATTTTGTTTAGGATATTTGCATTTATGTTCAGGAGTGTTACTGCCTGTATTTTCTTGGTGCATTTACTTGTTCTTGTCTGTTTTGGGAACCATTGCTGTTTTACTTCTCAAGAAGTGGGTTCAGTAGTTCTCCTTTATTTCCGAAAGAGTTTGCATAGTACAAGGATTTTCTAGTCTTTGTATATTTGATAAAACTCACCTGTAAAAGTCCTTTGGTCTTGTGTCTTTTACTTCTTTGAGGTAAAGGGGAGCCTTTTGAGTACTGGTTTTTTTCCCCTCAGCTTTTACAAGATGAGATCGGCAGACCTCATCTTGATTATTATTTTTCTGTTACATTAAGTTCTCTTTTAGCTTGTTCACATTCTGGCTTTATTGAACACATCAATCTTTAAAATAGTAAATGCATTCAGTACTCCTACACTTTAATTTCTAAGCTCTAAGAACTACTGTAGCTGCATCCAAGTTTGAATATGGGATTTTTTAAAAAAGATTTTATTTATTTATTTATTTTGGACAGAGATAGCTAGAGAGGGGAGGAGAGGGCTCTCCTTGCTGAGCAAGGAGCCAGGTGAGGACTCAATCCCAGGACTCTGGGATCATGACCTGAGCCAAAGGCAGAAGCTTAACCGACTAACCCACCCAGGTGCCCTGAATATGTGATATCTTAATTGTTAAATGGTTCTAGAGAGTAATTTCCAGTTTTCTTTTTTTTTTAAGATTTTATTTATTTATCTGACAGAGAGAGAGAGATCACAAGCAGGCAGAGAGGCAGGCAGAGAGTGAGGGGGAAGCAGGCTCCCCACTGAGCAGAGAGCCCGATGCGGGGCTCGATCCCAGGACCCTGAGATCATGACCGGAGTCGAAGGCAGAGGCTTTAACCCACTGAGCCACCCACGTGCCCCTTATTTTCTTTTTAATCCGTGGTTGACTTAGTGCTATTTCACATTTCCAAATATGGTGTGTTTTTAAAAGTGTATTTTTGTGAGTTATAATTTATCTGCATTCTATGGGAAAATGGAGTTTGCATAATATTGATTCTTTGAAATTTGTGAAGCCTTTTGTTACTTAGCATGTGGTCAGTTTTCATAAATGTCTTATGTGATCTGAAAAGTAAATTCCTTGTTTATTGTGTACAGAGTTCTTTATTAGGTCACTCCTGTTCGTGAAGGTCAAATCTGTTTACTTGTTATTTTTTTGTTCACTTGATCTGTAAATCATTGAGATAGGTGTGTTAAAATATCTCACTGTGACTGTTTTTGTGAAATGTCAAATTTTCGGTTATTTTATCCAGTTTTGCTTTATGTATTTTGAGGCAGCGTTAGGTATATAAAAGATACAAGTTGTAGCTTCTTGATTGTCCCTTCTAGTATTACGTTGAGACCCAGTTTCTCCTTAACGCTTTTCCCTTTAACTCTATTTTGTCTGGTAGAATACTGTTAACCAGTTTCTTTGTTTGCATTAGCATGCTATAGTGTTTTCTTTTCCCTTATTTTTTTTATTGTGGTAAAATATGGACAACATAAAATTTATCATTTCAATCATTTTTAAGTATACAATTCAGCATTCATACTGTTGTGTAACCATCACCAGCATCCATCTCCAGAATTTATCATCATCCTAAAGTGAAATTCCACACCCATTAAACAATAACTCCCCATTACCCCTTTCTGCAGGTCCTGGTCATGTCTATTCTACTTTCTGTGTTTGCAAATATGGCTATTCTAGGCACCTCATACAAGTAGGAGCATACAATATTGGTTCTTTGTGTTTGGCCTGTTTTACTTAGTGTGATGCCTTCAACATTTGTCCGTGTTGTAGCATGTGTCAGAAAACTTTTTTTGTGTGTGTGAGAACATTTAATTACTATTCTCAGCAAATTTCAGTTTCACAGTACAGTGGTATTAAATGTTGTGATTTGATTCGAGTCATTATGATTGATTTGAGTCATTATGTTATAGATTAGATCTGCAGACCGTATTCATTTATAGCTGAAAGTTTGTACCCTTTTACCAATTTCTCCTTTTTCCCCCAACCCCATAGCCGTTGATGACTACTTTTCTACTTTTGTTCTGAGAGTTCTTTTTTTTTTTTTTTTAAATTCCGCGTATAAATAGTACTATGCAGTATTTGTCTTTCTCTGTCTGGCTTATTTCACTTAGCAAAGTGCCCTCAAGTTACATCCATGTTCTCACAAACAGGATTTCCTTCTTTCTAATGGCTGAGTAACAGAACATTGTATACAGGATGTCATCCTTATCCATTCACCCATTGACACTTAGGTTGTTTTCCGTATCTAGGCTATTGAGAATAATGCTGCAGTGAACATGGGAGTGGAAATACCTCTTCAGGATTCTATTTTCATTTCCTTTGGATACATTTCCAGAATGTATGATCCAGGTGGATCAAAAGGTAGTTCTGTTTTAATTTTGTGAGAAACCTCCATACTATTGTCATAGTGGTTGCACCCGTGTACATTCCCACCAATAGTACATGAGGGTTTGCTTTTCTCCACCTCCTCGCCAACACTTGTTATTTCTTGTCTTTCTGGTAATGGCCTTTCTAACAGGTGTGAGGTGTTATCTCATATTGGTTTTGGTCTTTCCCTGTTGATGAGTGTGTTGAACACCTTTTCATGTATCTGTTGGCCAGCCATTTGTATGCCTTTGGAAAACAGCACGTTTCAATTGGATTGTTAGTTTCTTTGCTACCGAGTTGTGTGAGTTCTTCATGTATTTTGGATGTTAACCCCTTATCAGAGAGACGACTTGCAGATATATTCTCACATTCCATAGGTTGTTTTTTCATCATGTTAATGGTTTCCTTTGCTGTGAAAGAGCATTTTTATTTGATGTAGTCTTATTTGTTTGTTTTTGCTTTTGGTGTCATTTCTGAAAAAAATCATTGTCAAGACCAGTGTCCAGAAGTTTATCCCCTATGTTTTCTTGTAGTGGTTTTATGGTTTCAGGTCTCAAATTTAAGTCTTGAATTCATCTTGCTATAATTTATGTGAGTTAATATCTGTACCCAATTCCAATGTGTGTGTGTGTGGGGGGGGGTTCCCTCATACCACCAAGCAATCAGTCCTCAGACAACCGTGGTGTCCTATATTCAGCCCACCTCTGAAACTGTCCATCTGGAGATCACATCAGATCTCACAGGCTAAGGGCTCAGTCCTGTAACACTGTCCCCATCCTACCTCCCCTCCCCGTTTCAGATGCCAGCTTATCCCCTGTGCCTCTGTCTGACCAGATGTAGATAGGAGGCTTTAATGACCCTCTCCTTGGGTTCCATCACTCTGCTAGAGTGGCTCACAGAGCTCAGACAAATACTTTACTTACTACAAGTTTATTATAAAAGGATATAACTCAGAAACAGATAGACAAGAGGCATAGGTTGGGGTATGGGGAAAAGGCACGGGGCTTCTGTGCCTTCAAGTGAGCCACACTCCCTTGAATCTCCATGTGTTCACCAGCTCAGAAGCCCTCTGAAACCCATCTTTTTTTTTTTTAATTTAATTTTATTTATTTTTTTTAGACTGTGTGCACATATGTGTGGGGGGGAGGGGCAGAGAAAGAGGGAGAGAGAGAATCCCAAGCAGGCTCCACACCCAGTGCAGAGTCTATCAAGGGGCTCGATCCTACAACCCTGAGATCATGACCTGAGCTAAAATCAAGAGTCAGACACTTAACCGACTGAGCCACCCACATGCCCCTCCTTTTGGGGTTTCATTACATAGATATGTTGATTAAATCATTAGCAGTTAATTCAGCCTGCAGCCCCTCTCCCATCCCCAGAGGTCAGGGTGGTGGGGCTGAAAGTTCAACCTTCGAATCAATCACATGGTTGGTTCTCTTGGCAACCAGCCTCCATCTTTAGGTGAGGTCCAAAAGTCACCTCTTTAATGTAACAAAAGACACCTTTATCACTCTATTTATTTAGTAGATTCTAGGAGCTTTGTGCCAGAAATGAGGACAAAGACCAAATATTTAAAAAAAAAAAAAAGACCAAATATATATTTCTTAAAGAGCACAATATCACAAAGGTGTAAAATACTTACCTGTTTCGTTCTTTTGCATGTGGCTGTCTAGTTTTCCCAAGCATTCCTTGAGGAGATCATCCTTTCCCCATCGTATATTCTTGCCTTCTTTGTCATAAATTAGTTGATGATATACGTGTGGATTTATTTCTGAGCTCTCTATTCTGTTCTTTTGGTCTGAGTGTGTGTTTTTATGTCAATACCATGCTGATTTGATTACTATAGCTTTGTAATATAGCTTGAAATCAGGAGGTGTGATGCTTCTAACGTCATTGTTCTTTCTCAAGACTGCTTTGGCTATTTGGGGTCTTTTTTGGTTCCATATAAATTTTAGAATTGTTTGTTTTATTTCTGTGAAAAATGCCCTGGAAATTTTGACAGAGATAGTATCGAATCTGTAGATTGTTTGGGGGTCATATGGATGTTTTAATGACGTTAATTCTTCTAATCCATAAGCACAGGATATCTTTTCATTTATGTCTTAAATTTCTTTCATCACTGTCTTACAATTTTCAGTGTTCAGATCTTTCACCTCAATGGTTAAATTTATTCATAAGTATTTTATTCTTTTTGATGCATTTGTATGCTATTGTTTTCTTAATTTCTCTGATAGTTTCTTGTTAGTATATGGAAACACAACTGATGTTTGTGTATTGACTTTGTATTATGCAACTTGCCTGAATTTGTTAATTCTAACAACTCATCGTTCCATCTTTAAAGCCAGCCAGGAATGGATTGTCGTGAGATAATAAGAAACCTGTATTGTTCTCTGCTCCTCACTCCTGACACAGAGCTCCTGAAACCTCTGTAAATTTCTAAGTGATAAGAGCACTAGGAACATGTTGTGTTTTAATATTTGGTCTGATCCTGGTTCCTGACACAGGTTTCCTAAATCCCTTGAAATTTTTGGGGCCACAGGAGTTTATGTTGTTGTCGTTCTTTTTTTTTTTTTTTTAAGATTTTATTTATTTATTTGAGAGAGAGATCACAAGTAGGCAGAGAGGCAGGCAGAGGGAGAGAGAGAAGCAGGCTCCTTGCTGAGCAGAGAGCCCGATGCGGGGCTCGATCCCAGGACCCTGAGATCATGACCTGAGCCGAAGGCAGGCACTTAACTGACCGAGCCACCCAGAAGCCCCTGTTCTCGTTCTAATAAGGTTAATCTAGGTGGGCTCTTGGGTGGCTCCTAGATGGGGGCTGGTTACCAGAACGATCTAGCCGTGATTAGGAGCTTGGGATTTTCAGCACCACCTTCCCATCCCCCATTCTCTAGAGGGAAGAGGCGCAGGAAATGGAGTTACTACTACTTGGTCATGCCTATGTGAGGAAGCCTCTGTAAAAATTCTAATAGTATGAGGTTCAGAGAGCTTTCCGGTTGGCGAGCACATTCACATACTGAGAGGGGGATGCGTCCTGGCTCCACAGGCATGGGCGCTTCTACACTCAGGTGCACATTTTGCCCTACGTGCCTCCACATTGGGCTGTTCATCTGTATCTTTTCCCATAGCCTTTAGTAACTGACAAGTGTAGGTCAGCGTCTACCTGAATTCTGTGAGCTGTTCCAGCAAATCATTGAATTAAATGGGAAGGAGGTAAGGAAAAACTAATTTTTAGCCAAATCACACGGAAGTTGTGGGTCACCTGGGGACTTACTACTTATGATTGGCATCTGAAGTGGGGAGTGAAATGTAAATGTTGGAACTTGGAACAAAGAGTCAAGAAAGAATTCTCAAGACGTCTCCGATGCAGAAAGGTGGTTTTGTTAAAGCAGAGGGACAGGACCCGTGGGCGGAAAGAGCTGCTCTGCGGTTGTGAGGAGTGACTGGTTATGTACGTTCAAGTCGGGAGAGGGTTAGCGAGGGTATAAGTCTCTAAGGAATCTGGAAGCAAGGTTTCCGTTACCTTCTGGGGGCTAGCTGTTAGGAAAAAGTCATTTATTACTGTTTAGTAAAACCTCAGTCATGAGACCCTTCAGATGGGTATCAGTGGGCCCTATGCTTAGAGGATGACTACCAACCTGTATCTTGGGGGGGACAAGACAAGGAAAGTTTCCAAAGAAATTTTTATATGTTAAAGGAAACTTCCAGGATCCTGAAGGTCCTGCTAATGTTAAGCTGAAGTATTACCATCAAGGCAGTTCAGTTCCCAGAGGACGGTCACTCTTCCTGTCTCGAGGACTTGTCAGTGTGCTCTAAATTGTAAGGAAGTTTAATTTTTTTGCCTTTGTTCTCCACATTAGGAAGCCGTCTCCTGGGACTGAGCCCTTAACGTGTGGGATCTGATGCTGTCTCCAGGTAGATAGTATCAGACTGCGTTAAACTGTAGGACACCCATCTGGTGTTGCAGAATTGCTTGGTGCGGGACAAACCCTGCACATTTGGTGGCCAGAAGTATGTGAGCGTGACAAATAATGTGAGAGTAAAAGAGATGAATAGGGGGAAGACTCAGTTTTTCTAATTCCTCTCCACGTCACTCTGATACTTTCTAATTTTTTAAATCTTGTCAAAAGCTAAAAAAAACTGTTGAGATTTTGATTGGAGTTACATTGTATGTAAAGACCAGTCAAGAGACAGTTGACATTTTAATAAGTTTTTCTATTCATTAACATTTAGCTCTTTTGATCTTCTCTATTACATGTTTGTTTCGTTTAAGTTTTTGCTCTAGGTTTTTTTTCTGAAAATTTTGTTTCCAGCTTTATTGAAGTATATTTGACAAAAATATTGTATATACTAAGGTGTAGACTGTGATGATTTAATATATGTATACGTTGTGTAATGTTTACTGCAAAGTTAGCATATCTATCATCCTTCAGCTACACACACACGTGCGTGTGCACGTGTGTGTGGTGAGAAGCTTACACTCTCAGCAAATTTCAGGTGTCCAATACAGTGTTATTAATTATAGTCACAGTGCTGTTGTTAAGCTTAAAAGTAAAAACTGCCAGCTATTTTACCAACAGAAGGTGGATTTGTTCGGGAATAAAAGCAAATTGCAATCCAGAACAAACAAGCTATGGCAAAACCTTAGGCAAGTCTGGGGAACAAAGAAGAGGTATACTTTTTTAAGGAGAAAAGTAGTAAGTTGGGAAGCTTATGAACTAAAAGTCCATTGGAGTAAACTGGGGGTTCAAAGTGTGGTGGCTTCTCATTGGCTGAGCTGTTGCGGGGTTCGGAGGGGATAAGGAAAGTGACTCTTCCTCCTGCTGCAGTAGTAGAGTAGTATCCTCGTGCAAGGTCAAGTCTGAGTAAGGCCAAATCCATCTCTTCCTGTTGGGTCTGCAAGTAACTATGAGCGGTAGGGCTGAGAGCTCCCCTGCCGAAACCTCCTGTCTGCATTTTAGTGAGGTTTCCCTTACTTTCGCAGAGTACATTAGTTTTTCAGAACTTAATCATCTTAAGACTGAAAGCTTGTACGCCTTGACTAGCGTCTCCCCATCCCCTCCACCACTCATCGCCTCTGTCACTCATCCATCATTTACCTTTATTTCTATAAATTCAACTTTTTTTTCCCTCTGGATTCTGCATATAAATGATACCCTATAGTATTTATCTTTCTCTGATTTATGTCATTTAGTGTAATACCCTGCTGGTTCATCCTTGTTGAAATGCCATAATTTTTTTCTTATGCCTGAATAATATTTCATTGTGTATTTATATATACCATATTTTGTTTATCCATCCATTTTTTTTTAAAGATTTTATTTATTTATTTGACAGAGAGAGATCACAAGTAAGCAGAGAGGCAGGCAGAGGGAGAGGGGGAACCAGGCTCCCCGCTGAGCAAAGAGCCCGATGTGGGGCTCGATCCCAGGACCCTGAGATCGTGACCTGAGCCGAAGGCAGAAGCTCTAACCCACTGAGCCACCCAGGCGCCCCAAGCCATCCGTTGACAGATACTTAAATTGTCTCCATATCTAGGCTGTTGTGAATAATGCAGTGATCATGGGAGTGCAGATAATCTCTTTGCGATACTGATTTCATTTCCTTCAGGTATATGTCCAGAGTGGGATTGCTGGGTCATGTTGGAGTTCTAGTTTTTCATTTTTTTTTTTCAGATTTTATTTATTTATTTGAGATAGAGCACAAGCAGGGGGATCGGCAGAGGGAGAGGGAGAAGCAGGCTCCCCGCTGAGCAGCGAGCCTGATGCAGGGCTCAATCCCAGGACCCTGGGATCATGACCTGAGCCCAAGGCAGACACTTAACCAACTGAGCCACCCAGGCGCCCCATCAATTTTTTAATTTTTTGAGGAACTTCCACAGTGGCTGCATCAGTTTACATCACTAATAGTGCATGAGCATTCCCTTTTCTCCACATCCTCACCAATATTTATTATTTTTTGCTTTTTTGATACTAACCATTCTTACGGGTGTGAGGTGATATCTTTTTGTGGTTTTGGTTGGCATTTCCCTGATGATGAGTGATACCGAGGATCTTTTCATGTCTGTTAGCCATCTGGATGTCTTCTTTGGACAAATGTCCGTTTACATCCCTTGCCTATTTTTTTCATCCAATTATTTGTGGATGTTTTTGCTATTGAGTTATCTGAGTTTCTTACGTATTTTGGGTATTAACTCCTTTTCCTATATATGGTTTACACGTGTTTAATCCCACTCTGTAGGTCGCCTTTCATTTTGTTGATTATTTCCTTTGCTGTTCAGGTTTTTAGTTTGATGTTCCATTTAGTTTACTTTTGCTTTTATTACATGTGTTTTTGGTGTCATATCTAAAATATCATTGCCTGGATGAATGTCAAGGAGCTTTCCCTTTGCTTTCTTCCAGGAGTTTCACCATTTCAGGTTTTAAATATAAGTTTTTAATTCATTTTGAGTCAATTTTTGTGCATGGTATAAGGGGTCTGGTATCATTCTTTTGCATTGGAATATCCAGCTTTCTTAACACCATTTATTAAAGAAACTATCCTTTCCTCATAGTATGTTCTTGGTGCCCTTGTCAAAAATTAGTCGACTGTATATGTGCTGGTTTATTTCTGGACTCCCTGTTCTGTACCATTAGCTTATATGTCTACTTTTAAAAAAAGATTTTATTTATTTGACAGAGAGAGAGAGGGAGAGAGCATGAGCTAGGGGGAGAGGCAGAGGGAGGAGCAGACTCCCCGCTGAGCAGGGAGCCTGACGTGGGGCTCAATCCAGGACCCTGTGATCATGACCTGAGCCGGAGGCAGACGCTTAACTGAGCCACCCAGGCGCCCCTTATGTGTCTGTTTTTATGCCAGTACCATACTGTTTTGATTATGATAGCTTTATAGTATAACCTGAAGTCAGAAAGTGTGATGCCTCTTGCTTTATTTTTTTTATGAGTGCTTTTGCTATTTAGGGTGTTTTGTGGTTTCATACAAATTTCAGAATTTTTTTTCTATTTCTGTCAAAAATGCCATTGGAATTTTGATAAGGATAGCATTGGCTCTGTAGACCATTTGGTGTAGTGTTATGCCCAGATTTTTAGATCCCCAAAAACCACCAGGGAGCCGAGTCTGATGCAAAAGCAAAGAGCCTTTATTTGAGCTAGCTCGGGCTCAACTTCCCACACTCACCGACTGAGCAGTGTGATGTGGAGAAAAGGAGAGCCCCAGTTTTAGAAGGTGCAACAGTTTTATGGGGGCTAATGGCCTTGTAACACACAATAGGAAGTTGTAGGGTGATATCAGGCCATACGCAGATGACCAATTGAGTTACTTTTTACCCCATATGGTGCGCGGGTTCGACGGGTTAGAGGCGGGGATTCCACATTCCTTTTGCCTAACGCAAGGGTGGGCTGGGACAATATGTTCAGATAAGATGGTGGGTGTAACACAAAATGGGGTTAGCTTTGCTCTTCTCTTTTCAGTAGTATGGACATTTTCATCATATAAATCCATTCCACGATCATGGTAGATTGTTCCATTTATTTGTGTCTTCAGTTTCTGTCATCTGTCACATTTATTGATTTGTTTATTTGAACCATCCTCACATCCCAGGGATAAACCCCACTGCACTGTGTTGTATCGTCCTTTTATTGTGCTATTAATTTACTTTGCTAGTTTTTTGGTTGAGGGGTTTTGTCTCTGTATTCCTCAGGGATGTGGGCTGTAATTTTATTTTTTTGTAGTTTCCTTATCTGGCTTTGGGATCTGGATAATGTTGACCTCATAAAATGACCCTGGAAGCATTCTCTCTTCTCTTTTTTGGAAGTTTGAGGAGGATTGGCATTAGTTCTTCTTTAAATGTTTAATAAGATTCATCAGTGAAGCCATCTTCCTTGTTATTTGTTCACATTTTTCTGTTTCTTCCAGATTCAGTCTTGATATTTTGTATGTTTCTAAGAATTAGTCCATTTTCAACTTGTTGGATTATCAAATTTGTTAGGACATAAATGTTCTTAATGATCTCATATGATCCTTGATATTTCTGCGGTATCATTTGTAATGTTTTCATTTCCAATTTTATTTGAATCTCTTTTTCTTATTTACCTAACAGTTGGTCGATTTGTTTATATTTTTAAGATCCAACTCTTAGTTTGTATCTTTCCTACTGTTTTTCTGGCCTCTATTTCATTTACTTCTGCTCTGATCTTTCTTTTTTTTTTTTTTTTTCTGCTCTGATCTTTCTTATTTAATTCCTTCCAACTTTGAACTTTTTCTGGTGGTTTAAGGTATACAGTTAGGTTATTTATTTTAGATCTCTTTTTTTAAGTTGATTTTTATCGCTATAAACTTTCTTCTTAGAACTACTTTTGCAGCTTGCGATAGTTTTTGGTATGTTATGTTTCCTTTGTCATTTGTTTCAAGATATTTTTGATTATCGTTTTGATTTCTTCCTAGACACATTGGTTTTTCAGGAATGTTTAATTTCTATTATTTGTGAACTTTTCAGATTTCCTCCTGTTCTTGATTTCTAGCTTTCATAACATTGTGTTTGGAAAAAACATTTGATATGATTTCAAGTCTTCTTTAATTTTGAAGATTTGTTTTGTGGCCTAACGTATGATCTATCCCAGGGAATGTTGTGCATTCGCTTGAGAAGTGTGTGCTCTGCTGCTGTTGGATGACATGTTTGCATATGTCTGTTATGTCCATTTGGTCTGAAGTGTAACTCAAATCATGTATTTTGGTTGATTTTCTGCCTGAATGATTTATTCAAGTTGAAATCAGAGTATTAAAGGCTTCTGTTACTATTGCATTGTTATGTATTTCTGCCTTCATTCTGTTAACATTTGTTTAATATATTTAGGTCCTCTGATGTTGGGTGTATGTATGTTTACTGTTATATCCTTTTGATGATGATACAAAGTTCTAGTTTTGAACTTAAAGTACATTTCATCTGATACAACCTCCCCTCCCCCCCCCCAGTCTTTTTGGTTACTGTTTGCATGGAATATCTTCTTCCATCTCTTTTCTTTGAACCTATATGCGTTCTGAAAGCTGAAATGAGTTTCTTGTAGTCAGCATATGGTTGGGCCTTTTTTAACCCAATCAGCCACTCTGTCTTTTTATTGGAAAATTCAATGCATTTATATGTATAGTAACTATTTGCAGGTAAGGACTTATTGTTACCATCTTGTTAAATGTTTTCTGGCTATTTTTAAATTTTTTAAAAAGATTTTATTTATTTGACAGAGAGAGAGCGAGCGCACAAGCAGGGGGAGTGGCAGGCGAGGGAGAGGGAGAAGCAGGCTCCCCATTGAGCAGGGGAGCCCGATGCAGGACTCCATCCCAGGACCCTGAGATCATGACCTGAGCCGAAGGCAGACGCTTAACAGACTGAGCCACCCAGGTGCCCCTTCTGGCTATTTTATAGTTCCTTTATTACTTGTTACCTCTTTGCCATTTTCCTTTGGGGTTTGATGATTTTCCAGAGTGGTATGCTTTGATTCTTTTCTTTGACCTTTTATGCATCCTAGTATAGGTTAGCCAAAGGCTTATGTAAAACCCCTTATGGTAATGATAGTCTGTTTTAAGCTGAAAACAACTTAACTTTGATTGCATACAAAATACCTTTTTACTTCCCCCTCCCACATTTTATGGTTTTGATGTCATAGTTTACATCCTTCTATATTATGTATACATTAATAAGTTATTTTAGCTCTAGTAATTTTTAATACTATACTAGAGTTAAGTGATTTGTATAACACTATTATGGTATTATCCTGAATTTGTCTCTATTCTTTACTGCTAAGTTTTAAGTTTTATACTTCCATATGTTTTCATATTACTCATTTGCAGCCTTGCATTTCAGCTTGAAGAGTTCCCTTTAGCATTTCTTGTAAGACAGGTCTAATGAAGATGAACCCCTTCAGCTTTTGTTTGAAAAAGTCTTTATCTCTCCATCATTTCTAAAGGACAGCTTTTCTGGGTAAAATATTCTTCATTGGAAGCTTTTTTCTTCCAGTACTTTGAATATATCATCCCACCCTCTCCTGGTCTGCAAGGTTTGTGTTGAGCAATCCTGGATTGCTTTATGGCAGTTCCCTTTTATGAGTTGAGTTTCTGTTCTGCTGCTGCTTTCAAAATTCTCTGTCTTCGATTTTTGACAGTTTTAATACAATGTGTCTTAGCAAAATCCTCTTTGTGTTGAATCCGTATGGGGACTTATTAGCCTCATGCATCTGGATGTCCTACCTTTCTCCCTCCCCATATATGGGAAGTTTTCAGCCATTATTTAAAAAAGCTTTCTGCTCCTCTTTCTCTTCTCCTTCTGGGACTCTCATATCTTGATACCGTTTTACTTGATAGTATCCCATAATTTGCATAGGCTTTCTTTACTCTTTTTATTCTTCTTCCTTTTTTCTCTGATTGGATAATTTTAAATGATCTGTCTTTGAGTTCACAGATTTTTTTTCTTCAGCCTGATGGAGTCTGCTGTTGATGCTACTGCATTATTTTTTCATTGTATTCTTCAGCTACAGAATTGGTTTGGTTCCTCTTTATGATTTCTTTCTCTATTGACCTTTCAGTTTGTTCTCATATTGTTTTCCTGATTTTTTAAAAAAGAGGTTATTTATTTGTCAGAGAGAGAGCTCAAGCAGGGGGAGCAGCAGGCAGAGCAGGCAGGGGGAGAAGCAGGTTCCCTGACAAGCAGGGAGCCCAATGCGAGACTCGATCCCAGGACCCCGGGAACACGACCCAAGCCGAAGGCAGATGCTCAACTGAATGTGCCACCCAGGCGCCCTGTTTTCCTGATTTTGTTTAGTTGTCTGTGTTCTCTTATAGCTCGCTGAGCTTCCTTAAAACAATTATTTTGAATTCTTTGTCCAGCAATTCATATGTCTCCCATTTCTTTGAGGTCTGTGAGTGGAAGATTACTGGATTCCTTTGGTAGTGTCATGTTTCCTTAATTTTTTGTGTTTCTGTGGTAGCTTTATATTGATGTCTGTGCATTTGATGGAGTGGTCATCTCTTCCAGCATCAGGGACTGGTTTTGGTGGTTCAAGGCCACCCGTGGGTGGGTGCAAGGGCACTGGCTTAGTGGGGTGTGGCGGTGCTGGCCCTAGGGAAGACTCCACAGCATAGTTTCCATGTAGCCTCTTCGGTGAGGTCGGTGTCGGCATAGATTTTAAGGGCTCAGTGGCCAAGGCTGCAAGCGTTCCCAGTGGCAGGGGGGACTATCGAGGTCTTTGCTAGTGAAGTCTGCTGGGGCCTTCCTGGTCCTTTTCCCTGCTGTGCCGCGTGTTATGGTTGAGGGGATCTCTCTTGGCACACGGTCTGGCTCCTGAGGGCCCTCGCAGTGCTGGTGGCACTGGTGTCTGATAGGTGGGCACTTCCGCGGCCCCAGAAGCTCTGGGGTCTGAGGAGCTGGGTGTCCCCCAGCAATGGTGGCCCCAGTGCCCGCCATGGAGATGCCTGTAGAGCAGCCATGGGGCTCGGGTTTGGAGCACGGCCACGTGCAGAGCAGCCACAGAGACAGAGTGTGAAGTGCGCTCGCATGTGGAGCCCTTGGGACTCTGGAACTGGGGCGCGGGTAGGGCTGGCGCTGCGGCCGTGCTATTCCTGGGGGGAGGGGCAGCAGAGTCTCCCTGTCTGGGTGCCGCTTGGCCACGGGCAGGGGCGCCTGATGCTCCTAGTGTCGTCTGGAGGGCAGCACGGTGCAGGCCCCACAGCAGGCGCTCTTGGATCCTCCACCATGAGCGCGGTGTGCAGTCTGCTGAGACCCTCAGCGGCAGAGGCTACCGGGGTCCTCCGCAGAACACGCCCCTGGGGACTGTGATGGCGGCCCCTGTGTGACTGCCGCGGACAGCCCGCCTTTGTCTTTGTTCTCGGCCAGCCGTGTCTGCTCAGCCAGTCTGCCCACGGGTCCTTTCTGTGGACCTAGTCACTTTGTCTTCCACTGCGTCACTGTAGTTCTTAAGGTCAGACTCTTGAGCCCTCCTGGGCTCATTTGTGTTCATGAATAGCTGTCTACTTGTCCTTTCCGATGGGGGGACAAAGAGTGGTCTCTCCTACTCCCATCACCTTGGTGAGGTCCAGAGGCCTGCTCCCATCTTTATTTATTTCTTTCTGCTTTCTTTGGATTTATAAAGTTTTGCTTTTTCTAACTTCTTTTTGTTTTTTATTTTAATACATGACTTTATTTTTAATTTTTTATTTTATTTTATTTTTTCAGTGTTCCAAGATTCATCGTTCATGCACCACACCCAGTGCTCCATGCAATACGTGTCCTCCTCAATACTCACCACCAGGCTCACCCAACCCCCCACCTCCCTCGCCTCCGAAACCCTCAGTTTGTTTCTCAGAGTCCACAGTCTCTCGTGTTTCGTCTCCCCCTCCGATTTCCCCCAATTCACCCTTCCTTTACAATGTCCTCCATGTTTTTCCTTATGCTCTACACGTAAGTGAAACCAAATGATAACTGACTCTCTCTGCTTGATTTATTTCACTCGGCATAATCTCTTCCACTTCTTTAAATAGTCTTTCCTTTCTTCTGGTATAAGCATTTAAGGCTTTTATTTACCAGTAAGTACCTCTTGAGATGCATCTCAGAAGTTTTAATATTTAATATCTTAGTATTTAGTTCTTAATATTTTGAAATTTTCATTATGATTCTTTCTTCGAACCATGAGTTATTTAGACAGGTGTTTCTTCATTTCCAGATTTATAGGATTTCACTTTTTATCACTATTTCTAATCTGATAACAATGTCATAGAATTTGGATTTTATGATGATACAGTGTTTGAAATTTGTTGAGACTTACGTTATGACCCAGTAGGTGGTTAATTTTGAAACTGTGCCACGTGCACTTTAAAATACTCTCCACTTCTTGAGTTGTACATAGTGTATTTGTTAAGTCAGACTTTAAAATTAGATTATTAAAATCTATGTCACTACTGGTTTTGTTTGTGTTTTGTTTTGGTGGTAGAGGGGGTTGGCCCGATTAACTGAAATGAATTTGTTACAATGTTCTATTATTTACTGTATTTATTTGTTTCTCCTTATGGCTCTGCCAGTTTTTGAATTATGTATTTTGCATTACATATTTGCACTACGTATTTTGAAATTATCTTATTAGGTGGAAGTTCAAAGCTGTTTTATTTTCCTGGTGAAATGAACCTCAGTCATTATGTAGTGAACTTCTTTATGTCAATGACTGCTCCTGCCTTAATATCTATTATTTCTGATAGAAAGATAGCTCTAATAGCTTTCTTTTGCCTAATAGTGCCTGGTGTATCTGTTTACTATCTTTTTCTTGCATCCTTTTTGTAGCCTTTTGTTTTACCAATTTGTTTTTTAAATAGGATATAACTAGATTTTTCCTCCAGTTTTTCTGTCTTTGTCCTTTTAGAAAATTTGGTGCATTTGTATTGACTAATTATTAATATGTTTGATTTATTTCTGCCACCTTATTTTGTGGTTACCACAGAAGTTTTAAGATGTATGCTTAGCTTACCAAAGTGTAAATTTAATTATTTTCCATCTTCTTCCAGAAAATACAAAAGTCTTAGAACAATTTAATTTTAATCATCCACCTCCTGACCTCTGTGCTGTTATTTGTAGTGTACTCTAGTGCCTTCTCACTTTGAGTCCCACAAGAAATCATTACTCTTTTATGCAGCGTTTGTCTAGGTTTACACAGATTCATTACTTCTGCTGATAATTTTTTGCATCTTAGACCTGTCATCTCGGGATCCGTAGTCCTTCTGTTTGAAGTCCTTTACAGTACATTTTATGTATGTCTGTTGATTTTTGCCCCAAATGTCTTTATTTTGCCTTCATCTTTGAAATACATTTTTGCCACATGTAGAATTCTAAGTCTACAGTTATTTTTCCATAGCACATTGGAGATGTTATGCCACGGTTTTAGTTTGTGTGTTTTTATGTGTGTGTGTGTGTGTGTATGTGCACATGCACATGTGCATACACACGTTATCAAGAAGCCCATACTTAGTCTGTTTTTCACTTTAATCTGTCTCTGGCTACTGTTTTGATCTCCTCTTTGCCTTTGGCATTCTACAGTTCCACTGCGTTGGAGGGTGTGTGTGTGTGTGTGTGTGCGCACATGCGTGTGCGTACACGCACATGTGTTCACGTACATGTTCATCCTGCTTAGAATTTGTGGGACTCTGTGGAACTGTAGATTGGTGTCCAGGGAACTCTAAGTCATTATATTCCCCATTTTCTCTCTTCTTCCAGACTTTTGTTGTGTATTATGTCAGATTTATCATTCTCTCCTGTCAACTGCTTAACCTGCCTTTTCATTTTTTTCATCTCTGTCCCTTTTTTGATAATTTGTTCAGAGCTACCTGAGTAAGAATTAGAGTACTTTTTGGGAAAGGGAAGGAGGGAATGAATGTTATGTACGCAACTGACTATAGTTAACTACAGCTGTCCTTTATTTTTTTTTTTGGTTTAAATCCTTGTTTTGTGTGAATATACATAGTTTCACTTCTGATATTTGGGAAGTTTCGTGCATCATTCTAGTTCTTTCAGACTTATATATATTTCAATCTTTGTGATCTATACACTTTAGGTAGCATCTGTTGGCTCCACATTGTGAAATGAAAAAATTAGAACATAACTCATGCATTTACTTTTTTTCTGAGTCTTCATACTCCCTAATGTTTATTGCATATGTTATAATTGTAGTTCTTTTTACAGGTATCTTTATACTTTTAAATAATATAGTTAAGTTTATGTTATTTTATTTATCACATATAAGTATTATCTGTTGACTTCAGTGTATGTGAAAGACGAAGAGCACTTATGTTCCCTATATTCCATTTACCTCCTCTTCTCCCCTCTTGATTGTTTTAATACTCACACTGTTACATCTGTACTATCAAAGTTCTGTTCTGTATCAGAAGTTCCTATAGTTGTTTTGACCCACTTCTATACTTAAATGGATTTAATGCTTTTCCTACTTCTTTATTACCATATTTTTGCCTTCATCACTGTAAGGGTGGCATTTATCATCATGTGCATTTTATAAGTAGGGTTCATGGATGATATCTTTACTGATTTTTGCATGTGTGGAAATGTTTGTTAGCTTCATACTTACATGAAAACTTGGCTCTGTATAAACTTCTTTAGCCTCTCTTTTCTCCTAAGGAAATTTCCTGGCATTTGAATGTTGCTGTGAAGAAGTGTGAAGTTAACTTGATTTTTTCACTTGTCTGATAGGAAAAAAGAATAACTCATTTGATTTTTGAGTTTGATATTTGATGTTTGAGATCATTTGATATTTGAGAATCAAATAACTCATTTGATTAATAGTAAGACCAAACTTCTTTTCTTGGGGAGGGGGATGTTTGGTGGTGTGCTGTTAGCGTGAAAATATAAGCTAATCCAAAGTTAAAGTAGATGTTGCAGTTGACATATACTGTCTTGTAGGGGCTGGCAGATGATGGTCCATGGGTCAGATCTGGTCTGCCACCTGTTTTTCTAGGTCTGCGAGCTAAGAAAGGTTTTTATAAAGAAATAATGGCAAGCAATTTGATGATAGATAACATTAACCTTGAATCCCAATATGTAACATGTTACCCTTCTCAAAAGAATTGTGTTCTTCATTGACAGGAATATTTAAATAGGAATATTTTAAAAACTTGTTTTCAACTATTTTCATATTGAATTTCATCAATAAAACATTTGTGGAAATTCATTTTCTCTTGCTGTATGAATAATGTGTTATATTTTTTATTTTTGTCCTCTGGTCCATAGGTCTAAAATATTTACTCTTTGGCCTTTTTTCAGAAGAATTCTGCTGACCTCCACTTTGTAAATCCAGAATGGGCTTGATTCAGGGATGCTTTTGAATGTAGTGGGACTGTTCCTTGGATCTGAACCTTGTCTCAAGTGTGGGCCCCAGAGTTGTAGCCTTCTGTTCTTAGCTGCAGTAAATAATCCTTCTGTGGCCATTCTTGACACTCTTTGGATCTGATCAAGACCTTTCTACACCCTGAGTCTCATCACCAGATAGACCAGTTCTGCATTGATAGTGTAGTTGTTGGCTTCATTTCCGATGTGGAAATGTCTATCATTTCTGCTCCAGTAAGAACTCGTCTTGCCTCTGGCCTATTCCAGTCTGCCATATTTGATTTGTCTGGTGCTATTCACTTGACAATTAAAGCTTTTTCTACCCTGCATTGATTCTAGGCTACATCTTGGCTTCTTTAGTTAGAGTATACTTCCCTGCTTGTGCAGCGCATTTTCTTTATTTGGAGGCTAGAGTTCCCTCGGTAATCAGAAAGAGAACGCTTCTTTTTCCTATTTCAAAACCCACACCCTTTTGTTCCGTTCCGTATGAAGAATGCCAGTAGCACAAGGATGTGGACTTTCAGCACTTAGCGGCCGGGGAAACGAGTTCAACACCTCAGGCCACCAGTTAGTTCCATTGACTTCCCTACGTTCTTTCTGCTGATTTTCCCTGAGGAGAGGAGCTTACAATTTAGCGTTGTCTTCAGTATGGAATTTAAGGTAAATTAGAATTGTTTGTACGTAAACTCATCAAGTAAGAAAGAAAACCTTACCTTCGAGGGAGAGGTAGACCACATAGAGGCTGCCCTGGGAAGGGTAGCTAGCATAGTGAAGGGCCTGGAAATCACACTATGTGAAGGAAACCCTTGAAGGTGACTAGTGGGAAGTTGAGAACCAAACATGCAGTTTTGAAACCAGTAGTCAAAGCTGTGAAAGCATCTTTTATGTTTAAAAGGTAACGTGAACATATTTTTTTTATAGCCTGTTACTGCATAGTTCTGTCTAGAAAAAAAAAAACAAACCAAAAATATACCAGTTGATTTGACAACAGTAAAGCAAGACATGGACAAGGAGAAAAGCAACACAAAAGCAAGGTAAAATAAGATCTAATAAAATTAAAATTTCAACAATATATGACTAGTGATAAGGCATTCTGACAGTGAAGAACGGACAGCGTCTTGTGAGGAACGGATGAGGGTGCGGGGGTTTAGCAGACTTCGGGGAGGGGTTCCTGACAAGATAGCAGATTAACACCGGCTCCTTCCCCAGACCAGTCTTGGATATGCCAAGGAGGTGAGAAGGAAGTTGCTGGCAATGAGAAGTGAACCAACAGCTGGAAAGCCCCAGGGGGGCCGAAGGTGGTTAGGGTAGGCAGGTGGAGAGGACGTCGGAGAGACTCATGTGCTTGCTTCCTTTCTCACATTCCTCTCAGTGGACCAGCGTCCGCTCAGGAAGAAGATAACGGAGTGAGGAAGTGCTTGAAGAAACAGTTCTGTTGAAGCCCGATGGGTTGAACTCATGCTCTTACTGCTCTCCTTCCTGAAATCCCACCAAATGATCAAAAAGGAATAAACCCACAGGAGAAGGAGAGAAGAGACCAAAGCACGTGGGAGCTGCCAGTGCCATTTTGGAAGCTTGGAAACGGAAGGATAAGATCACTAATTTTGTAGAGCAGACAGTGCAAACCCGAGGCGGTCGGGGTGAGGCGCAGAGGCAGCTGCTGCTTCCCCGCTGCCCCCACCCCTGCCTGTAGGGATCCTCTCCAAGTGGCAACAGCAGTGGAAGCCGCACTTAGAGCACAGACCCCTTCCTTAACCTCTTTCAGCCAAGACAGTGTTCTTTCCTTCATTCCAGCAGAAGACATCCAGGATTCGGGGACAGCAGACTCATTGAGAGTACATGACTGCACCCAGATCATAGGGGACCTTAGTATTCTTCCTCTGCTGGACTCGAGGAAGCTCACAGCCAAAATCTAAGCACATTATGCCCTGGGACACTGGCCAGCCAATAGAGAAGATCTCTAGATAAGGCTAGTTGGGGAAACCTCAACCAAGCATTATCCCACAGTGAAACCTACCAGTTGGCAGATTCCGTCAGCGCATGAAGAGTGGTCTCGTTGCTGTCTCAGTGATGATTCTTAAATACGAGCAGATGACCCGCGATCATTTGAGGAAAGTTTACAGCTTGATGGAAACTCAAATCACAGAAACCTGGAGAAAACAGACCATTCAGGAAGAAGAAAAGTTCAGTAACAACCAGCATAGGCCTATCCTGGGTTTTCAGGTGACCGAAGAAATAGCATTAAGAGAATAAAAAATAGGGGACATTTGGAGAAAAAAAAATAGCTTTTGGAAATTAAATATATAATAGCAGAAATGGAGAGAGAACAGGTGAAAGATGAAGCTGAGGAAGTTCTCCAGAAGGGAAAACAAAGCTATAGAGAGCATGAGAGTAAAGATAAGAAAAGGGATATATTAGGAGACAAAAATAAGCTAGAAATAAATTCCAAAAGTGCCTGTAATCACAGTAAATGCAAATGGACTAGACTTTGTGCATGTGTGGAAACCTCTTGGAAAGCAAAAGGTACCAACAGATGAAAGGAAAAAAGATGCTTCCGTATTATCTTCTGGGTCATAGGGAACAATTACAAGACTTTACCATTGGAGACCATAAAACTTGTTTAAACAAATTCTCAAGACATCTCAATAGATGACATACTCCTTAATCACAGTAGACATCAGTTACAAGAGATTAACCAGGAAAACCACTCTAGATTTGGAAATGAAACATGATGTCTGAGAAACACTTTTCTGAAAGAACTCCCCCCTCCCAGGAGGAAACAATGTAGAACTGAGTCTAGAAAAGCAAGAAACAAGGAAGGAAGGAGCTGAACCTGCCCCACTAATCCTGGCCCACTTGCAGGTGGTGTGGGGTAGCCGGTTCTGCTGTGCGGAGAGAAGTTTGTAGTCCTACAGCTCTGAAAAATTAATGAGGTAATGATCCAGTCTAAGAAGTTAAGGGGGGAAAAAATGAACAGAATAAACCAAAAGAAAATTCAGGGAAGGAGATAAACAGTATCAGAAACTAACAAAATACGAATCAAAGAGAGAAAATCAGGAAAAGCAACAGCTGTCAATCAAATGGGCAGACCTTTGACAGCCTGGAGCGGGAGCAAGAAAGTCACCCGTGGACGGTTAGGGTGGTGACATTGCACAGCCAAGACCGCTTAGCCCGTGTTCCCTTCGGATCCACGGGGAGCGGGGCAGCGAGGGCAGCGGGTCTGTGAGCACTGTGCAGGAGGTGGGAACGGGAGGCCCTCAGCGCAGAGCCATCTGCGGGTACAGATGAGAAGATTAACTCTTTCATGGCAATTAGTCTGAAACAAAATGTAAAAGTTTTAAGGAAAGTATGACCAAAATAGGCACAATAAGTAATAGGGCAAGGGGAACTTTTTTAAGCCTTTATTTAAATTCTAGTTAGTTAGCATACAGTGTTATAGTCGTTTCACGTATACAATATCGTGGTTCAGCAACTCCCTGGGACACCCCGTGCTCATCAGGACAGATGCCCCCCTTCAGCCCCATCACCTGTTGCACCCACTCCCCACCCCCACTCCTCTGGTGCCATCAGTGTGCTCTCTATAAAGTTGAGTCTGTTTCTTGATTTGCCTCTCTTTTTTGCTCCCTCTGCTCATTTGATTTATTTCTTAAATTCCACATATGAGTGAAATCATATGGTATATTTTTCTGACAGACTTATTTTGCTTAGCACAGTACTCTCTGGTTCCATCCATGTCATTGCAAATGGCAAGATTTCATTCCTTTTTATCCACTAAAATTGCCGAATTTGTAGTTATGAATCACCACTGTCTCCCCAACTCCCCCCCCCCCCCCAACACACACATACTAGGCTCAGGCAGATTTCCAGCGTTTCTGAGTTTCTACCAGGTTTATGAGTTCTAACAGAAACTCAAGAAATGGATAATTCCAATCTTCTACAACTTCTTCCACAGAACAGAAAAAGAGAAAATAGTCCCTAAATCATGCACACGTGGCGGGGGAGGGGGGGCAATGGGAGGGAGAGAGAGAAACTTAGGCAAACTCTGTGCTGAGCTTGGAGCCAAGGTGGGGCTCAGTCTCCTGACTGTGAGAGCCCCGCCTGAGCGGAGACCAAGAGGTGGACGCCCAGAGCGCCGCGCCCCCAGCCCCCACTTATACAGTCTCCGGAGTCAGTTTCGTTCACAACCTCAGGGGCAGAAAACCCTATATAAGACGCTGACCTACAGGGTATAGCAGCCTGTAAAATTGGATGATACACCAAGATCAGATTGAGGAGCCTGTCTCAAAATGCAAGGTCCGTTCAACGTTAGAAAATGCATCAATATCAATTACCATTAATAGATTAAAGGAAAAAAGTATTTGATAAAATGCATTATCTCTTCATGATAAAAAACCCTTAGCAAACTACATGATGAAGGGCATTTACCAAAAACCTGAAGCAAATATTCTTAGTGGGCAAGTGTTAAAAGTGTTCCTCTTACATTGAGAAAAGTGACCAGGTTACTTGCTATTGCCACTTATGTGTGACATCCTATTAAAGGTCCTAAGGCAATAAGATAAGAAAAAGAAAGATAAAAAGAAATGACAGCTGGAAGATTTGAAAAAGAGAAAGAAATCATAATCATTTATACAATATCTAGTAAAAAAGTACAAAATAATTTAGCTTTATAATTAATAAGTGAGTATAATTTAGCAAGGCTGCTACATTAAAATGTAAGTGAATTTCATTTCTGTAGTCCAGCAGTAGATTGAAAATTTAATTTTAATCATCGCTACCATTTGTAATAATAATAAAAAATCCAGTACCTAGGAAAAAGCATGTTTTGACCTTTGTAGAGAAGATTACAAAATTTAATTGAGAATGCAACAGAATTTATATGGAAGAGCAAAAGGTCAAGGATATGTAAGCATTCTTTAAGAAAAAGAAATTCGAAGGCACGAACCTGCAGCTATGACCCCTGTAGCAGTTAAAGCAGTGGGACAGAAAAACAGGGATAGACAAATAAAAATAAAGAACCGGGGGTGGATAATTGTATACATTTGGAGTGATGCCGACTTGTATATAATTGTACATCTGGAGTGAGAGGTGGGGGAAGGAAAAGGTGGGGGTGTTCAGGGATGTGTGCTGACAATCGCATATCCTTACGGGGTGGGAGCGGGGAGACTTGGGTCTGCCCTTCACATCATACCCCAGACCCAGATGCAAGGATGAAGTACATGACTCGTGAAAGGCAAAACTTGAAAACTATTTGGTAAGAGTGAAAAAGTTTTGTCAAGATTGGAGTAAGGACAGATTTTTTTTTTTAAAGATTTTATTTATTTATTTAACAGAGAGGAGAGAGATCACAAGTAGGCAGAGAGGCAGGCCGAGAGAGAGGAGGAAGCAGACTCCCTGCTGAGCAGAGAGCCCGATGCGGGGCTCGATTCCAGGACCCTGAGATCATGACCTGAGCCGAAGGCAGAGCCTTTCACCCACTGAGCCACCCAGGTGCCCTAAGGACGGATTTCTTAAGAATAAACACAAATGGTAAATACAAAGATAGATAAATTAGGTTATATTAAAGCAAGAACTTCGATTTACGAAGACTTCAAGAAAATGAAAAATTGAGTCCAAACCAGAACAGATTTTCAGTACATATAAAATGAGGAAAGATTACTATATAAAATGTGAAAAGAACTCCTAAACATTGTTAAGAAAATCGTATATAATGCACTATAAAAAAAAGAATAAAGGATATGGATTAGACATTTCGGCAAAGAGGAAACTGTTCAAGGTGTTTATGAACCAAAGGGGACTCAGCGCTCTGGGGAGAAGGGTGTAAGAATTCCTAATACAGGTATCTGCGAGCAAGTGTGAAGAAGTCGTGCTGTCTTTGAAGAGAAAGTTGGCCTCCTTATTCATGTGACTACGTATTTTCGTTTAACATACCAGTGGGTCGTTCTGGCCACCGAGCGGCACATGAGGATCTACGGAACCCTGCGTTTCCTCCACCTTGTAGACACCTGGTCTGCGGCGCAAGTCGGCTGTGGGCACTGATTGTGGATTCTGTTCTTAGGGAAGGTTTTCTAGCATTTACAAATAGGCAGTTGGGCTAACGTATTGTGAAAGGATTTTGGTTTTAGTCTTGGTAAGGGTTGTTGTTGGCGTTGGTTTTATAAAGAAGAGTAATATGTGAGTACTGAATTTCAAAAAACTATTCTGACCTCACTGCTGCTAATGGGTTAACATTTCTTCATCTTTTACATTAGATGATTCTTAAGTCCTTTCTAGCATTAAAATTTCCATGATAATATGAGACCTCTTTTGCATTTAACTAGACTCTCCATGTTTCAGATCTGCTTTCTATATTTTTTATTATCGATTTATTTTAAAATATTTTCTTAATTTTTAAGTAGGCTCCACACCCAGCATGGAGCCCAGGGCGGGGCTTGAACTCACAACCCTGATCAAGACCTGAGCCGAGATCAAGAGTCGGTCACTTAACTGAGTCCCCCCAGGTGCCCTCAGAGCTACTTTTTAAAGTGTATCAAAAATTGTTTGAAAGGATAGATATTATATTGTAAAGTACAGTGTAAAGATTTAAACTTTAAGTCGTCGAGGCTGTTGACCATAGCATCTTACTTTCTGTGTCATATTAGACTTCACAGATACGAACAGCAAGAATACGACAATGTTGCGCTGTCAGAAGATCAACCAGCTGATGCGGCAGAAAGAGAAACCTTGCAATACAAAACACTCAGGACACTTTCTGTGCCCCTGAACTCAGAGGAAGCAGAACTCTATCAAGATTACTACTATCCAGGCATGCCAATCTATGTTTTCTTTTATGGACATGGAAGGAAGGTGTCATGTCATTAACTTAAGAAAACCAATGAACTACGTTGCAATACTAGTCTACTTTCAAAGTACAAGGTTTGGTACTCTACTGATTTCATTAATCCTAACTGTTGGTGAGACCTTCAGAGACAGAGCTTGTCTCTTGACGGGAACGTGATCTAAATACTGGTCCTCACGATAAAATAACAACCGTGGTAGCTCCCACTGCCAAGAATATCGGACGTTTCTGGAGCAACTTAGAGTTGACACCACTCTTCCTTGCGTGTCATCTTTTTCGGGGTTTGTGTGAGGTGAGGACCCTAAAGTTGGGTCCACGGTCCCTGAAGGCCCCCGGAACCTTCTGGCTGGGCTGTGACCTCTGTACTCTTAGTCGGCCAGGGCCCTGCTTCTCCTGCACAGGCCCCTGTCGTTCATGGTCCTTCCCTCCACCTCTCCCAACTGCACCATCAACAGTATGTAAAACAGTTTTCTAACCACACTTCCTTTTTTATCCAGCTCTTTCCTTTCCTCACTTTCCCGAAGGTTGGTCTTTGGTCCCCTTCCATGCCCCCCTCTCCCTCCAGCGGCCTGTTAGCAGTGTCCTTAACTCTTCCTACTGCTCTCCTCTGCTCCTGGGTTGGCAGAACTGCAACTCTAATCAGTGGAACTGTCAGATTTTCCCTGCCTTCCCCCGCGTACCGGTAAGCCATCTTGCAGAACGCTGTCGCACTCACGTGGCTTCGTTCTTCTCCGTGAACCCTGGTCTCCAGCACCGGTGGGGTGCTCAGCACTGCCTGAGGCCCTTTTATGTCTCCGTTTAGCTTTGCCTCCCATTACTCACCGCATCTCTTTACGCAGTCGCAGTTTAACCAGAAGCCTCTCTTCCTCGATTATGCTTCCTACTGTATAAAAAATAAAAATAGAGGAACTCAAAGGGAAACCTGTAACCTGCAGCTCCCCGGCCCATTTCTGTACTTGTCTCACTTCCAGTGCCCCCTTTCTGCCTCGTCCTCAGGAATGGGGGGTCTTCGTCCATTCTAGCATCTCTGTCCGCGCACAAACATGCTGCAGGCTCGCCGGTCTCAAATAAAACAACTCGGCAGCCCCTTCCTTCCTTTCTTTTCCCTTGTCTCCTCTCTTTTGGTCTCGTTCAGGGATCTTTATTCCTCTGCCCTTTAAATGTTGTTGCTTTTCAGGTGTTTTGGGTTCTGCCAAAATCAGAGTTCTCTCTGTGGAGTAGACCATAGCGTGATGATTTTAAATGACAATACATTTCTTCTTACATTTCTTACTACGTATACACCCAGAGCGTGTAGGTGCTTCCTGCAGCTGCCTTTAGTCTCTGCCTGAATATACGTATGTTTGATTTTCTGAAGGAGCCTAAGAACTTCGGCGTATGTTGGGCGAGACTGTTTATCAGACAGATTAAAACAGAGGGAGTGCCTGGGCCTTCTAGCAAAGTGTTCGCAGGCCTGACCAAGCTGCCTTTCCAGCAAAGTGAAGAGTAAAAATACTCTGACCCTTGTGTTACTTTTCTCAGTAAAGAGGGCAGAAATACAAGGCTGGATAGGAATACAAGGGCCAGGCGGAGCAATGGCTCGTTGGCTTTGTTAAGGATTCAGGGCGTTATACTGTGGAGATAAAAGCCACAGAAAGGCTTTACACAAAGAGTTCACATGATCGGATTTCTGCTCTGCAGAGATCACTCTGGCTGTAGGCCGAAGAATAGATTCGAAGGAAACAAGAATTGAGTTAAGAGGTTTTGAATATTCCGAAGGTAGGATTATCAGTTGTGGTGATGGGTTGGTGAGAGAGCGGTCGTGTCAGAGAGACGGCTCGGTTTCTGGGTTGTTCGGTATAACGAATAGTGGGGCCATTCTCTGAAGTCGGCAGCCCTGAAGAAGGGTCAGGGTTCGTGGGGTCTGGGGACGGATCATGGTTCAGTTCAAGACCTGTTGCATTTGAGCTACCTTTGATGCATTCCAGTGGGGATGTCAGGGAAGCAGTTGTGACCATGTGAGTCTGGGGCTCAGAGAAGCCAGGGCTGAGATGATGCATTTGGAGTAATTCCGTGGGTGGACACTTAAGGCATGACCACCGGCGAGATTGCCTAAGGAAAGTTTATGAAGAACTGTAGCAGCTCTGGCCCGGAGAAAGGAGGGTGGCTGCAGTGCACACACGGGGATGGTCAAGGTCAGGCTAGAGAGGATGACGAGCAAGAGGTAGGTGTCGGGTGTCACGGAAGCCAGAGGAAAAAATGGTACCAAACACGAAGGAGTACGTCCTGGTTCAAGATGGCGATATACAAGGATCCTGAATTCACCTCTTCCCACAGACACAGCAAATCTACAGCCACAGATGTGACAGTTCCCTCAAGAAAACACCCCAAAATTAGCTGATCGACTCCTACACTTTGGGTGAATGACGAAAAAAGCCACATCAAAACGGGTAGGAGAGGCCAAGACACAGCCTCACCATAAACCCTTCTCGCGGTGCAGTGACCCACATTCAGGAGGGAACTCACAGCCCTGAGCGCTCCCTGAGGAGCAAAGAGTTGGAACCCCCATAATGGGCACCTCAAATTTCTTTTTTCGATGCTAAAATGTCAATTTTTAAATTAACATATATATTATTTGCTTCAGGGGTACAGGTGTGTGAATCGTCAGGCTTGCACAATTCACAGCACTCACCATAGCACATAACCTCCCCAATGTCCATCACCCAGCCACCCCATCCCTACCCCCCTTCCCCCCAGCAACCCTCAGTTGGTTTCCTGAGATTAACAGTCTCTTATGTTTTGTCTCCCTCCCCGGTCCCTTCTTTCAGTTTTTTCCTTCCCTAACCCCTACAAATCCCGCCCTGCCTCTCAAATTCCTCAGAGAGATCATATGATAGTTGTCTTTCTCTGATTGACTTATTTTGCTTAGCATAATACCCTCTAGTTCCATCCACGTCGTTGCAAATGGCAGGATTTCGGGTCTTTTGATGGCTGCATGCTCTTCCATTGTATATACATACCACATCTTCTTTATCCATTCATCTATTGATGACATCTAGGTTCTTTCCATAGTTTGGCTATTGTGGACATTGCTGCTATAAACATTGGGGTGCACGTGCCCCTTCGGATCACTACATTTGTATCTTTAGGGTAAATACCCAGTAGTGTGACTGCTGGGTCGTAGGGTAGCTCTATTTTCAACTTTTTGAAGAACCTCCATACTGTTTTCCAGAGTGGCTGCACCAGCTGGCATTCCCACCAACAGTGCACAAGGGTTCCCCTTTCTCCGCATCCTCGCCAACATCTGTCGTTTCCTGACTGGTTAATTTTAGCCATTCTGACTGGTGTGAGGTGGTATCTCACTGTGGTTTTGATTTGTATTTCCCTGATGTCGAGTGATGTTGAACACTTTTTCATGTGTCTGTTGGCCATT
>CM052893.1:912268-964929 GCA_028534135.1 Potos flavus | reverse complement strand
TTTGGGTGTTGAGTTTGATAAGTTCTTTATAGATTTTGCATACTAGCCCTTTATCTGATATGTCATTTGCAAATATCTTCTCCCATTCTGTCGGTGGTCTTTTGGTTTTGTTGACTGTTTCCTTTGCTGTGCAAAAGCTTTTGATCTTGATGAATTCCCAATAGTTCATTTTTGCCCTTGCTACCCTTGCCTTTGGCCATGTTTCTAGGAAGAAGTTGTGGCTGCGGTCGAAGAGGTTGCTGCCTGTGTTCTCCCCAAGAATTTTGATGGATTCCTGTTTCACATTGAGGTCTTTCATCCATTTTGAGTCTATTTTTGTGTGCGGTGTAAGGAAATGGCCCAGTTTCATTCTTCTGCATGTGGCTGTCCAATTTTCCCAACACCATTTGTTGAAGAGACTGTCTTTTTTCCATTGGATATTCTTTCCTGCTTTGTTGAAGATTCGTTGACCATAGAGTTGAAGGTCCATTTTTGGGCTCTCTATTCTGTTCCATTGATCTGTGTGTCTGTTTTTGTGCCAGTACCATACTGTCTTGATGATTACAGCTTTGTAATAGAGCTCGAAGTCTGGAATTGTGATGCCGCCAACTTTGGTTTTCTTTTTCAACATTCCTCTGGCTATTTGGGGTCTTTTCTGGTTCCATATAAATTTTAGGATTATTTGTTCCATTTCTTTGAAAAAAATTGATGGTATTTTGATAGGGATTGCATTAAATATGTAGATTGCTTTAGGTAGCATAGACATTTTCACAATATTTGTTCTTCCAATCCATGAGCATGGAACCTTTTTCCATTTCTTTGTGTCTTCCTCAGTTTCTTTCTTGAGTACTTTATAGTTTTCTGAGTACAGATTTTTTGCCTCTTTAGTTAGGTTTATTCCTAGGTATCTTATGGTTTTGGGTGCAATTGTAAATGGGATCGACTCCTTAATTTCTTTCTTCTGTCTTGCTGTTGGTGAATAGAAATGCAGCTGATTTCTGTTCATTGATTTTCTATCCTGACACTACTGAATTCCTATATGAGTTCTAGCAGTTTTGGAGTGGAGTCTTGGGTTTTCCACATAAGGTATCATATCATCTGCAAAGAGTGAGAGTTTGACTTCTTCTTTGCCGATTCGGATGCCTTTTATTTCTTTTTGTTGTCTGATTGCTGAGGCTAGGACTTCTAGTACTATGTTGAATAGCAGTGGTGATAATGGACAGCCTTGCCATGTTCCTGACCTTAGGAGGAAAGCTCTCAGTTTTTGCCTGTTGAGAATGATATTTGCTGTGGGTTTTTCATAGATGGCTTTGATGATATTGAGGTATGTACCTTCTGTGCCTACACTGTGAAGAGTTTTGTTCAAGAAAGGATGCTTTACTTTGTCAAATGCTTTTGCTGCATCTATTGAGAGGACACATGGTTCTTGTTCTTTCTTCTAGTAAGGTGGTGTATTCCATGGATCGATTTGCGGTTGTTGAACCACCCTTGCAGCCCAGGAATAAATTTGATTTGTTCGTGGTGAATCATCCTTTTAAGGTACTGTTGGATCCTATTGGCTGTGTTGGTGAGAATTTTTGCATCCGTGTTCATCAAGGATATTGGTCTGTAATTCTCCTTTTTGATGGAGTCTTTGTCTGGTTTTGGGATCAAGGTACTGCTGGCCTCATAAAATGAGTTTGGAAGTTTTCCTTCCATTTTTTGGAACAGTTTCAGGAGAGTAGGTATTAATTCTTCTTTAAATGTTTGGTAGCATTCCTCTGGGAAGCCATATGGCCCTGAGCTCTTGTTTGTTGGGAGATTTTTGATGACTGCTTCAATCTCCTTACTGGTTATGGATCTGTTCAGGTTTTCTATTTCTTCCTGGTACAGTTTTGGTAGTTTATATGTCTCTAAGAATGCATCCATTTCTTCCGGATTGTCAAATTTGCTGGTGTATAGTTGCTCATAATATGTTCTTATAATTGTGTTTCTTTGGTGTTGGTTGTAATCTCTCCTCTTTCATTCATGATTTTATTTATTTGGATCCTTTCTCTTTTCTTTTTTATAAGTCTGGCCAGGGGTTTACCAATCTTATTAATTCTTTCAAAGAAACAGCTCCTAGTTTCGTTGATTTGTTCTGCTGTTCTTTTGGTTTCTATTTCATTGATTTCTGCTCTGATCTTTATTATTTCTCTTCTCCTGCTGGGTTTAGGTTTTCTTTGTTGTTCTTTCTCCAGCTCCTTTAGGTGTAGGGTTAGGTTGTATACTTGAGACCTTTCTTGTTTCTTGAGAAACAAGAATTGTTTCTCAATGTATTGTTATATACTTTCCTCATAGTACCACCTTTGCTGTGTCCCAAAGACTTTGAACAGTCGTGTTTTCACTTTAATTTGTTTCCATTAATTTTTCTTAACTCTTCTTTAATTTCCTGGTTGACCCATTCATTCTTTAGTAGGATGCTCTTTAGCCTCCATGTATTTGAGTTCTTTCCAACTTTCCTCTTGTGATTGAGTTCTAGTTTCATGGCATTGTGGTCTGAAATTATTCAGGGAATGATCCCAATCTTTTGGTACCGATTGAGACCTGATTTGTGACCCAGGATGTGATCTATTCTGGAGAATGTTCCATATGCACTAGAGAAGAATGTGTATTCTATTGCTTTGGGATGGAATGTTCTAAATATATCTGTGATGTCCATCTGGTCCAGTGTGTCATTTAAAGCCTTTATTTCCTTGTTGATCTTTCGCTTAGATGATCTGTCCATTTCCATGAGAGGGTGTATTAAAGTTCCGTACTGTTATTGTATTATTGTTGATGTGTTTCTTTGATTTTGTTATTAATTGGTTTATATAATCGGCTGCTCTCATGTTGAGGGCATAGATATTTAAAATTGTTAGATCTTCTTGTCCAGTAGTTGTTTCTTTTTCTCAGCTTCTTTATTCTCCATCATTTGGTCTTCTATATCACTAATTCTCTCTTCTGCCTCATTTATCCTAGCAGTGAGAGCCTCCCAATTTTTTATTGTACCTCATTAATAACTTTTTTGATTTCAGTTTTAGTTTTTATTTCTCCAAAAAGGGGTTCTCTACTATCTTCCATGCCTTTTTTGAGCCCAGCTAGGACTTTGATAATCGTCATTCTGAACTCTAGTTCTAACATATTACTAATGTCCGTATTGATTAGGTCCCTAGCTGTCGGTACTGCCTCTTGTTCTTTTTTTTTTTTTTTTTGTGGTGAGTTTTTCTGCCCTGTCATTTTATCCAGATAAGAATAGTTGAATGAGAGAACAAAATACTAAAAGGGTAGCAACGACCCCAGAAAAATATACACTAACCAAATCAGAAGAGACCTGAAACTGGCGGGAGAAGAAAGAAAGAAAAAAAAAAAAAAAAATATATATATATATATATAGACATCACAGGTATATGTGTGTGTGTGTGTGTGTGTGTGTGTGTGTGTATATATTTATATGTATGTTAGACTAGTGAATAGAACAGAGCCACATACTTGATTTTGGGTGTATTTTGGTCTGTTAGAAGAAACTGCCTCCCATAATTTTAAAGAAAAAGTTATATATATACAAAAATAAGGGTAACATGGTGAAGGGATGGAATATGACTGTAAATATGAAAATTTAAAAAGATTCTAAGAAAGGAATTGGTAAGATAAGAATTTGGTTGAAAAAAAGAGGAAAGAATGTGATCGGACTGGAGACTAGAACAAAGCTGTAAGCTAGATTTAGGGTATATTTTGATCTATTAGAAGAAACTGTATCCCAAAATTTTAAAGAAAGAAAAACCTATATACAAAAAATAAGGTTAAATACAACGAAGGGATAGAATATGACTATAACAATGAAAATTTAAAATGATTTTTAAAAAGGTATTGATAAGATAAAATAGTTAAAAAATGTTAAAGTAGGAAAGAGGAAGAATTTTTAAAAATGAAATAAGAAAAAGAAACTTAAAAAATTTAACTTTGAAAGACTAAAGAATCATGGGAAAAAAGCCATGAATTCTATGTGTTGATTTTTCCTAACTCTGGAGTTCCGCAGTTCTCATTGATCTGTGAACTTGGCCTTGGCTGGATGTTCTTGCTGATCTTCTCGGGGAGGGTCCTGTTGCTGTGATTCTCAAATGTCTTTGCCCGAGGCGGAATCGCACCACCCTTGCCAGGGGCCGGGCTGAGTAATCTGCTCGGGTTCGTGCTGGGAGCTTTTGTTCCCTGACTGCTTTCCGTACCGCTTTGGAGGCCGGGAATGAAGATGGCGGCCTCCCAGTCTCCGGCCCATAGGAGCCGAGAGCTCGGCCCTGCTCCTCAGTGCGCCCTCAGAGAAAAGCCGTCAGTCCCTCCCGTCTCCCTGGTCTCCGGCCGCACTCCGAGCTCACCCGGCCTGTCACCAAGTGTTTCTTTCTTTTTTTTTTTTTTTAAGATTTTATATTTTTATTTGACAGAGAGAGATCACAAGCAGGCAGAGAGGCAGGCAGAGGGAGAGGGGGAAGCAGGCTCCCCGCCGAGCAGAAAGCCTGATGCGGGGCTCGATCCCAGGACCCTGAGATCATGACCTGAGTGGAAGGCAGAGGCTTTAACCCACTGAGCCACCCAGGTGCCCCTACTGTGTGCTTTTTAAAAAAGATTTTATTCATTTGAGAGAGAGAAAGAGAGAGAGAGGGCTAGCACAAGCAGGGGGAGAGGGAGAAGCAGGCTCCCTGCTGAGCAGGGAGCCTTATGTAGGGCTCGATCCCAGGACCTGGAGATCATGACCTGAGCCAAAAGCAGATGCTTCACTGACTGAGCCCCCAGGCGCCCTGACTGTATGCTTTAAATATATTAACTAACTTAACTCTTGCAACACTCTGTGAGGTTCTCTCTGTAACAGTCCTCATTTCACAGGTGGGTACGGAAAGGCCGACGACGGGTTGCTTACAGAGGAAGACCCAGACAGAGTAAGTCCCAGACTGAGTGGCAAAGCTTAGAACTGTGCTTGGAAGGAAGGCGTCTGACTCAGAGCCCGTGCTCTTAAAATCTGAAATTGTGTCGTGATCTACCATGCAGCCTGACATCTAGAGTTGCCGTGCTGTTATTTATAGCTCTTGCTGGTTACTCTGTTAATAGTGCTTTTATTTTCAGATTACTTCCAAAAAATTGAAACTCCGCAAGATGCTTCAGAACCAGTTGCTCATAAGAAGAAAGAGAAATCAAAGGGAAAAAAGGGTCAAACTTGTGTTTGCCCAAAAGTGAAGAAGAAAAGGCTTGTGTCATACGATACAACAGGTGGGCAGCTTGTGTAGAAAATATGACTTTTTTTTCAGATAATTCTGTGGTTTTATGTGTTTGAGTTTAGAAGAAACAGTCTTACTGAATTTTATGTGTTTGGTTGCTTAAAGAACTGTTAGTTTTTTAAAAATTTTTTTGAAAACCTGGAATATCAATAGATTGAAAAGTTGACAGAGTCTGTGCCCTGACTGTGTCCTTAATTAGGAACAGTCTCTGAAGGTTATGATTATAGAATTGTAAATAAAGCTGTATGGCTTTGTTTTATCCTTTTAGTAAAACTTTGTGATATCATTATATTTCATTTTTTTTTATGTCTTTTTCTGACACAGGGCTTAACTTCCCAAATAAATAATTCATTTAAACTGATTTTCCTCATGTTTTTCAGTTTGTACTTTATACCTGAAATTCTTATTTATTCATTATTTTTTTGTTGTGTTAGGTTAGTCACCATACAGTACGTCATTAGTTTTTGATGCAGTTTCCAAGATTCATTGTTTACGTATGATACCCAGTGCTCCATGTAATCCGTGCCCTCCCCAATACCCATCACCGGGTTCAGTCAACCCCCCACCCCTGCCCTCTGAAACCCTCAGTTTGTTTCTCAGAGTCCACAGTCTCATGGTTCATCTCCCCTCCGATTTCCCCCTTCATTCTTCCTTTCCTTCTCCTCGTGTCCTCCATGCTATTCCTTATGTTCCACAAATAAGTAAAATCACATGATAATATACCTGAAATTCTTATTTGTATTAGTATCTTAAGTTTGACAGGAAAAGGGAAACTTTCCTCTGTTTCACTGATTTACCATAGTCTGAGGCAGATTAGTCATAAAGCTATTGAAGCTACTTCTGGGCCCCTCAGTTAAATAGGTTTCATTTTTTTGAAAAGAAGATCATTACTATTATAAATGCCTCCGATGGCACAAAACCTGCAGACCTTGTCTCCTCCCCTCCCGGCGACTGTGAGCCGAGGTTGCGAGCGTGATGGGGCATTGCTCCCGGACGAGGTCAGGCTGTATGGCATTTCTGAGATGTAATAAGGGTGTAAAACAAGGTTTTCCTGGTGAGCCTGCCCTAACCTGATGAGCCTTTGAAAGAGACCAGAGCCGTAGTAGATGCCATGTTGCTGTCTTTGATGGGGCGGACGGCCATGTGTGGAGAGGGCCTGGGCAAGGACCCCGAAGTAGACTTTCGTAGCCGACAGTAGTACCTGGGCCACTGTCAGCCGGAGAACGGCGACCTCAGTCACGCAGCCACCAAGAAAACGAGTTCTGCCAGCGACCTAGGGGAGCTCGGAGCCAGTTCTGTCCCTAGCCCGGTGAGACCCCGAGCAGAGGGCCCAGCTGAAATTTGCTACGTACCTGACCCCTGGAAACTGGGGGATAGTAAAGCCCCAGTTTGCAGTCCTTGGTTACACGGCACAGAAAGCAGGTACGGAAGTAAAGTGGTAAACGTGTAGCTCAGGGCGCTGCCCTCTGCGCTCCCCGTCCTCAGTGAGCAGCAGGGCTGGCTGACAGTCACACTCTCGCAGGTGACCGTCCTGTCCGTGGATGCTTTCGTGGATTGTCTACATTTATGTTTGTCCATCGCGGGGGGTTAAAAATTTGTCACATATGTTTTGACGCTCCTTCCTTCAAAACCCAGAGCCTTACTCCCCTCCCTTTAAATGAAGGCCAGACTTAGTGACTCAGTTCTAACCCATAATGGAGTGGACGTGACACTTTGCAACTGTGCAGAGTAGGACGTGGTGGAACGGTGCCGTGTGCCCTCCAGGATGAAGTCCCGACGGGCCTAGAGAGCCGCCTTCTGCACGCTGCCGGGGGCCGCCGTATCCTGTGACACACATAGCGGCCCACTGGAGAAGGAGCTGACCTCTCCGGCCCCTCGCCATGTGAGGGGGCTGTCCGGGAGAGGGTCCTCCAGCCCCAGCACAGCCTTCAGCATTTTGATTGCAGCCTCGTGGGAAACTGAGCTCCTGACCCGTACAAACTGAGAGATAATAAACATTTGTTTCAAACCTCTAAATTTTAGGACAGTTGTTCACACATCAACAGCTAGTACATCCATAAAACATGGGGTACTCTTCTGTGTGCGCAGAAGCACGCAGCGTATTGACCAGAATAAGCTGCATAGAGCAGGATACACACGGCACGATTCTACTTAGACGAAGTCAAACACTAGGAAAAACTGATCTGTGCTCTGAGAAAGAGGATAGTGGTGACTTTTGTGGGACTGGGCTGAAGTGGGACTAGTACCTGGGCAGGGTTCAAGGCGGACTTCGGAGTGCTAGCGATGCCTTCTCTCTTGATGGGCGTGCTGGCTGCAGGGTGCAGCGACGTCTGAAAACGCGGCAGGCTGTGTGCCTCCGGGTGGTGCGCGTGCTCCTCTGTGTGCGTCATACTGCAGTGACAGCTTTAAAATACGCACCGATGTGCTGTTTTCTTGGGTCCTTTTGAGATCGTTCATGCGGATGTATGCTTTTGGAATTTACTCTTTCCTTTAAGATGACATTTTGTCTAGAATGTCCTTTTTTCTTTTTGCCCCTCTCAAGCCTTATGTGGAGGTAGATTTTTATGAGAGTTCTGTAAAGCTCTCAGTGCGGTCCCTAGTCTGCTGTGATCCTTGTCCTTCGAGTTAACACAGTACTTACTAGCAGTGTGGCTCCTTGGGCAGTTTTTGTATAATCTTTCATTGTGAGGACGCATTCCCCAGTGGAATAATATCATCGCTTCCATGCCAAACGCCAAGGCAGCAGCAGTTCTGTTTTAAACTTTTTTTTTTTTTTTTTTTTTTTTGAGAGCGAGAGTGAGCGAGCAGGGGAAGGGGCAGAGGGAAAGCGGGGGTCCCACGCAGGTTCCATGACCAGTGCAGAACCCGACATGGGCTTGGCCTCATGACCCTGAGATCATGACCTGAGCCAACACCACTAGTCAGACGCTTAATCTCCTGAGCCACCCAGGTGCCGGTTTTAAACTTCTTAAAAGAAAGGTTTTATTTTCATCCTACAAATACGTGATTCTACCCTTAAATGCCGGAACTCTTCATCAAGCACTGTCTTCACGGTCACTCCTGTTGAAGATGCCGTCTGGTGATAGCGCTTCTTCAGGGCCGCAGATTACAAGGTGAGGGCACCGGGAGCTCAGCCCAGTGCTCGCTCTTGAGCTTTCCTTGTGTTTGTACCAGGAGATAGTGGGTTGTGTCTACACTGACAAATGTAATCTCTACGCTGCTCTCGCTCTCTCCCCTTTTTTTTTCATGGTTTTTTTCTGGAAGGCTTTCTCTTGAAAGCTGTACTTTCCTGACCTTACTTCTGGCACCTATATTCTTGACTCACTGTGAAAGTGGCACCCAGGCTGGTCTCCTCGTAGTTCTGACAGGAAGAACTGCTGTCCCGGTTCATACCGCGCACCCAGCTAGGGCCGTGCCTCCCCCTGCCACGCTACGTGTGTAATGGATTGTCTCATTTTAGTAAATACTGGTCACATATGTTTGTTCTTTTTTCTTTTTTTAAGATTTTATTAAGCATTTGTCAGAGAGCGAGAGAGCGCACAAGCAGGGGGACCAGCAGGCAGAGTGAGAAGCAGGCTTCCCACTGAGCCAGGAGCCTGACTCGGGATTTGATCCCACGACCCTAGGATCATGACCTGAGCTGAAGGCAGCTGCTTAAACGACTGAGCCACCCAGCATCCCTATCTATGATTTCTGAATTAGTCTGGCTTTTTAGAAAAATTTCCTCCCAGCATTTTGGAGGATATAGATTTTCCCTAAATTTACTACTTATTCTGAAAAGTCGTTATTTTAAATTTGTCCTGAATTGCTTCCATTCTCCAATGGTCTCTATCAGTTCATTAGATCTGCCAGGTCGCCACCAAGAATGGATGCATTAATTTATGCTTTTGCAGTATTGCATAGGAGGAAAATACCCTGACCAGCAGTGGATATTTCCTAACTTAATTTTTTGCAAGTCTCATGGATGAGAATGGCTATTTTGTTATTTTAACTTGTGATTTTCTGATTACTGATGGGGTTGAATATTTTTTGATATGTTTACTGGCCATTTGTCTTTCCTATCAATTGTTCATCTTTCTATCAAAATGTTTATTATTGATTGGAAAGAACTAAGTATTTGATATGTTAATCCCTAGCTGCTTATATAGGTTATAAACATTTTATTCTAACTTGATAATTATGCTTTAGCTTTATTTATGGTAGCTTTTCTGCTGTATAAATTGCTGAGTTCAAAAAAGTCAAATTTATTATTATTTTTTAACATGCTTTAATTCTTTTTCAGGAACATATATTTTCTTCTAACATTTCTGTTTTTTCTGTAATTTTCCGTAATTTCCGTTTCCACATTACTTCTATAATTCATCTATAATTTACACTTGCATATAATTGCATAGTTTTTTAAGTGGCTAACTACTTTCCCATTATGATTCATGAACAGTTAATGATTGTTCTACTGATTTGAAATACCTTTTTTCACTTACTAGATTGTCTTTCGTAAATGGTCCTATTTCTGGTCTCTGCTCAGTCCCACCGGTCTGTTTTCCTGTGCCATAAGCGCACTGCTGTGACTTCGATAGGCGTGTGTCGTCGTAGCCTGGTGTGTATGGCTTACCTCTCAGCTGGACACACTTTGTGCTGTCCCTTACGCTAGTGCCGGCACCTCCCTTCTCTCTTCTGCACCTAATGTTAACTAGCTTTCTTTTCAATTAAGTATTTTAAACTTCTTTCCTGTGTAAGCAACTGATAGGGCCCAGACTAGGGCGAGACAGGTGAGGTGCCCAGGGCACAAGGTTAAAAGAAGAATTTACTCTCAGGGTTGTGCAGGCCTGTACCCTGGTCCTGACGTTGTTTTATACAACAGTTCAAGTCCTGTTTCGTCCTGAGGGAAGAAGCTGCTTTGGTCAGTTGGTGTGTGTGATTTCTAGAGAACCAGAGATCTTGAACAACTCCATAGCGTTGCTACTTTTACCAGCATGGTTTCTGGGTTGCTTCTCTTCCCATGATTTGTTTTATTAAGAAAAGCAGACGGGCTAAGAGGACAAGCTGTAGAGCATGGCGAATAAAAACCAAGAAAAGGGAATGTTTCAAGAAGGAGAGAATCATTAGTTGCTAAGAGGTCAAGAAAGAAGGTCTGAGGGGCACCTGGGTGGCTCACTCAGTTGAGTGTCCAACTCTTGACCTCAGCTCACGTCTTGATGTCAGGGTTGTGCGTTCAAGCCCCCATTGGGCTGCATGCTGGGTGTGGAGTCTACTTGGAAGAAAGGAAGTAGGGAGGGAGGGAGGGAGGAAGAAAGGAAGGAAGGGGAAAGTGTACTGCATGAGACTCTTTAGGAAGAATATTTCCACCTTGCATGGTCATCACTTTTTTCCTGATGCTACCACTTCCACGCCATCTTAAGCTTTTATTAAGAAAAACCTTCTAACTGGCTCCTGTTCCAGTGTCTTCTCATGACACCTACCTGTGTAATTGTGGAGTTAGGTCTTTTGTAATCTCTTCTTTAAATGGGAAATATTATTCCTTTTTTCCAGCTTGTATTAAAATTAAAATTTAAGCTGTATTTTCTCTTTCAGTTATATAGTTTTTGTATGAGTTTCCATTTAAATTTTTTCTCTATGTAGAAATATTTGGAATATTATACATTATCCTTAAGTGATGCCCGTACTCACACTTATATTAGATCTTTTTTTTTAATGTTCTAAACCAGAACCAGAGGATGATGACGTGACAAGACATATTACAAGACTGAGAGAAAAGTTTGGTTGGCAAACGGTGTTACCACAGCACTGTTTGGAGTACAAAAGTTCCAAAATTGCAATTCAGAAGATTATTCTAAAGGTATAAGTCTGTTTTATCCAGTTTTGTACTACTAAAGTTAATATTTAAAACTGTATCTTAATCTGAATTTCATTTACTTCACATATTATATTAAAGTTAGACATTACTACATTAATAACAAATTACCATCATTGTTTCATAGTAAATGCTTATGAAAGTGTTGGGCATCATTTCACTTTTTCATTGTATCCTTGTTCTTACTGCCCAGTACCCAATTTTCTATCTCATTATCTTTGTATTTCTTTATCCTTTCCTCTTCGGAGAAGTTTTCACGTGTGCAGGGTCACATGACCGGGTACGAGCGGCGAAGAGAAGTGAGGTCTGCTTCTGGTGCCCGTCTTCATTACAGATCGAAGATTGGGCAGGATCATCTGTAACTACTTTTAGACCCAGGATTCTCAAAGAGCAGTTCCCAGGTAGATGCCATCAGCATCATCTGGGAGCTTAGTCGCCATACTTATTCCTCTCTCCAGCCCGGACCCTGGGGATCAGAGCCTCTGGGGCGGGAACCCAGTGGTCTCTACTTCATGAAGCTCTCCAGGCGATTCCGATGCACAATTGAGAACCGTTCTTCTAGACCAGGGGCCGGCTAATTTTTTGTAAAAAGTGTCAGGTAATAAATATTTTAGGCTTTGCAGGCTCTCCAGTGTCTGTTGTAATTACTCCGCTCTCTCTAGTGCGGAAGCCACAGCACATGGACATAATCAAGTGGATGTGGCTGTGTCCCCATGAATCTTTAGTTACAGAAATAGGCACCTCGTCCTGGCCGGAGTTTGCCAATCCCTGCTCTGGACTGTTACCAGGAGGAGAAATGGTCTTCGGATCATCGTCAGAGGCAGCACTAATGTAAATCAAAGTACCCTGCATAATGGAAGCAGAGTCGCCCAGTTTTGCGTCTCTGTTTATATGCTCACCTGTGGTTTGGGGCAAGATCCTGACCTCTCTGAGCTTCAGCTTCTTTGAGCTTGAATTGGAAATAATAGTACTTAACCTTAGAGAGCTGCGAAAATTAAATGAAGAATGCAGGTGGCCTGGTGTCTGGCGTGTAGCGGGCACGGTGGCTTAGAAAACACCTCGCTGACCGCACGTCGTTGGACTCACTGATAAGGGATGTTTCATTTGTTTATAAAGAACGGATGGAGAATACGAAAAGTTACTTGCTTTTAATTGAAAAACAGTAATTTAATTGGAACTTATTATGCTTCTAGTAAGTGGACGATTTAATTACATGACCCATTTGGATAATCGTGTCTACATGAAGTTTCTAGTATCCTCGGGGCGCCTGGGTGCCTCAGTCGGTTAAGTGTCTGCCTTCGGCTCAGGTCACGATCTCAGGGTCCTGGGATCGAGCCCCACATCGGGCTCCCTGTTTGGCAGGGAGCCTGCTTCCCCCTCTCTCTCTGCCTGCCTCTCTGCCTACTTGCGATCTCTCTCTGTCAAATAAATAAATAAAATCTTTTAAAAAAAGTTTCTAGTATTCTCCACTTTCTGGAATGTAATTAGAACAGAAATGCCTCAAGTGGCCACATAACTGTAACCAAGCCACGTGCTATACATATCATCACCTGAGGCTTATTTCATTTTACTTGCAGTTTTTAAGCTTGTTTCTTAGTTTCCAGGTGCATATCCTTTCAGTGGTCAGAAGACGACCGTGCGGGGCCCCGGGTGGTGCATTCGGTTGAGTGTCTGACTCTTGGTTTCGGCTCAGGTCGTGTTCTCAGAGTCATGGGATTGAGCCCCACATCAGGCTCTACGCTTGGTGGGGAGTCTGCTTGTCCCTCTGCCTGCTGCCCTCCCCGCCCCCACTCTCTCTTTCTCTCTCTCTCAAATACATAAATCCTAAAAATAAGGCAGTGAGCACCCGGGACGACTAGGGAGAAATGGTGACAGTCTTCAACGAGAACGCAAACTGTTTTAAGAAGTAAAACTGGGTCTGAAAATTTAAATTCCAATAATCAGAAAGTCTCAAAGCTGAAAGAAAGAAATTTCATGTAAAATATTTTCTTAATATGAAGTGGCTGAAATCTCAGGATGGCCGGGGAGTAAGGAAGAGGCGCTGCAGTAATACTGCAGGGTCTCAGAGCGTGGCTCCGGTCTGACTCGCATTCCCATCTCGACTCGCCCCTTCTGTCTTTGCCACTTTCCCCAGATTGCCTCATTTCTCAAAATATTAACTTCTGCATCTGTTTAATGAGCTTAAAAAGAGCATCAACCCTGTGCGTACTTTATAAGATTAAATTTAAGAGATTAAATTCTGGTGAATAATGTATATGAGACACTTATTACTTATTAAATATTTATTATTTACTTCACAAATAGCAGTTACTATTATAATACTAAGCCACGATCATTATCAAAATGAATGATTAACACGCTCTAGAAGCTTCTGGTGTCAGCAAACAGACTGGCAGTGGGATGTGTGTTGAAGATGCGTCGCTGAGTTCTTTGCATGAATGAGCGTGCATTAGGCACGTAGAGGAGTTTTCATGACTGCTGTTTCACCACAGTGTAAGAAGGAAAATTACGGGTTTTAAATCTTTCATAAGATTGATCTTGTGGAACTTTGGACACAATTTGATGTTAGCTTTCTTCAGTGATATTACTCTAAAATTGTTTCAATTTACTGAGTAATCTGTTGTTCAGCCATTTTATTACTTCCATTTGGTCAAGTTAATTAAAATTTTTTTAACCTCAGGAACCTTTAACAGATGATGGAGAATTTGTATATTGCCTTCCTCGGAAAAATCGTCAAATTCTCTATAATCCGTATGATCTTCAGGTGGTCTCTGCCCACAGAGCTAGACATAGCAAAGAATTTTGGATTATTACTGCATCATTTATCTCAAAGGTAATATAGAATGGGTGTTTTCAGCTTTTAGAATCATAACGGAAAAATATCATCCAATTTAGAATATCTTTGTGTGTTTCAGATAAACCTGGTCATTTGAGGGATAGTTTATGTTTAAGATCCTCTTTGGGGGAAACTTACTTAACAGCATGGTTTTTTTTTCCCTTTTTTATAGAGATAATAAATTTAAGGATTAAATTTTAATGGTTTTTTATCTCAAATACTTTATTAAGTGTAGTTTTTATTTTTAAAGAAAACTACAGGGATTTGCTGACATAATAGGAATTTATAATAGTAAAAGAAAAAAGCGTTTTCTCAGGTTTGTCAGAAACTTCATTTGCCAGATGTAGAAACCCCCCATTACACTCTTACATTGCGCTCTGATACTTACTGCAAGTTGTAATTATAGAGTTACTTGTTGTGATCATTTTCTTAGTGTCTGTCTGCTTCCCCCTACTCTCCCAGCCTCCCAGCTACACCGTAAGCACGTGTGGGCAGGGCCACCCCTGAATGAAGCAGACCTGTAAGTGTAGATGTGGGGATCTCTCTGATATTTCAAAGATATTATTTCTGATAATTTTATTATTTCTGACAATTTCAGTATTACCAACTGAAAGTAGGAGGAGCAATTTCTATATAAACCAAAATATGCACATAAGTACATTTGTGCTGATATAGGCATACTTTTATTTCCAGAAGAAATTTAAGAAAATGTTAACATTCAGATGGGGAAGAGTGACTCTGGGGAAGTGAATTCCTTGATGAAAGGCCTGTGGTTCTTGGTTGTCAAAATAAGGTATCTTGGTAATGGGATTATTAGTCTCTTTGGAACTACTACATCCCTGTAGTTAAAATTGAGCTCATAAATATTACATTTCTAGAAAATGTGCAGATTATGAGACTGAAAAAATGAACAGATACTTGCGAAAAGTATCTAAGGGTGAGGAAGAAGTTTCTCTTATTCTTTATTAGAGCATGAGAAATAACATTAGAAAATGGCAAGTATCTAATCAGTGTGGGAAGGGAAATCAAGTTTGGGTATAGATGAAGTGGTGGAGGTCATATATAGAACAAGCTTAATTATAAAAGCAAGTAGTTATAAGGCAAACACAGGCTTTCTTAACTTCTTGAAAATAGTGTATTTTTTTTTTTAAAGAAAGAAAGTCATGGTTTTGTGCTTTGTATTTGCAGGTCACTAAAATAGGTGATGTAGAAGAAATAGAACTCATACCTACTTTGGAATGGCTTTCAGAAAGAACATGTTACCATTTATTACAGCAATTCAAGATATTTTCCAATTTTAGGTGAGATGAAAGAAAATGAAACCAATTATTTGTCGTATGGTCCTGTGGAAATAGCAACTGGCTGCTTGACGTGTGGGTTTTACTACATAATGACATTTTTATGGGTTATATTAGACAAAATGGAGTATTCCATAAAAGTTTTTTAGACAAGATGGAGGCGTAGGAATCTCCTCCCATCTCACTTCCTCCCACAGACACAACAGACCCACAGCTGTATGTGGAACAGTTTCCTCTGGAAGAGTTCTGCAAACTAGACGGACAGTATCTCCACGACAGAGGATAAAGGCAACATGGAGATAGGCAGGAGAGAGACCTGATCTCATCAGAATCCCCACCCCCGGTGCAGCAACCCACGAACAGGAAGGATCTCAAAAATGTGGAAACTACCTGAGGAGTAAAGAATGTTGCTCACATCAGGCACCCCAGTCCTTGGGTTCTGCACCAAAGAGAGGAGCCACCAAAATGGAAAACAATGGGAATTATGTAGGCCACGGAGAACCTGCTCTTAAAGGGTTCGCATGCACACTCAGCTCACTCCGGGACCTAGAGCCAAAGCTGCACCTCGAAAAGTGGCTAGGCCATGTGTAAAGGAGACCCCCTTACACTATTCTTAAAGTGAATGCCAGAGAAGCAGGAACCTTTCGGGACTCTTTCTGGGATAGAAGTGCTTGCAGGTGCCGTTTTTGCAGTCCCATTCTCCTTTGATAGTCTCCCATTCTGGCAGTCCTTCTGTAATCTGCACACCCCAACCCCCATACCACAGGTGCACCACAGCCCTCTGGGCAAGCCTCCCGTCCATCCTGAGCCGTAGCTGTACCCCAGCTTGCCAGGTGAGCGCCATGCCCCTCTAGTGCCACAATCCGCGACCTCACCATAGCCAGCATGTGTACGCAGGCCACACTTGGCACTCCACTTGAGCACCTGGCACCAGTGGCCAGAGGGGATTGTGCTGCTCAGCCTCACAGGCCACCTACACAAGGCTACTTCTTCAAGTTTGGGAAAGGTAGCTGTTTTGCCTAATACGTAGGGAAAACAAAACAAAACACAGAGAATCAGGCAAAATGAGACAGAGGAGTATTTTCAAGTGAAAGAACAAGACAAAACCCCAGAAAAGGACCTTAATGAAATGGCAATAAGTAAATTACCTGATAAATAGTTCAAATAATGGTCAGAAAGATGCTTACTTACCAAACTTGGGGGAAGAATGCATGAATACAGTAAGAACTACAGCAAAGAGAGAAAATACCAAATGGAGAAGTCTCAGAGCCGAAGTAGAATCAATTGAGAAATACACTAAAGGGGTTCAGCAGCAGACTGGACAAATCAGAAGAGTGGGCCAGTGAGCTAGAGGGCAAAGCAATGGAATTCACCCAGACAGAGCAGCAAAAAGAGAAGAGTTTTTTAAAAAATGAAGATACCGGGGCACCTGGGTGGCTCAGTCGTTGGGCATCTGCCTTCGGCTCGGGTCATGATCCCAGAGTCCTGGGATCGGGCCCTGCATTGGGATCCCTGCTTGGCAGGGGGCCTGCTTCTCTCTCTCCCACTTGCCTTGTTTGTGTTCCATCTCTCGCTGTCTCTCTCTCTGTCAGATAAATAAATAAAATCTTAAAAAAAAAAAAAATTAAAAAAAAAATGAAGATACCATAAGCGACCTCTGGGACAATTTCAGGCGGAGTAACATTCTCATTATAGGAATCACAGAAGAAGAGGGGGAAGAGGGGGACAGAAAAACATATTTGAAGAAATAATGGCTGAAAATTTCCTTAACCTGGGGAAGGAAACAGACATCTATATCCAGGAAGTCTAGAGAATTCCAAATAAGAAGAACCCAAAGAGATGCACACCAAAATATAATTAAAATGTCAAAAGTTAAAGATAGTCAAAGCAGCAAGAGAGAAATAACTTGTTACATACAAGATAAACCCATAGGCTATCAGCAGATTTATCAGCAGAAACTTTGCAAGGCAGAAGGGAGCAGCAGAACATATTTAGAGTACTAAATGTAAAAAAAAAAATTTCAACCAAGAATACTCTACCCAGCAAGGTTATAATTCAGAATTGAAGGAGATGAAGAGTTTTCATAGAGCAAAAGTAAAGGACTTCATTACCATTAAACTAGCCTTACGAGAAACTCTAAGGGGATTTCTTTAAGCTGAAAATAAATGGTACTAATTAATGACAAGAAAACACATGAAAGTGAAAATATCACTGGAAAAGGTATATAGTGAAGGTAGTGAATTAATCATTTATAAAGCTAATAGGTAAAAAGACCAATGTAATAAAACTACAATAATTAGTAGATATACACAGAACATTACATTCAAAAGCAGAATACATTTCTTCTCACATGCATGTGGTACTCTCTCCAGGATAAATAACAGGCTACAAAAAAGTCTCAATAAATTTAACGAGATTGAAATCATATCAGGCATGTTTTTCAACCATGATGGTATGAAACTAGAAATCAGTTATAAGAAGAAAACTAGGAAAGCCATAAAAACAAGGAACTTAAGCAACATGATATTAACAGAGGGGTCATTGAAAAAGCAAAGGAGAAATAAAATACCTTGAGACAAATGAAAACAAATATGATATAGCAAAAATGTATGGGATGTAGCAAAAGCAGTTATAAGAGGCAAATTCATAACCTCACAGGCTTACTTGACCATTCTCTTACACCATACACACAGATACTCGAAATAGATAAAAGACCTTAATGTGAGGCAGGAATCTATCAAAATCCTAGAGGAGAACGTAGGCAGTAACCTCTTCGACATCAGCCACAGCAGCTTCTTTCAGGACATGTCTGTAGGCAAAGGAAACAAAAGCGAAAAGGAACTTTTGGGACTTCATTAAGATCAAAAGCTTCTGCACAGCAAAAGAAACAGTCAACAAAACAGGCAACCCACAGAATGGGAGAAGATATTCACAAATTACACTACAAAGATCTGATATCAAAGATCTATAAAGAACTCAAACTCAACACTCAAACAGATAATCACATCAAAAAATGGGCAGAAGACACGAACAGACACTTTTCCAAAGAACACATACAAATGGCTCACAGACACATGAAAAAATGTTCATCATCATCAGCCATCAGGGAGATTCAAATCAAAACCACATTGAGATACCACCCTACACCAGTTAGAATGGCCAAAATCAACAAGACAGGAAACAAGTGTTGGAGAGGATGTGGAGAAAGGGGAACCCTCTTACACTGTTGGTGGGAATGCAAATTGGCGCAGCCACTTTGGGAAACAGTGTGGAGACTCCTAAAGAAATTAAAAATAGAGCTACCCTATGACCCTGCCATTGCACTACTGGCTGTTTACCCCGAAGATACGGTTATAGATACAAGATACAGATGCAGTGAAAAGAAGGGCCATATGTACCCCAATGTTCATAACAGCAATGGCCACAATCGCCAAACTGTGGAGAGTCAAGATGCCCTTCAACAGATGAATGGATCAAGAAGATATGGTCCATATACACAATGGAATATTATGCTTCCATCAGAAAGGATGAATACCCAACTTTTGTATCAACATGGATGGGACTGGAGGAGATTATGCTGAGTGAAATAAGTTGAGCAGAGAGTCAGTTATCATATGGTTTCACTTACGTGTGGGGCATAAGGAAAAACATGGAGGACATTGGGAGAAGGAAAGGAAGGGTGAATTGGGGGAAATCGGAGGGGGAGACGAAACATGAGGGACTGTGGACTCTGAGAAACAAACTGAGGGTTTTGGAGGGGAGGGAGGTGGGGGGGTTGGGTGAGCCTGGTGTTGGGTATTGAGGAGGCCATGTATTGCATGGAGCACTGGGTGTGGTGCATGAACAATGAATCTTGGAACACTGAAAAAATAAAATTAAAAAAAAAAATCCCAAACAGCCTAACTTTACATCCAAAGGGACTGGAAAAGAAGAGCAAGTTCTACTAACCCAAAGTCAGCAGAAGGAAGGAAATAAGATCAGTGTGGAAATAAGTGAAATAGAGACCAAAAGACAATAGCAAAGATCAATGAAACCAAGAGCTGATTCTGTGAAAAGATAAACAAAATTGACACACCTTTAGCTAGACGCACCATGAAAAAAAGAAAGGGCTCAGGTAAAATCAGAATGAAAGAAGTTACAACTGATACCATGGAAATATGAAGAATCATGACAGTCACTATGAACAGTTATGCTTAAACAAATTGAACAACCTATAAGAAATGGATAAATTTGTAGAAACATAAAACCTACTAAGACTGAATCATGAGGAAATAGAAAATTTAAATAGGTCGATTGCTAGTAATGAGATTGAGTCAGTAATCCAGAACTTCCAAATAAAGTCTAGGACCTGTTGGCTTCACTGGTGAATTTTACTAAACATTCAAAGAGTATTTAATACCCATTAAATTTGAAGAGGAAGGAATGCTTCCAAAGTCATTTTATGAGGCCAGCGCTACCCCAATATGAAAACCAGAGGACACCACACAAAGAACATTACAGGCCAATTCCCTTGATGAACATACATACAAAAGTGCTCAACAAAATGTTAGCAAATCAAATTAAATACACAAGAAGGATCATCCACCATGGTCAAATGGCATTTATTTCAGGGTTGGCAAGATGGTTCAGCATCTGCAAAATAATATACACTGTGATACACCACATTAAAAAAACTAAAGGTAAAAATCACAGTTATCTCAATAGATGCAGAAAGAGCATCTGAAAAATCCATTCATTTATGATAATGCTCAACAAAGTGTATGTAGAGGGTATATACCTTAACATAGTAAAAGCTATATATGACAAACCCACAGCTAAAATATTCAACCGTGAAAAGCTCAAATCTTTTCCTCTAAGGTGACGAACAAGACAAGGATGACTACATTTCCCGGTCTTATTCAACATAGTATTGGAAGTCTTAGCCACAGCAGTTAGTCAAGAAAAAGAAAAGGCATCTAAATTGGAAAGGAAGAAGTAAAACTGTTTTTTAAAGATGACATTATACTCTATGTTAAAGAACAAAGCTATAGGTATTGCAATCTCAGATTTTAAGACATACTACAAAGCTCTAGCAATCGAAGAGTATGGCACTGGTACAGAAATAGACACATAGATCAAAAGAACAGAATAGAGCGCCAAGAAATAAACCCACGGTTATATGGTTAATTAATCTGTGACAAAGGACGTAAGAATATGCAATGAGAAAAAGTCTCTTCAATAGACAATGTTGTCCAGGAAAACTGGACAGCACCATGCAAAAGAATGAAACTGTGCCACTTTCTTAAACCAGACACAAAAATAAATTCAAAATGGGTAAAAGACTTGAATGTAAGACCTGAAACCATAACAACAGCCCGAAGAAAAGTAGGTCATAAACTCCTTGACATTGGCAACATTTTCTTGGATCTGACTTAAAGGCAAAAGTGTCAAAAGGAAAAATAAGCCAATGGAACGGCAGCTAACTGAAAAGTTTCTGAACAGTGAAGGGAACCCATCAGTAGAATGAAAAAGCAAACTACTGACCAAGATGAGATATTTGCAAATCATATAGATATATAATATGTTGATATCCAAAAAAAATATAGGAATTCGTACAACTTGATGACAAAAATAATCACTTAAAAATGAGCAGAAGGGGCAGCTGGGTGGCTTAGTCAGTTGTGCGTCTGGCTCTTCATTTTGGGTCAGGTCATGATCTCTGGGTCCTGGGATCAAGCCCCGCACTAGGCTCCATGCTCAGCGGGGAGTCTGCTTGAGATTCTCTCTCTCCCTCTGTCTCTCCTGTCTGTGTGCTCTCTCTCTCTTGCTCTCTCTCGAATGAATGAATCTTTAAAAAAAGAAAATGGGCAGAGAATCTGAATAGACATTTTTCCAGGGCCAACAGACACATGAAAAGACGCTTAACATCACTAATCATCAGGGCAATGCAGATCAAAACCACAATAAGATATTCCTTCCTACCTCTCAGAATGACTATCGTTAAGATTTGATGAGGATATGGAGAAAAAGGACCCTCGTGTACTGTTTGTGGGAATATAAATTGGTGTGGCCACTATGGAAAACAGTATGGAGATTCCTGAAAATACCAAAATGAGATCTACCATATGATCTAGCAAGTCCACTTCTGGATATCTATTCAAAGAAAACGAAAAGACTAATTCGAAAAGCTATATGCACTTGTTTATTGCAGCACTATTTACGGTAGCTAAAATAACACAAACAACCACAGTGTTCATTGATGGGTGAATGGATAAAGAAGATGTGGTGTATACATACAGTTAGTACCTGGGGGGCCTGGGGGGCTCAGTCAAGCATCTGCCTTCGGCTCAGGTCATGACCCCAGGGTCCTGGGATTGAGCCCCGCATCGGGCTCCCTGCTGAGTGGGAAGCCTGCTTCTCCCTCTGCCTCTGACTCTGTTTGTGTTCCCTCTCTCGCTGTGTCTCAAATAAAGAAAGAAGATCTTTAAAAAAAAAAACAACAAAAATGGAGTAGTAGCCAGCCATAAAAAAAAAAATGAAATCTTGGTATTTGTGTCCATGCTAAGTGAAATAAGAGAAAGACAGATACCACATCATTTCACTTATATGTGGAACCTAAAAAACAAAAAAAAACCTACACTCAGATCCAAAGGACTGAGTTGTGGGTTGCCAGAAAGGAGGTGTTGGAAGGGGCATGAAGTGAGTGAGGAGAATTGGAAGGTAAAGACTTCTGGTTGTAAAGTAGACCGCGGGGATGCACTGCACGGCCAGTGACCTGGTACTAACTCTGTGCCGTGACAGACGGTCACTGACTGCGCCCCGGTGCGCAGTGTATACACTGTGGTGTCACATTGCGCCCTATACCCGAAGCTAATATATCAATACTGTAGGCCTATTACACCTGAGTAAAAATGTTTTTAGCTAAAGTTGGCTCATTTAAATATTAGAACTCCTCATCTTTTTGGGTAAATATTATAAGAAAATTACTTTTTATGGTTGAATTTAAATTAACTGTAATGACCTTAATTTGCTTTTTGTTTTTCATGCATTTATTCATTAAACACATTTATTTTAAAAAATATTTATTTGACAGGGAGCGCACGAGCGGGGGGCAGCAGAGGAGGAGGGAGAAGCAGACTCCCTGCTGAGCGGGGGGGCCGCATGGGGCTCGATACCAGGACCCTGAGATCCTGACCTCAGCCGAAGGCAGACACTTAACCGACTGAGCCTCCCAGGCTCCCCTAAACAAATACTGAGAGCTTGCTAAGAATTATTGTTCCAGATGCTGGAAGTACTCTAGTGAAGAAAACAAATGATTGTTCTGCTCTCAAATAACTTCTAGTGAGAGACAGATAAATCTATAGATAATGTAAAATATCAGGTAGAGAAGGAGTGTGATAATGGAAAATAAATCAGAGAATTAGGGAACTGGACAGCTTGTGGATTCAGAGTCGTCATTTAAAAATTTATCTAGTTTTGAGTGACAGGACATGACACCAGGATTCCTGGGACTGCTGATCCCTCACACAGAAGCCCCAGACGTGTTCTTTGAGTGTTTGTGTCTAGTGTTTTCCTTCGTGTGTCGTGGACACGTGCTGTTCGGTCAGTTTCTGGCGCACAGCAGAGTGCTCGTGCGTCTCCGGGCGGTCCGCGCACCCCAGAGGGCGGCCGCCGGCTGTCTCCGCGGCGCCGGCACACCGATCTTTCTGTTTCTGCGTCTGTTTTCTTGGGGTCTGCTGCTATCTGCTGGAGGCTAGGAAAAGGCAGAAGTAGTATTTTAAATGGTTACATTTAATATGATAAGTAGTTGAAGTTTTTTTTAAGAGAAGTGAACGGATTTCGTGGCAGAGAAGGTCCTCACAGGATAGACACTTGCTGGCACGTCTCTGGTCCCGCCGTTACGGGCACTGGAGATGGAATCCCGTAGAAGATAGATGTCTGTGTTCCTGTGGAACTTCCATTCCAATGCAGGGAGATCATTAATAGGTAAATAATATGATTATTTCAGCTAGGGATAAGGACCAGAAAGATAACAGTATGTGCTGCTGCTTTAGAAAGGACGGCCAGAGATGTGCCATGTGATCCGAGGCCTGAATGCTGACAGTCGTCTCGGTACAGCGAGATGGAAAGTTCCAGGGCAGATCCAAGGTCAGCGCGTATCCAAGTCTGGACATGGTGTGGCTGAAACACCGGGGAGGGTGGGAGGCGGGCGCCGGTCCTGTGACGGACTGAGCCGAAGCCCGTGGCCGTGGAGGTGGGTCACTGAGACACGGTTCAGAGCAGGTCCTCTGGGAGAAAGTGGGTGACGGCCCCATCGCTGTCCGCATCCCTGCCGCCCGGCAGCGGTACTGTACCGCAGAGAACAGGTACTGTTCTCTGACTCTGTTGATGTAAACGGTCAGTGTTGGGCTTTCCGCTGCTGTCCTTGCCTGTGATAAATCCTTGGGGTCCGCTCCACTCTGAATAACTTTAAACAATCAAACTTTTGAAACACAGTTGAAACTGGGGCGAGTCATCATTTTATATGACATTTGGCATCAGTCATTCCATGGTCGAAATGATTTGTTTTCTTTATTCGTGTTAGAAAATAAAGTATAAAGTTTAGTCAGGTTAAAACTGATAAGTTCATTTTATTTTTATTTTTTTATATATTTTTAAAGATTTTATTTGTTTGACGGCATGAGCAGGGGGAGAGGCAGGCAGAGGGAGAGGGGGAAGCAGGCTCCCCACTGAGCAGAGAGCCTGATGCGGGGCTCGATCCCAGGACCCTGAGATCATCACCTGAGCCGAAGGCAGAGGCTTTAACCCACTGAGCCACCCAGGCTTCATTTGTTTTTTGAATTTTATTTTTAATATCTTCTGTAAAGTTTTTTATGACTAACGTAGTGACAAGTAACAGTCCAAGCAGAAAATGAGGTCACTGCGGCATGGCTGGCTTCCGTTGACCGTGCGGTGGGTGTGTGCAGTGCAGGGGTGACTGGAGCAGCAGCACCAGCTTCTTAACCTCGGGGGCCTGCCTGGAGGCGTCGCTTCCGTGGCCTGACGCGGGCACTCCTCACACCGTCGGTGGGGGGATTCATCTGGGATTCTTTCTAGGGATCTTCTGGAGTCCTGAGGTTCCGTGACCAGAGAAAAGTGAGATAGGAATTTAGCTGGATGGCCTCTTGGGAGCCTGACTTAAGGTCAGGGTGCTAGATGAGAGGCGTTTCTGATTCGGAGGCCTCAGCTGTGCCTGTTTGCATGACATCAGGGGGTTCTTCGGGAACTGCTTCCGGCTTCTGGGGGTCTCAGGCAGCCAGTGGGGTGGGCCGGTCGGCCTCGTGGGCAGCCCTGGCCCCACCGGTTCCCCTTGCTGCATAAGGACTCTCACTTTGGCAAGTTCCTTCTCAGACAGCTTCTTCAAGTTTTTAAAATTATAAATGCATCTTTTCAAAAACATAAATATTAAATATCAAAATGACAAACACTAGCTTAATTTTTAACATATTAGTATGCAACAATTTCTTATCAGTGTCCCTTTTCATTATCACTGGAAATTCAACCTTGACTCTTGAAATATGAGTCTCCTAAATATAGTAAGCTAATAAATGTGTAGAGAGAAGAATATATTTAGTTGATTTTTTTTTAGTGTGAGTGGGGAGAAGGGATAGAGGGACAGAAAGGGAGAGAGAGAGAGAGAATCTCAAGCCGGCTCCCCACGGAGCACAGAACCCACTGTGGGGCTCCATCCCACGACCCCGAGATCATGACCCGAGCTGAAATCAAGAATCGGACACTTAGCTGACAGAGCCACTCCGGCGCCTCCGAGAATATATTTTTATAGTTTTCATGCTTACTGGGATATTGTTACTAAATTCTGTGTCTATGAGAATTACGGTGACCTTTGCTCTATATTCTGTTGATAGTTTGGGAGAGAAGTGGTATGATCTAGTATGTACTTCAGGTAAAATTTAGGATGAATGAAACGTGAATGAAACATGTTTTAGGGAATCTAGCATTTCGAAGATGTTATTCAATGTATTCTATATAAATACCTGATTTACAAGTATGAAATGTTTTTCTTTTCAGGGTCAATAAATCATTTGTTACCTGGAAATTGAATGTTAGAAGAATTAAGACAGAGAAGAGCAGGTAGGTTTTGACATATTTATAGTATATTTATAAATAAATATATGTTATATATCATAACATATACTATATATTTATATATTATATATTTTTATACTGTCTGTATATTTAATATACTTATATATTATAGTTATATTTTTGTAATTATAAAATTATATATATTTATAAATTTATATATTTAGAAATTTATAGTATAAATATATATTTATATGTAATATATTTAATTTTATTTTTTATATTTTATTTACATTTGTATGTTATTTATTATATATAAAATATAAATAAATATAAATATAAATAATTTTATATAAAAATATAAATAAAATAAATATAAATAATTATATATAAAATATAAATGAAATATATATAAATATGGATGCAGATATAAGTCATTTTTCACTAGTGATTGGAAAGTCACTTTATGATTATTAAATTTTTTTTCATGGTTTAACATTTTATTTATTTATTTATTTATTTTAAATTTTATTTTATTTTTTTCAGTGTTCCAATAGTCATTGTTTATGCACCATACCCAGTGCTCCACGCAATATGTGCCCTCCTCAATGCCCACCACCAGGCTTTAACCATTTATGGGGGCACCTGAGGGACTCCGTCAGTTAAGTGTCCGCCTTCGGCTCGGGTGATCCCAGGGTCCTGGGGTCAAGCCCATGTCGGGTTCCCTGCTCAGCAGAGAGCCTGCTGGCCCCCGTGCTTGTGCCCTCTCTCTCTCTGACAAATAAAATTAAACCTTTATGATTAAATTTAACCTACCTTATTCTTGAATAGTATTTACATATAAACATAATAATAGACGCTGTATTTCCCGGTATGGCGATCTGTGGTATGAGGAAATCATAGTACTCTAAAGCACTTGGGATAATTCCCTCTGGTCACTTGATGTAACTTTTTGCCTCCAGAAGGGGAGTGACTGCATCAGACCCGTGAGATGGCTCTTAGTCCTATTTCGCAGGATCTCCAGCAGCCACATTCTGTAGTTGGACTTCGTGGTAACTCTGAACGCAGTTGTGAGCAGCGACACAGAGACGATACGGAGACCTGTTTCCCCAGTGGTGACGTCTTGCCCACCTGCCACAGGACAGTTGTGGGACGGCCGGGGCAGCGGCGTCGACGGAGTCTACCTCCAGCAGGCCTCTGTTGTGGCAGGAGTGCTCCTGTCGCCCTTCCCTCCCAGGCCCGCCCCTCCCGAGCCCGGGGCAAGCAGTGCTCTGGTCCCCGTTTCTGGGCTGTGTCTTCTCAGGAATGTCGTGTCGCGGAATCAGCAGCGTGCAGTGTGCGGGAGGGCGGCTCCGTGCAGGCTGCTGCGTCTGGTCGTTCCTTTGCTGCCGGGGAGCAGGGACGGGGACGTGCCGTGGGCTGGGCCTTCCCTTGTTGAAGGACAGCTGCTGCTTTCCGGTTTTTGTCTCTGAGAGACACGCGGCCGTCACAGATCGGTCTTGCTGTGACTAGAAGTGTTCACCTCTCAGGGGGACGTGCCCGGCGCTGCCGTCCGGGCTCATACAGTAATTGCATGTTTAGATTTTTTCAGAAAGGATGGTACCATTTTTCATCCGCACCGGTCACATCCGAGGGCCTCGGCTTCTCCATGTGGTGCCACCATTTGGAATTGTCGCTGGTTTGCATCATAGACGTTCTCGTGGCTGTGGTGTAGGATCTCATGGGTTGGGTTTTTTTTAGTTGGTATATTTAGACCATGTACATTCAATTGAATTATTTATATGTTAGGGCTTAAGTTTGCCATTTTATTTTTTGGTTTCTGTTTCTTCTCTCTACTTTCTGTTTCTTCTTCCTGTGGATTATTTGAATATTTCTTAGAATTCTTTTTGGATTTTTTCTATAGTATTTTTTAATGTATCTTCCCATGTGGTTTTTTAGTGGTTGCATTATATATACATAACACACAATTTACTAGTGTTGCCATTTTATTAGTTTGAGTGAACCATGGAAACTTTAGGTTTATGTCTCTTTATCCTCTCTCATTTATAGTATAATTGTCTTAAATATTTCCTCTCTGTGCATTTGGCGCTATATCAGAAGATATATCATTTTTGCTTCCATCATTGAACATAAGTTATAAAACTCAAGGATAGTCTATATATATTTATATTTGTTTTATTTTTAAGATTGATTTATTTATTTTAGAGAGAGAGAGAGAACACAAGCAGGGGTGGAGCAGGGGGAGAGGCGAAGAAGGCTCTACTGAGTGCAAAGCCTCGTTGGGGGGCTCGATCTCACAATCCTGAGATCATGACCTGAGCTGAAATCAAGAGTTGGATGCTTAACTGACTGAGCCACCCAGGCGCCCCTACCTTTTTAAAATGTATCCAGTGTCGTTTGTTTATCATGTTCTTGGTTCCTTCTCAGTGTTTTTGGGTTCCTTCTTTTATTGTTTTGTTTAATTTCTGTTTAGAAAACTTCCTGTAGCCATTCTTGTAGGTCAGGTCTGCTGGCAGCAAATTCTCTTGCCTCTCCTTTATCTGAGAATGTTTTGATCTCTCAGTGAAGAGTCTGAGAATGTCTTGATCTCTCTCAGTGAAGAGCGTTATTGCCAAATACGGGACTCTGAGTTGACAGTTCCTTCCTTTCAGCATTTGAAAGATGTGCGCCCCTTTCTTGTGGCCTCCGTGGTCATTCGAATTGCTTTTCTTCTATCGATGTTTCTTCTCTTGCTGCTTTCACGATTCTTTCTTTTGCCTTTGCTTTTCAGAATTCTGACTTTGATGCATCTTGGTTGGATTTCTTTGTCCTTACCCTGTTTTAGGTCACCCTGGCTTCTCACACCTCTGTGTTTGTGCATCCTTGGACAAATTTGATAAATTTGCATCCATATTTCTTCAGGTGTTTTTTCAGCCCTGCCCTCTCTCTCCTCTCCTTCTTAGATCCTTTTTATGGTCCTGCTGCTCCCTGAGGGTCTGTTTTTTTCCCCCAGTCTATTTGTTTCTCTTTTGTTTAGATTCAGTAATTTCTACTGTTCTCTCAATTCGTTGATTTGTTTCTCTGTCCATTCCATTCTGCTGTTGAGCCAGTGTATTGAGTTTGTAAATTTCGGTCATCATATTTTTCAATTCTAAAATTTCTGTTTAGTTCTTTTTTATGTCTTCTGTTTCTTTGTTTGACTTTCTGTTTCTTTGCTTGCTCCCAGGGAAGATGAAATTCTTGATTCCCTACTCAGCTTTCCCTGGAAACCCCCAGAGGAATGCTAGGGAAGCCCGGTTACCACTGGGCGAGGATAGAACTCCACGCTCTCCACGCGGCCTTTTCTTCCTGTGGTATCTCGCTGGAGTCGAGTGGTTGTTGTTGGAAGTTTGCTGTCGTTCTCGGCTGCCCCTTTCCTGGTCCTTTAGCTGGACGGCAGCACCTGTTGGTGTTTCCAGCTTGCTGGTTTTTCCAACTCCTAGCCTGGGATGAAGGAAGCAGAAGAAAACCCAAGGGCCTTAGTGCCAAGTCTTTCGTAGCCGGTGCCTCTTCTCTACCTTGCAGCGTCTTCTTGTGTTCACTTCATATATGAGCTCACAGTTTTTAGTTGTGCTCAGAGGGAAGAATAGTGAAAAGTACATTTACTCCATTTTTCGAGAAGCTAGGACCTGAGTTTTAATAGAGTTCTGTGGTGTATTTTCTGTTACCAAGCAGTTCTGTCTTGTGAGTAGCTTTGGAGAACGTATTTCGTTTGCTGTTACAGAATGGGATCGGTTGGTGAGTTCCTCATAGCACCTATGCTTGAATAGTCATCCCGTGATGCATTATTTTTCTCTTGTTAGATCTCACATTACAATTCTAAATTTTTTTTGTGCTTTCCCCACTGATACTTTTATAATGCACCCTCCCTAGTTTCTTCATATCCGTGTTAAAATATGCAAATAAAATCCACTGTATGTTTTAAAGGAAGAAAGGAAAGCCTTAAACAGTGTTGAGGAATGTAGATTCATGACTCTGTGATTTGTGATCTTCATTCTCTTGTTAGTAAAGATCAAGGTCGGGTCTAATTTTTGTGGTGGTCCACTTTCTGGAATGTGTCGTTTGTCTAGTGTGATGTCTTTTCCTCCCCATACTGGTTCTCGGGGGGACGTCCTGAGCCAGTTCCAGCTGTGCGAGGAGCCCCAGCTTCTGCGAGGCACGCGTAGTGAGGAGGCCTTCTCGGAGACAGACAGCACAGGGCTTTGGGAGAGGCAGGGAGAGTAACGGGCCCGTGGAGCTTAAGCTTCCCTAGCCTCATGGGATATAAAGCTTTCGCCAGTAAAATGGAAGGACAAAAGAGGCTGATTTCTGATAATTAATATCTTTTGTGTAAAATACAAAAATCAGTCATAAAAATCAGCTACCCCCCAAGCGATCAGCGAAGGGCAGACGACCCCTGTTCTTTAGACGCTGTTGCGCAGGGAGGTTTGCTTTTCCTGATCCAGTGTTTCTGGAGCCTTATCTCTTCCTTCTGCTCTTCTCTCCCCCGTCTGTCTTGTGTTGTTGGAAGTGGTCTCTCTCGCCTTCGTGACCACGACCAGACTGTAGGAAGGGGCTGAGGAAAGAGAAGGGCCCGTCTTTCCTGTTTTAGGATTCGGATGGTTGGAGAAATTTAAGAAAAATGTCATTGCCTACTGTTTCACAATTATTAGAACTCAGTGGCATAAAATCATAATATCATCACTTGTTTCCCCTCCTATTTTGTTCATAACTCAATACACCCAGTACCACAGCCTTGCCTTCAGCATTATCAGCCAAACAAATCTGGTCATGCTTACTGATGTTTATTAATGTCACTTAAACTGTAGTAGGTAGAATACGTACGGGTACGAAACAGATTATACTGGCTACCTCTAAATTCATTGTTCTCATTTTGAACGGGAGATAAGTCTGGAAATTCTTTCTTTCAGGTCGTTTTTGACTCGCCATCTTTTTTGGGCTGATGAGTTATTTCAAGGCTGTTTGCTTTATATAAAAGGACTTTGTGAAGATGCAGTTGGTATCAAAAAAGATAATGACCACGAAGACCATCCATCTGCCATCTGCCTCATAAAGGTGGGTAGCGCACTGCTGTTCGCTAGTGTTTGTCTCTGCAAGCCAGGGAGGCGGGAGGGTTTGCGGTGGAAGGAATTCATCCTGCTCCATCCATCAGTGAATGATCACGACGCATGACTAATGTTCTAAAATACTCGCAAAGAACTTTATTTCCTCAGATAGTCATTTTTAGTAATTAACATTTGTTGTACGTAATTTCTTCCCTAAACTCAACCTAAGTCTGTTAGGCCCTTTCTCTGTTTTCAAAACTCTAAGTGTGCAATATCATTTATAAATAATTAGCTCTACTGCAGTCGATAGTTACTAGCTATTCTCTCAGTATAGCATGTCAAGAAATTGTCGTGAGTTACAACACAGAGGTTTTGGTTAAAGTTATGAATTCTTCTGTTCGACAATTCTAAGAAAGGATGACCTTCCTAGTGGATGATTTCATTCAGTTTATATAGAATTCTTTCAAAGAGGTTAAAGTACATAGAAGTATATGTTCTAAGTGTTTAATATAAAATTGAACAGCTTTTACTTCATTTACCCACCGAGTGAGGAAGGTGCTGAAAAGTAAAATTGATAGTCACCTAAACTTAAAAATAGTGAGGATTTGGACAAGTTGTAAATTTGATCATCAACTCAAAAATTGTGTTGACTATACACGTGTAATAAGTTTGTTTATTTATTTATTAAATAAGTTTAATACTTATAAGCCAGTAGCTTACTTTTAGAATTGATTATATACAGTGGCTGATACGTGATGGATGCTTAATAAATAGTCCTTAAGTGAGTGAATAAATGAAAGAGTTAAGAAAGATGAATTAGTCACTACAGATGAAGTACATTTTCTATAGCTATATTGGGATGACTGTTTCAAAGGATTACCATTCAAGTTAAGGACACGTTTCATAGAGGAGTATTTTCGATATGGGTTTATTCTAGAAGGAGATTGGTCGGGCAGCTATATTAGATTGTTTTAGGAGTGACTTAGTGGCAGGATTTATCGGTTAGTGATGAGCAGGGCCAGCAAGGGAGAGGAGACTTCGGAGTATCTGTGAATACCCACGCCTCGTGGATGGTGATGCTAACGGAGCGACCATAGACCCTGTCAGCTTCCCCCCGAATGTCAGGAGGAAAGGAACAAAGCTGCCAGACGATTTGTAAATATTTGTTAATTATTATATGCAAAGGAGATGGATACAAGCTAAAAATGAGGTATTGCTCTTTTTAATTTGCTTACGGTTTATTGGAAGAAGTAAATACATACGAAAATGATTGCTAATTCCAGAGGTAGTCCCTCAGTTTTGCTAGTCATTCTGACCGGCCATTTAGCAAAATACAAGGCAAGGCAGGTTTCCTGGGGAACAATACTTGTAAAATACTCAGGCCCCAGCTCTTCGGAGGCAGCACATCACGAGCAGGCCGCGCTGGACTGGAGTAGCCCGGCAGCGGGGGAGCCGGGGGGCAGCATGGGGGTGAAGGATGCAGTATATGTTTGATGTGAAAGTTAGGCTGGGTCTTGAATGTTGGGCCAAGAATAACAGGGAGAGGTAGGAGCTAAACCTGGGCATTGGGGCCGGGGCACTCCTAGTGGGGGTTGTGAAGAAAGTTAGCAAGAAGAGGAATTTCTGAGACTGAGAAACCAGGGCCAAATGGAGGGAGAACAGATTGTTAGCCAGGAGAACCGAGATACGGTTCAGGAATCAGAAGCTGGCCACACGTACGTTGGGACCGCTGGGGATGCAGGTACCAGGGAGGACTGACAGGGAGACAGGAGGACGCAGCAAGGGCAGGAGTGCGGACAAGGGATCATTCAGAAGTTAGAGTGGGGCGTGTGCGGGTGCCGGTGCTCTGCCGGGGTGACCTGCACCACGCTGCGGGGCTGGAGTGTCTCCGGCTGGATGGGAGAGGACACGCGTGCGGCGTCCTAGCAGACCTTCCCTTTCAACAGAGGAACCAAAGCCACACAACCAGCGAAGGAGTCGGGACTTGGGGTTCAAGAAGAATTGCGTTGGGGGCCGCAGTATTTTGAATGCTTGATAAAAACATAAATTTGTGTCCTACCCCTTTTGGGGGAGAGTGCCATGAATGGTGCTAGGAATCTACATTATTTGCAAGCCCTCCTGGTGATTTTCTGTGAGAGTAAACACTGAGAGCTATTTTTTTTTTAAAGTAGGCTCCTCGCCCAGTGTGTAGCCCAGTGTGGGGCTTAAATTCACAATCCTGAGATCAAGACCTGAGCTGAGATCAGGAGTCAGATGCTCAATCCACAGAGCCACCCAGGCAGCTGAGAACTACTCTTTAAAAAAAAATTTATCGCTTCTCGGCCTTTTGGCTAAGATCAAGTGTAAAAAAAATTTTTTTTTTTATTAGAGAGAGGGAGAGTGAGGGAGAGCACGAGCAAGGGAGCAGGAGAGGGATAAGCAGGCTCCCCACTGAGCAGGGAGCCCGATGCGGGGCTCGATCCCAGGACCACAGAATCATGACCTGAGCCGAAGGCAGATGCTTAACCGACTGAGCCACCCAGCACCCCATATTCTTAAAGAACAATTTTTGAAAGTTTCCGGACACGTTATTGTAGAAAAATCAATGTGATGGTGGTTTATGGGAAAAACTGAAAGCAAGGAGATACAGAGGTAAAGAGATTGCTAGTCGAATGCTGGAATAATGCAGGTGTGAGCAAGAATGGCTTCAGGTAGGAGGTTAGCAGTGAGATCAGAAAGGAAGGGAGATTTCGAGACACATGTGCTGGAAAAATCAGGACCTGGTAGCCAAATATGGAACCACGAGAAGGAGAACACAAAGAGTTAATCCAGAATTTTAAGGCAAGAACAACACTTTTCAATCTTTTTTTGAGGGAAGTGTACGTTTATAAAATATTACAATATAACTAGGGATAAAGATGTCTGCTATTTATTGATGAAAATGCATTTTGGCAAGAGAATTAACGGAATGTGGGAAAAATGAGAAAATTCTGGAAAGAGGAAGGATGCTGGGATATACGTTGTTCATGTGTGGCAGGGCTCGGTGGCATAGGTGATGGACGTTCTCCAGGACACATTTCGAATGAGCTCAGAACGTGCATGTCACTTGGATTATGTAATTTTACTCTCTTTATCCCACATTTAGTGCTTGTGTTTTTAAGTCTGACATATAATTGGGATTTCAAAAGCAACTCCTGGATTTGGTGGTTCCCCTGGGTTCATAGATATTTCAAAAATACTTGAGTCTTGAATTTTTCTGCTGAGGCTTAATCGCAGTTATGATTAAAACAATAATGTATTTTTCTGTCTTTTATCAAGATTTAGTTTGTTTCAACTATCGGTGTTTGAAGAACCTAAAAAGCATTTGGTATATAAACATAATGTATACAAAAGGAAGTATAAAATATGCTCTTTATGACCATGAAAAGATGACCATAATATTTTATATCTTTTTTTTGTAATGAATTTTGACTTTCCAACACTCAACACTTACCGCCATTAGCTGGATAGATCTCGGACATACTCTCTGGATGAGTTTTGTCAAGAACAGTTACAACAAGCCACCCAGGCGCTGAAGCAGCTTGAGGATATCCGAGCTAAAGCTCTTTCCGAAATCAGAAGTACACTTTTAAAGGTAATTCTTTAATTAGATCCTCTCTTTGGATCCATTTTGAGTGTCCTGGGTAAAGCAGCTGCTCCAGATCGCGTCTCTGGAAACAGCGTCGGCAGCGGGCAGGCAGATTGGTGGGCCGCCGGCTGGTGCCATGTGGTTCCTACAGCCCCTGCTTTCTCGAAGTTCCTGTTACACCACGGTGCTTTTACAAAAGATCTGTATCTGGGCCTGTTTTGGCTAGCTAACCGGAAGTAATCCAGAGAGAATTTTCACGTTTATGAAAAAAAGCCAGAAGCAGAAATAGCCTTCAGTGTCCGTTTTGCAGCGAGCTGTTACGGGGGCAGCGCCCGGAGCAGCGAGAGGGGCCCCCCGGGTCCTGCCCTGGGACCCACGCTCAGCACCTCCGTGTCAGGCCTCCAGAGCTGTACCCTGTGTCTGTGCTTCTTCTGGACTTAGTTTGTGCATCCGTTAGCAATACAGTATCAGAAAAGCCCAACAGAGGTGATTTTCGGGGTCTGGGAATGCTCAAAAAATTTTCCATATAAATTAATGGTCATTGCCTCTTTGTGCTATTTTGGCTTATGGAAGTTTTCATAGCAACTCTACTTTTGGATAGTGGGGGAAACCTGTATAAGAGCATGCATTTGCGTGTGCGCACGCATGTGTGTAAATGCGTGTATGTGTGAGTTTACATATACACCTTCAAGATCCCTAAATTCTAACCTGAGCTGACGTATATAGGGAAATACAATTTGTTACAAATTTCAGTGTTTCTAAGATGAAAACTTGCTCAAGAGAAACATGCCTAGATGAGACAAAACTTCCCTAAGGATTTTATAAAGAGGACTCGATAATACAATGAACAGCGTCCTCAGAAGGCTCTTACCTGGGATGCTGTGACTCCTTTCCCAGGGCTGTTTTCTGTAGCTTGGCTCTGTAGGGAACGCCAGCGCATGGAAGCAGGGGTCACAGGTGTGGTTCGGTGAGGGACTGAGGCGGTGTCCCTGCTTGTGGGCCGGCCGCCTCTCTCGGCTACTTTGGCGGAATCCGGGGGGATGCTCGAGGCTCTCTGGAGGAATAGTGGGACAGGGTCGCCCTCAAACGTTTTCAGATGTTACTGCTCTGAATTGAACTGTTGATAGATACCGAGTAGCAGTGAGTTCAAGGCTCTGCTTCTTGACGAGAAGATGAAGTGCGGCTCTTTGACATCAATGAAAGAAGGGTCTCTTTCCTCATCGTATTCCACAGTCACCCGAACCCCACTGAGCCCCGTCATATGGGCGGACTCTGGGAAAGTTTGGCCAAGGATCGGATAAATCAGACAGGGATTAACAGCTTACGTCTTAGACCACAAATTGCTCGTGGTCACGCTAGTGTCTCCCATTCAGCATCACCAGGATCTGGTCAGAAATATTCGTTCAGAGATTTCTATTTTAAATAAATGTCAGATAAGAACCCATTAGACCCACTGCCAACCACAGAAGACATGAACAGACATTTCGGCAAAGAAGACATCCAAATGGCCAACAGACACATGAAAAAGTGCTCAAAATCACTCGGCATCAGGGAAATACAAATCAAAACCACAATGAGATCCCACCTCACACCAGTCAGAATGGCTAAAATTAACCAGTCAGGAAACGACAGGTGTTGGCGAGGATGCAGAGAAAGGGGAACCCTCCTACAGTGTTGGTGGGAATGCAAGCTGGTGTAGCCACTCTGGAAAACAGCATGGAATTTCCTCAAAAAGTTGAAAATAGAGCTACCCTACGACCCAGCAATCACACTACTGGATATTTACCCCAAAGATACAAATTTAGTGATCCGAAGGGGCACGTGCACCCCAATGTTTATAGGAGCAATGTGCACAATATCCAAACTATGGAAAGAACCTAGATGTCCATCAACAGATGAATGGATAAAGAAGATGTGGTATATATATACAATGGAATAGCATGCAGCCATCAAGAGAAACGAAATCCTGCCGTTTGCAACGACATGGATGGAACTAGAGGGTATTATGCTAAGCAAAATAAGCCAATCAGAGAAAGACAATTATCATATGATCTCTCTGATACGAAGAATTTGAGAGGCAGGGCGGGGGTCGTGGGGGGTGGGAGAGGGAAATGAAACAAGATGGGATCAGGAGGGAGACAAACCATAAGAGACTGTCAAACTCAGAAAACAAACTGAGGGTCGCTGGGGGGTAGGGGGGTAGGGACAGAGTGGCTGGGTTATGGACATTGAGGAGGGTATGTGCTATGGTGAGTGCTGTGAAATGTGTAAGCCTGATGATTCATAGACATGTACCCTGGGGCAAATAATAATTATACACGAATAAAAAAAAAATACAGACCCACTGCCAACCAACCCTGCTGTTGAAATCCACCAAAATTATTCACCCCATGGAAGTATGCAGATTTAATAAAAATGACAAGATCATAAAACTGAGAATGGGTCCAAACAAAAAGAGGATATGGAGAATGGAATTATCAATAAAGCATTGCATTGTTTTTTCCTTCTTTAGGTGCTTTCTCTCTAACAGGGACTCATGCCCTATTTTGACCTGGCTCTTTATTTTATTTACTTTAAGTTCAATTACCCAACATATAGTACATCGTTAGTTTTTGGTGGAGTGTTCAATGATTCATTAGTTGCGTATCACACCCAGTGCTCATCACATCACATGCCCTCCTTGATGCCCATCACCCGGTTACCCCATCCCCCCACCCTGCTCCCTTTCCACAACCCTCAGTTTGTTTCCCGGAGTCCAGAGTCTCTCGTGGTTCGGCTCCCTGTCTGTTGACGTGGCTCTTGAATCAAGCCGACGCGCGGCTGGGTTGCTGGGTCCCATCCCACGCAGCTACCTGAGGCAGGCGGTGTTCCCCATTTCTGGACTCAGTGTAATTAGCACTGACATTACCTCTCCTATTTTGTTAGGGCGTTTTCATATTGAAATGCTGAGGACCGTGATTATCAACCTTTCGTGGGCAAGAGAATCTCCTAGGAGGCTTGGTAAAACAAGGGGTCTCAGTGTCAGCTGCTGTAGCTGGGGAGTTTACATGTGTGACGAGTTCCTAGGGGAAGCTCGATGCTGCTGATCCTGGATCCACTCACTCCAGGAAATCCTCCAGGAGAATACTGACCATTTATTTAAGTGTTCAGACTCAAACTTGATACGTGAATTGAACGCACTCTAAGACTGTATTTATTTCTCACTGTGAATTTACCTGAGCTTGGCAGAAGCATCGATTTCAGAGAACTTCAAAGCTATCTGTTGGAAATAAAGTCACAATTTCAGATGCAGATTTTAACAAATAATGAATCATGCTTTAAGTTTCAATGGCTGTGCGCTTTAAGGAGAATTTGAATTAAGTATTTCTCCTATCAAGTTTCACCCTTCACAGAATTTTGGAAATGATGGACACTTCCATCATGTCACATAATTACTATTTTTTGCAGTGAGAACATTTAAAGCAAAGGAAACCATCAACAAAACGAAAAGCAACTTACAGAATGGGAGAAGATATTTGTAAACAATGTACCCGAAAAGGGGTTAATATCCAAAATATATAAAGAACTTGTACAACTCAACACCAAAACCCCAAATAATTCAATTAAAAAATGGGCAGAGGACCTGATTAGGCATTTTTCCCAAACAAGACATAGAGATGGCCAGTAAACATATGAATGCTCAAATCACTCATCCTCAGAGAAACGCAAATCAAAGCCACAATGAGGTGTCACTTCACACCTGTCAGAATGGCTACTATCAAAAAGACAAAAAATAACAGTGTTTGCAAGGATATGGAGAAAAAGAGAACCTCTTTGCACTGTTGGTGGGAATATATATTGTAGTGCAATCTCTATGGAAAACAGTAGGGAAGTTAATTAAGAATAAAAATACCATAGGATTCAGTAATTCCACTACTGGGTTATTTACCCAAAGAAAATAAAAACACTAATTTGAAAAGATACATGCACACCTATGTTTGCTGCAGCATTAGTGAAGGTACGGAAGCAGCCTAAATGTCGGGTGATAGATGTATGAATAAAGGCGTGGTACATACACACGATGAAATATTACTCGGCCATAGAAAATGGCATCTTACCATTTGCAACAACATGGATTAGACCCAGAGGGTACTATGCTAAGTGAAATAAGTCAGACCAACAAATACTGTATAGTTTCATTTATATGTGCAGACTAAAAAAGTGAACAAACAGATTCATAGATCTAGAGAACAAACTAGTGGTTGCCAGAGGGAAGGGGCTTTGGGAATGGGCAAAATAGGTGAAGGGGATTAAAAGGTACCAACGCCCAGTTATATAAAACATGGAGATGAAAAGTATAGCATAGGGAATATATGGTGTAATAATATTGTATGGTGACAGATGGTAAGAACATTTATTGTGGTGAGCATAATATTGTATAGAATTGTCAAATCCCCACATGGTGTATCAGAGACTACTACAACATTGTATGTCAGCTGTACTTTGATTTTTAAAAATTGCAGTTTTCAGTGTGTGGATCTTTTACCTTCTTGGTTACCTACATTCCTAAGTATTTTATTGTTTTGAGTCTATTAAGAATGAGATTGTTTTCTTTATTTCTTTTTCAGATATTTTGTTACAGAAATGAAATGATTTCTGTATTTTGATTATTAGTTTTAGTATATTTCTGGTGAATCCTTTAGGATTTTCTGTATATAAGATTATATCATCTGAAAACAAAGACAATTTTACTTCTTTTTTTGTGGTTCGGATACCTTTTGTTTCTTTTCCTTGCCTGCTTACTCTTGCTGGGCTTCCAATGCTACATTTAATAGGAGTGGAGAGACTGGGCACCTTGTCTTGTTTCTGATCTTAAAGGGAAAGCTTCCAACCTTTCACCATTGAGTATGATGATGTTAGCTATGAACTTGTCATATATGGTCCTTATTATGTTGAGGTATGTTCCTTCTCTACCCAATTTGTTGAACATTTTTATCATCAAAGAATGTTGTATTTTGTTATATGCTTTTTCTGCATCTATTGAGGTGATCATGTGATTTTTATCCTTACGTTAATGGGACGTATCTTATTTACTGATTTGTGTATATTGAATCATCCTTGCATCCCAGAGATATGTCCTGCCCGATTATAGTATATAAGCCTTTTAATGTCCTGTTGAATTTGGTTTGCTAGTATTTTGTGGAGAACTTTTGCATCTATATTCATCAGGGATATTGGTCTGTAGTTTTCCTGTGGTTTTTCTCATCTAGCTTTGGTATCAGATTAATACTGTAAAATGAGTTTGGGGGTGTGTGCCCTCTTCAGGGTTTTTGGAAGAGTTTAAATAAGATTGACGTTCATTCTTCATTAAATGGTAGAATTTGCCAAGGAAACCAAATAGTCTTGGATTCTTCTTTGTTGGGAAGTTTTTGATTACTGATTTAGTGTCCTTAATTGTTATTTGTGCTTCCTGATTCAGACTTGGTAGGTTCTATGTTTCTAGTAATTTATCTGTTTCTTCTAGGTTAACCAATTTGTTGGCATATAACTATTCATAGTCATCTCTCTTGATTGGAGAATTCAATCCATTTTTATTGAGAATAATTATTGATAGGTAAGGACTTACTAATACCTTCTTATTGTCTTCTGGCTGTTTTGTAGTTCCCTGTTCCTTTCTTCTCTTGATTCTTTCCATTGTGAATTGATGATTTTCCACAGTGCTGTGCTTTGATTCTCTTTATATTTTGTGAATCTCCTATAGCTTTTTGCTGTGTAGTTACTATGAGGCTTACATAAAACATCCTCTAGATATCACAATCTATTTTACACTGATAACTTTGATCACAACAAAACTCTACCGTTTTATTCTCCCCCTTCTATGTTTTTGATGACATAATCTACCCCTTTCTATATTGTATTTGCATTACCATTAATGTTAGTGGAGCTATAGTTCTTTTTAATATTCTTGTTCTTTAACCTTTACATACATTCAGTGGTTAATACCCCACCGTATTACATTTTTAGAGTATTCCGAGTCTGACTATATTCTTTCCTTTATCACGTTCTTGTATATTTTCATGTTACTGCCTAGCACCTTTTCATTTCAGCTTGAACAGCACTTTCCATCATTTCTTGTAGGGCAAGTCTAGTGGTAAGGAATTCCTTCAGCTCTTGTTTGGGAAGGTCTTTAGTGCTCCTTCATTTTTCAGGGACAGTTTTGCCGCATAAATTATGCTTCGTTGGCAATATTTTTCCCAGCTCTTTGAGTGTATCTTCCCACTCTCTCCTGGGTCATAAAGTTTCTACTTAGAAATCTGCTGATGGCCTTATGGGAATTCCCTTATAAGTTGCAAGCTTTTTTTTTTTTTTTCTCTCCTCTCTTGCCTCAAAGATTCTGTCCTTGTCTTTGATTTTTGACAGTTTTATTCTATGTCCTGGAGAGGATCGCTTTGATTTTGTTTAGTGGCCCGTGAGTTTCATGAACTCAGTTATACAAGACTCTCTCCAGATTTGGAAAGTTATCATTTTCTTTACAAAAACTTTCTGCCCTTTCCCCCTCTCTTTTCACTTCTTAGGCCTTCAATAATTCAAAAATTGGTTCGTTTCTTGGTATCCTATAGATTATGTAGGCTTTCTTCACTCTTTTTCACTCATTTTTCTTTTATCTCTGGCTGGATAATATCAATTGATCTGTCTTGCAGTTCACTTATTTTTTCTTACACTTTGTGAAGTCTGTTGTTGAAGCTGTCTTTTGAATTCTTCATTCAGTTGTTATATTTTTAACTCTGAATACCTTTTTGTTTCTTTTTTACATTTTCTGTCTTTTTGAGCATCTCATTTTGTTTGTATTGTTTTCCTGATATCATTAAATTGTTTATCTGTGTTCTCTTCTTGTAGACCTCTGAGCATCTTTTTTTAAGGTTTTATTTAAATTCTGGTTAGTTAACATATAGTGTAATATTGGTTTAATGAGTAGAATTTAGTGATTCATCACACATATAACACCCAGTGCTCATCACAAGTGCCCTTCTTAACAGCCATCACCCATTTAGCCCATCCTTCCTCATTTCCCTCCATCAACCCTCTGTTTGTTCTCTATAGTTAAGTCTCTTTATGGTTTGCCTCCCTCTCTTTTTTTCCCTTCCCCATGTTCATCTGTTGTTTCTTAAATTCCACATACGAGTGAAATCAGTCTTTGTCTTTCTCTGACTGACTTATTTTGCTTAGCATAATATACTGTAGCTCTGTCCACATCATTGCAAATGGCAAGATTTCATTCTTTTTAATGGCTGAGTAATATTTCACTATATATGTGTACATACACACACATATATACACACGTACATGTATATACATACATACACACACCACATCTTCTTTGTCCATTCATCTGTTGATGGACACCTGGGCTCTTTCCATAGTTTGGCTGTTGCTGATAATGCTGCTATAGATATTGGGATACATGTGCCCCTTCAAACTGGTATTTTGTATCCTTTGAGCAAATACCTAGTAATTAAATTGCTGGGTCATAGGGTAGCTCTATTTTAACTTTTTGAGGAACCTCCATACTGTTTTCCAGAGTGGCTGCACCAGTTTGCATCCCCACCCACAGTGTCAGAGGGTTCCCCTTTCTCTGCATCTTCACCAACATTTCTTGTTTCTTGGGTTTTTGATTTTAGCCATTCTGACAGGTGTGAGGTGGTATCTCATTGTGGTTTGATTTGTATTTCCCTGACAAAGAGTGATGTTGAGCATCTTTTCATATGTCTGTTGGCCATCTGGATGTCTTCTTTGGAAAAATGCCTATGCGTGTCTTCTACCCATTTCTTAACTGGATTTTTTGTTTTTTTGGGTGTTGAGTTTAGTAAGTTCTTTATAGATTTTTGATACTAACCCTTTATCAGATATGTCATTTGCAAATATCTTCTCCCATTCTGTAGGTTACCTTTTAGTTTTGTTGATTGTTTCCTTTGCTGTGCAGTTTTTTATCTGGATGAAGTCCCACTAGTTCGTTTTTGCTTTTGTTTCCCTTGCCTCTGGAGATGTGTCTAGCAAGAAGTTGCTGTGGCTGAGTTTGAAGAGGTTGCTGCCTATGTTCTCCTCTAGGATTTTGATGGATTCCTCTCTCATACTTAGGTGTTTCATCCATTTTGAATTTATTTTTGTGTGTGGTGTAAGGAAGTGGTCCAGTTTCATTCTTCTGCATGTTGCTGTCTTGTTTTCCCAGCACCATTTGTGGGGGCACCTAGGTGGCTCAGTGGGTTGAAGCCTCTGCCTTCGGTTCAGGGCATGATCTCAGGGTCCTGGGATCGAGCCCTGCATCAGACTCTCTGCTCAGCGGGGAGCCTGCTTCCCCCTCTCTCGCTGCCTGCCTCTCTGCCTACTTGTGATCTCTCTCTCTTTTTCTCTGTGTCAAATAAATAAATAAATAATTAAAAAAAATTAGTTTTAGTACCAATGCTAACAATCTTTATTTTGAATAGTTAATAGACTCTGCCTCACCATTTTACTAGTTGAAATGCATTTTGCACATAAAGTTTTCAAATCATGTGGCCTATCCTGGAAAAACATGACCTTTTCAATAAAAACATAATCTATTAATAAAGTCAGTATTTCATTTGTCAGGCCCAGCATAGCTGTGCCCATAACTGGTATATAAATTGTCTTATCTTTTTTTAGCCCAATTTCTACAAGCATTTGTTGTATTAGTGACAAACTACATCACCGTGGTAAACCATTCCTCCAGAGAGTCAACCAGTACTGGAAAAAACTTGCCAAATTGATAATCAACTGACTTAATTAATTTAAAAAGAAAAGAAAATACATGAAGAGAGGAACATAAATAAATGCAGTTGTGTTTTTAAAAATTAGAATACAATTTGGAAAGGATATTTAAGTATCAATGGAGCAAAAAATAAAAAGAATGAACAATAGGTGAACAAATATTGGAAATATTTTTAGATTTTTAAACGTCCATCAATAATAAAAAAAAAAAATGTTTATGTGTCCAAAAAGAACCATTTGACCAACTTTGGGATTATTTTAGAGGGCACAATTTAGAAGTCCTGATGGCCATTCCACAGTAACATACTATGTCAATTCTCTTAAGAGATACATTGTTTAAAGGAGAGAACTCTAACATTGAATTTGATGAATTTAAACTTTTTCTTAATTCTGTATTATGTATTATATATGTGTTAAAAACAAAAAAAGGAGTCTAATTGCTATAGCTTAGCATAAGGGAGGCAATATTGGACTGGATTTTAGGAAACGTAGTATTTACGCTTGACCCCCCACCCCCCATTGGTTGCCCTATCCTCTGTTTGAGCAGGGTCCCTCTATGTAGGAGTGCTTAGACCATCATTGCTATGTCCTTCCTGTCTGAGTTCCATAAAGTTATCTGCTCATAAGTGAGACCTCAAACTTCTTAAGCTTCTTTTTTGTCTGCTTGTTAGTGCAAGCACAAAATTTTCATGAAAATTGTCATAATAGTGTGTAGCTGCAGTGTTGTTCAGAGTAATGAAAATACTACACATTAGTAATCATGCTGTATTAACATAGGAAATTATCACTTGTTTCTCAAATGTTTATTGAACTGTAGGTGGCAGAAAAGAAAGAAATTAAAGAATATTTTGAGTCAAGCCTCGCTGAAGATGACACAGTACATTTCAAGCTGCCTAAATATCGACGTTTATTAGAAACCATTCTGAGGTTTCTGCTGCTGGTTGACTACATATTTCAGGAACTCATCCGTCAACTAATGAATACTGCAATCACACTACTTTTGGAATTATTTAATAATTCTGCTAGAATGCCATTTTCAAGGGGAAAAAGGAATGAAGATCTCATTAAGTAAATCACAATTTTTTGACCTATAAAAGGGATTTATGATCATAATGTAATATATTATCACTTATGGAGGAAATACCAATCACTTAAGCTAGAATTTGAAAATTCTCCTCGTAGCAAATTATATGTAGTCAGTTTTTGCAATTATCTAAACTTCTTATCTGGTAATACTTTCATTAATACTGTGCATAAAATTTAAGAACATTTCCTTCCCCCAAAAAAATATTCTGCATAGGCTAGGTTGCTATGTGAACTATATGATGCCCAGTGAAATTTGAAATTCAGATAATGAATAATGATCTTAGTGTAAGTATGTCCCAAATATTACCTATACTAAAAATTATTGTTTATCTCAGAATTCAGTTTTAATTTGGTGTTCTATATTAATTTGCTAAATCTGGCAATCCTATGTATAGGTATGCTGTGTCTTCAAAGTTCAGAACTAGTTCTTAAATCATTGTGAGAATGATTCTGGCAGTAGCCACAAGGTTCGATTGGAATTTGAGGCAATTCCAAGTATCTACTGAAAACAAAATATTTTCACCTTTAAAAAAAAAAGATTTTATTTATTTGAGAGAGAGAGAGAGAGCGCGTGCGCATGTGTGCACACTCGCAGAGAGGGGGAAGGAGAAGCAAACTCCCCACCCAGCAGAGAGTCCAATGCGGGGCTCGATCCCAGGACTGCGAGATCATGACCTGAGCTGAAGGCAGAGGCTTAACCACCTGAGCCACCCAGGTGTCCCATATTTTCGCCTTATATTTAAATACTGTAGTATTTACTGTTAAAGCATTTTTTAAATTTTCCACAACTGGACCTATCGCTATAATTTGTGAACCATGGGATATGAATTGACATTGTAGAATGCTTTATGTTCAAACTGTCAGAATTTAGCAATATCATTTTAAGTCAAATCAGAATTTCAGTATTATAGTTAGCGAAAAATAAATTCATAAAATTTTGAAGACTCTTAAAGATAATATACTGTTTCCCTAATTTGTTACTGAATCCAACAGAGCTCAAATCACTTTTCACTTTCCACTCAAATCACTCTTCTAAGGCCTCATAAGTACTTTGAGTCAGTGCTAGGACTTTAACTGATATAAGGTATTGGATTATCTATCCAAATGACTATTTAGTAGTAATAGCACATTAGAATTGTATTTCTCCTGAAACTACGGGTGTGTGTTTATGTGTGTGTTCGTGTGTTTAGGAGAAGTTTTTAATTTTGAACATAATTTTTTAAAAGATATTATAGTTAATTCATCATATAATAGAAAATTTGGAAAATAGAAATTATCCTAATTCGATCACTTAAATACAATGTCTTATGATTTTGGTATAATTTCTCCTAGACTTTTCCTATGTATTTTTCTGTTGTAATCCTAGTGTACTATTTCATAGTTCATTTTAAAAATACGTGTCTCGTGTATATGTATGTGTATATAAATATATTCATGTATATGTGTATATATACATCTTTCAATGTTATAGGAGGAATATGTGTGTAGTGGCTCAAGTACATGTGTTTTTGGAGTCATGCCACCTGGATTTTAATTTTAATCCCTATTTCATCTCTGACATATTGCGTGACTTAGGTTAGCTAGTACTAGTAAGCTAAGAGACATAAATAAAATCTTTAGACCTCAGTTTCCTCCTCTGTAAACTAGAGATAGCAATTATAGCTATACATAATGTCTTCGAGAATAATTAGAGTAAATGACTACTAAGTAGGAGCTATCATTATTTAATCTGTTCCCTTGACCTTCTTAACAGTATTGGTTTGTATTTCCATAATGACTAATGATGCACATCCTTTCATATGATTATTGGCTATTTGTATATCTTCTCTGAAGAAACGTCTTTTCATGTCCTTTGTCCATTTTTAAATTGTGTTGTCTTTTTATTGTTGTTATAAAGAGTTTATAAAATATATATAAAATATATTTCAGATACAAGACCCTTGTTATTACCATACAGTAGATTATTTGCAAAAATTTTCTCCCATTCTCTGGGTCTTCTTTTCACTTTTTTGATAGTATCCTTTGGAGCAAAAGTATTTAGTTTGGGAAAAGGCCAATTTATTTTTCCTTTGTCGTACTTTAAGTGTCATATCTAAGATCATTGCCTAATGCAGGGTCATGAAGACTGATACCTATGTTGTAAGAGTTTCAGTTTTAGCTCCTACATTCAGATCTTTGATCCATTTTGTTTTGATTTTTGTATACAGTGTGAGGTAAGGGTCTAAATTCATTCTTTCCCATATGGATGTCCAGTTGTCCCACCACTACTTAGTGAAAAGACTCTTCTTTCTCCATTGAATTGTATTGGCACTCTTGCTCACAGTCAGTTGACTATAGATGTGGGGGGTTATTTTTGGACTCTAAATTTCATTCAGTTGATCTGTATGTCTGTCCTTATGCCGGTACTGCACTCTCTTGATTATTGTAGCTTTGTGGTAAGTTTTGAAGTTGGAAAGTGTGAATCTTCCAACATTGTTCCTTTTCAACATGGTTTTGGCTATTCTGGCTGCCTTGCATTTACATATGAATTGTAGAATAAGAGTGCCAATTTGTGCAAAAAAAAAAAAAAAAGGTAGCTGCAATTTATATTGGATTGCTTTGAATCTGTGGATAAATAAGGGGAGCATTTCCATTTTAATAGTATAAAGTTTTCCAGTCCATGAATGTGAGATTGTCTTGCCATTTATATAGGTAGTCTGGTTTCTTTCAGTGGTCTTCTGTTTTTCAGTTTTATGTTAAGCTTCTTTTATTTATTCTTAAGTATTTTATTCTTCTTGATGCTATTGTAACTGGAATTAATTTTCTAAATTTGTTTTGGATTACTAATTGCTAGTGTATTGAAATATAGCTGTTTTTTGTATATCGATCTTGTACCCAGCAATCTTACTCAACTTGTTTATTAGTTCTATGTTTGTTTGTTTATTTGGTTTTGCTCCTTTGGGTTTTCTATGCAGGATCATGACACCTGCAAAAAGAGATAGTTTTACTTCTTTTTTGTCCAGCCTTACATCTTTTACTTTTTGTTGCCTAATAACCCTGGCTAGAATCTTCAGTACAGTGTTACTAAAAGCAGCAAGAGTGAACATTCCTGTTTTATTCCTGATCTCAGAGGGGAAACTTTGGTATTTTTTCATTAAGTATGATGTTAGCTATGGGTTTTTTTGCAGGTGCTTTTTATCAGGTTGAGGGAATTTCCTTCTATTGTTAATGTTTTTACACGAAATGTTGGACTTTGTTAAATGTTATTTTTGTGTGTCAGTTGAAATGATCATGTGTTTTTTATTTTATGCCATCAATGTGGTATACTATATTAAGTTACATGTATACATTTTTATACATTGAACCACCCTTGCATTCTGGGGATAAATTCCACTCAATTATGGTATAGAATCCTTTGTATATGCAGCTAGATTGAGTTTGCTGGTATTTTGTTGAGGATTTCTGTGTCTCTGTTCATAAAGGATATTGGTCTATAGTTTTCTTGTGATGTCTTTGTCTGGTTTGGGTTCCAGGGAAATAGTGGGCTTGTAGAATGAACTGGTATAATTTCTTCCTTAAATGTTTGACAGAATTCACAAGAAAACCTATCTGGGCCTGGGGCTTTCTATTTTGAAAGCTTATGAATTGTTTGCTAAATTTCTTTAATAGATGTGGTCCTATTCAGATTGTCTATTTCTCTGATTTTTATGAGGGTATGTGGAAAGATCGTCTATTTCTCTGATTTTTATGAGGGTATATGGAAAGATTTTTCTTAAATTTTCTTAAATTTTCAGCCATTATCTTGCTGCCAGAAATTCCTAATAGGTTTATTTTCTACCTTATTTTTTCTCCTTAAATTGGGATGTCTAGCCTATCTTATTATGGCTTGATTTTACTTTCTAACTCCATCTGATAGTTTCTGTCTTTTGATTAGGAAACGGAATCTATTCACAGTCAGTAATAAGCGGTATGCGTTGCTTTTATTCCTTCCATTTTACTTATGCTTATTACTTATTTTTACTTTGTTCTTTTTTCTCTTTCCCTTTCTCAGTTTTCTCATTTTTGTTGATTCAGATGACTCTTAATTCCCAATTCCTCCCTCTACCTCGTTTTAGTGTTTCTTACACTTTTCAGTGTGTTTATGAATTCTCCATCTTCCTAATAATTATGATTTAAATTTTATCTCCCTATTAGCATATGTATGTAAATCTTCACTTTTCCATAAAAGTGCTTCATTTTTTTATTTCCCCCAATTAACAATCATAGAATATTTTGCTGAAGTGAGACATGATTTTTTTTACTGTAGTAAAATATAAGTAACAGAATTCAGTATCATTAAGCACATTCACAGTGTTGTGCAACCATCACCATATCCATTTCCAGAACATTTTCATCATCCTAAACTGGGACTCTCTGTGCAATAAACAGTGACTCTTCATTCCCTGTGCATGGCCCCCTTCCTCTCTCCAAGCCCTCGTGACCTCTAATATACGTCCTGTCTCCGTGAATTTACCTATTCTAGGTCCCTTAGTCAGTGGAGTATTCATACCATATCTGAACTTTTGCTTAGTATAATGTCTTCAGGATTCATTCATGTTGTAACACGTATGAGAATTTCTTTCCTTTTTAAGGCTAGATAATCCAGTATGTATATACCACATTTTATTTATCCATTCCTCTACTGATGGACATTTGGGGTCATGTTCACCTTTTGCTGTTGTAAATGATGTATGAACAGGGACGTGTAAATTTCTGTTTGAGGCCCTGTTTTCAGTTCTTTTGTTTATGTGCCCTGACGTGGAGTTGCTGGAGCCCATGCCCATTCCACGTTACCTCTCTGAGGCGTTCCTGCTGTTTGCCACGGCAGCTGCACTAGCTTGATTCCCACCAGCAAGCGCCAGGGCTCTAATCCTCACTAACACTGCTTCCCTCTTTTAGAAAATAGTAGCCATCCTAACTGGTGCGAAGTTATAGCTCACTGCGGCCCGGATTTGTATTTCCCTGACGATTAGTGATGCTGAGCATCTTGTCTTGTACTGATTGACCATCTGTACGTGGCTTCGTTGGAGGAATGTCTATTTAGGTGTTACGGATATTAATAAGATATAAAAGTTTAGAAAGACTATTTTTTTTTCTTTTTATTTCTTAATCTAGAATATACAAGAATGTCTTTTCTGTCTCTGAAAAGATAACAGATGATTTTGAAGAATTTGTTGATGATTCAAACTTACGTGTCACTTCTGTTTTAAAGTCAGAAGTAAAAACGGAAGCGGATATTAACGAGGTAAAATGGTCTTTGAAAAATAGAAGCATAGATTTTTGGCGTAAAATGAATAAGTTTGGGAATTTTGGGGAATTAAATATATGATTTATGGTTATTCACAATCTCTCGCACATGCGTGCACACAGACATCCCTCCCACCGTAGAAAGCTATAATTACACTTATCTCAGTTGGTTCGTTTGTTCACGCATTATTGAGCACTGATTATTTACTGGTTACTGAGCTGGGCCCTGGACTACAGCGGTGGGCAGAGCAAGCCCCTGACCTCTTGGAGTTGATATTCTGCCAAGAGAGACAGGTAATGAAGCAATGAGTGCTATGAAGAAAACCAAAGGAAGGTAAGGGAATGCAGAGTGATACTGTTTGCTGCTTTACATGGGAATGGTTAGGAGAGGCCCCCTTCTCTAAAGTAGCAGCTGCCCCCTCTGACCCCCACTACCGTATACCTCTGTTTGGTGTTCTTCAGAGTACTTTTTTCATTGTTATTAACTCAAAAATGACCCAAGACAAATATGAAAAATCTTGACAGAATCCTAGAAAAACTTCCATTAGGAAATCTTTTCTTGCCACAAAGAATTGTATCCCACCTCCCCCCCTCCACACACACAATATTTTATTGGGATTAAACTTTATGTGGTAGATTCTTGTCCTATTTGGCAAAAGCAGCATTTTTATGAGGTAGCACTGTATATAATATGTATACTTTACACATTTTTTCCTTTAAAAATATTTTAGGTAGATTTAGTAACAAGGGAAAATGTCTGCATTTTTTATTTTAATTTGTATTTCTCTTATTAGTAGTGTATTTTTAAAAAATAGGTTATTGGAGATTTTTGCCCATTAATCTCCTGGATTGATTTTTCTTATTATTCTGTAGGAATTCTTCGTGTCTGTATTGCAGTTATCTTTTCCTACTAGATTGCTTGTTACTTTTATTCCCTTATGATGTATTATCAATAATTTTTTTTTAAGATTTGTTTATTTGAGAGAGAGAGTACGAGCGGGAGTAGGGGCAGAGGCAGAGAGAGAGAGAGAGAAGCGGACTCCTGCTGAGTGTGGAGCCTGACGTGGGGCTCAGTCTCACGACCCTGAGATCATGACCTGAGCCAGAATCAAGAGTCAGACCCTTAACCAAGTGAGCCACCCAAGCACCTCTGTTATCAATAATTCTTAATTTCAATGTAATAGAATTTATCAGTCCTTCTATTTGTGTACATGTTTGAAATTATTTACCATCCTGAGTTATAAATGTATTCTTTATTTTCTAATAAAAGCTTTGGAGTCCCTCCTTCACCTTTGTCTCTAAATCTGTGCGTAGTGTCTGTTAGGGCGCATTTCCATTTATTTCTGTACGTGTGGCCATTGCTCAGGCTCAGTTTCTTTACATCCTTTCCCTGCCGATCTGCACAGCAGCTCTTTCTTTGTCATTTATCCTGTGTCTCCACACACGTGTGTCTTCTCTTTCCAAACCGCTACTCTGTCCCGTTCATCTGTTGGCCGGTTAGTGCCGACCCCGCACCAGATGAATGGCACAGCTTTGAAGTAAGTCCTCTCCTTTTCTCACAGTGTCTTGTCTCAGACATTTGATTTCCATACACATTTTAGAATCAGACCCTACTTGGATTTTTATTGGAATTGCCTAGAAGATGGGGAGCGTTAATATTTTATGATATAGAGTCTTCCCATATGATTGTGCAATTTATTTAAGTCTTCTTCAATGTGTCTTATAATTTTTTCCATAAAAGTCTTGTCTATTTTTGTGTGTTTGTGGATTTAGCCTATATGTGTTTTATGGCCCCAGCCCATACTCTAAGGGAATTGTTATTTTAGTTGCTTCTAGTAGTTCTTTACAAACACTTCAGAACAGAAATATTTTGAGATAAAAACATGCACTGTTTTAATTTTTTCCTTAGGATTAACGTTAAATCAGCACTATGGACCTTTTTATGGTTTTCCGCTTGCATTGCACAGTTCTCTTTAGACAAGGTTACAGCAGTTTCTATTAAAGACTGCCTTTTACATCTGTCCTGCTTTATACTGGCTGTTGTTTATTGATAACTGAGATCTGGGATTAACTGGTCTTAATGTTTGCTCATTACTCCTAATCTTGGATAGTTTTCTTATGCTCATCAGCCATTTGTATTTCTCATTTTTATGAATTTTTGATCTTCTTTCCCATTTTTCTGATGGAGTTTTTTTTCTTACTGAATTACAAAACTATAAATACAGACCATAATCATTTGTTATACCATGAAAGTATAAATCTTAACGCATTATTTTTTTGTGCGCATTCTTCAGTCAACTTTCATAGTGCACAGTGAATTTTTTTGCAGTATATTACTGGTTACTGGAATATACATGTTAAAGTTCGCATTGGGTCGCGGTGCTACACTGCATCTGCACATGTTCTCACGCAGCATTACATCGTCAAGACTCGTGTCGCATATCGGTGGGTCTGGGTCCAGATCGCACAGTGACGTGCCGCTAAATGCCCTTAGTGTGGGAACGTGTCCCCCAGCTGTTGGCAGCCTTGTCAGCAGATAGCCTTTAGCTGTCTGCTTTTTCAGACATGGCTTCAAGTGCAGCCCCCTTGTTCAAGGTCATGCCTCTTTTGGGGGGAGACCCACATGCAATGAACAATTGTGAGAAGGGTATAAAAACTCTGAAGGGCCGTTCCAGCTACTGAGGTCCCCACGGCTTGGCCGAGCCTGTGGTGTGGCCTGTGTAACAGCCCAGCCTTCCCCTCTACCTACCCTGCTCGCTCGCTCTCCCTTCCACACAGCTTGACCCAGGCACAGTCCTTAGTGTTTACATCCTGCCTGTCTCCAGCTGGCTTCCCAGGGAGCCCAGTCTATATACACACATAAACAAGCACACATATAACTTATCCTTTCTGATCGTTACATAGTATTCCCAGTTTTCTTCTTTGAATTGCATATTGATACTTTTGAACATTTTTTTCTCTTGAGTTTCTTACTGATTTTTAGGACTTTCTTGTGTATTCCAGATATCGATTCTTTGTTTATTTTAGATTTTGTTAATATTACCTCTTAACTTGGTTCCTGTCCGTTAACCTTAGGTATAGATCTTTGGTAATAGAAATTCTTAATTTCGATGTTTTAAAATTCAACACTGAACCTGATTTTCTAGTTTGCTTATGATTAGATTGGCTGTAGACAGCCTTGTGATGCAGGCGTAAACCCCGTGTGTGCCTGGTTCCACTTTTGCCCCACATCTCGCTTGTGCTTCGCCTTCCAGTATCTGACCTTGGTTCTCTCCTATTTTTGCTAAACTCATGTTGGTACGTACTGAGTTTTTGAGCTCATTCTAATATCTAGCCCAAGAAAAGATAGCTAACGGGCGCCTGGGTGGCTCAGTTAAGCGTCTGCCTTCAGCTCGGGTCATGATCCCAGGGTCCTGGGATCGAGCCCACACAGGCTTCCTGTTCAGTGGGGAGTCTGCTTCTCCCTCTGCCTTTGTCCCTCCCCCTGCTTGTGTGCGCACGCGCTCTCTCTCTCTCTCCCCCTCTCTCTCTCAAATAATCTTAAAATAGATAATCTTAAAAAAGATAGATAATTATTTTATGTTGGT
>CM052893.1:867722-911768 GCA_028534135.1 Potos flavus | reverse complement strand
AAAAAAAAAATCCCAGCTTCTCCATTTACTATTTGAAAGACCTCTTACTCCTACTGTCCCTCAGTTACTTTATCGGTAAATTGGGGATAATATTAGTGACTAACCTAGAGTGGTTGTGAGAGTTAGTGAGTTACGGATTGTAAAACCCTGCACACGTTCTGGCCCTTTGTGCCAGGTGAACGTAAGTCACTGCAAACCAGACTGCTGCACTTAGAAGGCTCAGCGTATTGAGTTCCAGAAAACTTTGAGCTATATTTTTTTTTTTCAGATTTACTCATTTATTTATTTTTCCCAAATACTTTTATTTTTTCCGTGTTACAAGATTCATTGTTCATGTATTTGAGAGAGAGCATGTGAGGGGAGGGAGGGGCAGAGGGCAAGGGAGAGAGTCTAAGCAGACTCTGTGTTGAGTGTGGAGCTCGACATGGGGCTCAATCTCAAGACCCTGAGATCACGAGCTGAAACCCAAGAGTCGGACACTTAACCGACTGAGCCACCCAGGCGCCCCTGAGCTATAATTTTTTGTAGGAACCGATTTTGAAAGTTGTTTATTCCTCCTCTCTCTGGCTCCTGCATGGCCCCAGGTGTGTCTTTATGTATTTCCTGAGGTTTTGAGTAGCTTCCCTTTACATGGTTAATGAAGTTCCCCTATTTTGATAAGAGCTTTTTTATCATATATGAGTTTTATCAAATGCTTATTCTGGGAGCGCCTGGGTGGCTCAGTGGGTTAAAGCTTCTGCCTTCGGCTCAGGTCATGATCTCAGGGTCCTGGGATCGAGCCCCGCATCGGGCTCTCTGCTCAGCGGGGAGCCTGCTTCCCCCTCTCTCTCTGCCTGCCTCTCTGCCTGCTTGTGATCGCTCTGTCAAATAAATAAATAAAACCTTTAAAAAATGCTTATTCTGCATCCCTTGAAATAAGCACACATTTGTTTTCTTCAGTCCTTTAACGTGGTTGGTTGCATTAGCTGACTTTCTTAGGTTGGTGGGTTCAGTTGCCAGCACGCACGTGCACTGACTTGAACGTCGTTTGTAAGATGTTTGCATTCATCTTCACTTGCTTACAAGTGAAATTGGTCTGTGACTTTCTTCTCCCATCCTCATCTGTCTTTGGTGTCAGTGTACTACTAGTGACAAAGGGAGTTTGGGTGTATTTCAGCTGTTTCTACCATCTATTTTTTGCATGAATTTGGGATTACTTGTTTTCTTTGTGATACAAATCGGCATTTTCATGTGTTTCTTTCTTTTTTTCTGGCGTTTAAACTGGATTTTTCTGTCATTTTTCTGGATTTGTGGTTAGAGTCAAGATAGCTATGTTTACTATCTTCTGTTTCGGTCATGAATTTCAGTGAAATGTGGTAGGCATCATCATCACCCTGTTACTAAACTATTTTGTCCAAGTTTATTAAAGTAAAGCTACTTGCTTAGGGTCACACAGTTAGGAGACTCTGGAGCTAAGTTTCCAACACAGGCCTCTCTGGTTGTAAAGCCTGTCCATAGAAACTGCGAGGAGGGGTTAACACTGATTATTTCTCAGTGATGGAGTAAGAGGTATTTTCTATATTAAAAGCTTTTTTTGTATTGCAGTTTTTGTATGAGCATCTATTTTATAATCAAACAGAATAAAGTGTTCAAAAAATTAGAGACATCCAGGCAATTAATTCAGGGTTGTGAAATTGAAAATTGAAATGACATTGATTCCAAAATTATGCATGAGTATTCATTAAGAGCCCTGGAAACATGAGGAAAAAATATGACAAAATCATAATTTGAGTATAGAAATGCAGTTATTTTGAAAATTTCATGGAATGATGTACATACACTTAGAAAAGTATTGCTATTATACATATAATGAGTACATACAGTTATAATAGATAAAAATGGGATTTGGAATCAGATTCAGGTTTCATCAGTAACTCACCAAATTTCTGATTTTAGGCTAAGGAGTCCCTCTGTTTCCTCCTGTGCAAACTAGAGAAGATAACACCTAGCGAGCAAACGTGCTGTCAGAGCAAAGTGAGAACTAGCACGTCAGGGCCCAAAGCGGGGTAGCAGTTATGGGGCCGTACCCTCGCTGTAGCTCTTAGTCCATTTCTTAGAAACAAAGTTCTTCGTAATATTGTTTCCTTTATATCTTAGTGGCATTTATCTTATGTGCAAGGTACATTCGGGTTCCCTCTGTTAACAACAGGAAGGATTTGAGCATGCTAATGCCCCAGCATTCAAACAGTGGTTAGAATCATGTTCAGATGATGCCTTCGATTTTTTGTGCAATTATAATGGTGTAAGTTAGAGAGTTTAAAAGAGTAATTGGCCTTGTAAAATAGAACTCATTATATAATTCTCACTGATGTGTTAATGATCGCAGGTCGTGGAGTCATCACTGCGAAAGCTGGACTCTGATCCCATTGAAATAGAAGAATTTGTGGAACATTTTACTTTTTTGGATTCAATTTCCTCAAAAATATTTGCCTTAGAAAAAGAGTACTCCACGGTCACTCAGCTGCACGCTGTGGTACGGTATTACCGGATCCAGATCCCAGAGGAGCAAAATGCCATATACAAAATTCTCCTTGGCAGGTTTGGTCAACTAAAAACTTCTGTGAAGCTAAGCAAAACAAATAAAGACGCGGCTATTTCTAGATTCAGAGACAGTTTGGAAGCACACATCACTGGTCTGCGAGTTGACCTCAGTAACCTAAAGGCCAAGGTCAGTATTTTGTTTACTAAATATCAGCTGGATCTTCATTTCACGTAGGCCTGAGCATATAGGTGTTTGCTTTCTGCGGAGTCTTAGGTCAATAATTTAATCCAAGTGTTGTGGATCTAGAATCCACAGACTCCCGGTCATTTGTGAGCCTCACCGGAAAGAGACATTGCGTGTCTTTTTCACTAGCCTCTCATTGAAACGTAGCCTTTTCTTCAGCTGTGAATGAACGTAGACAACAAACAGCAGCAGAGTGGGGACTTTTTCCGTACGATTCAACAGTAGGCCACGGGGAGCCCCCCGCCCAAGGGGCTGAAACGCCCCTACTGTCTGTCTGAGCTTGGGTCTGGGCCGCGCGTAAGGAGCACTCCTGGGGAGCAGACGTGAAGCGAACCTCCAACGTTTGCTGAGCCCTTCCCGAGTGTCAGTAACTGTCCTCGGTGCTTTGCCCTGTTACCCGCCCGAACAAACAAAATGAGACTTAGGTCAGCGAACCTGCTGGAGATCGCCCAGCAAGTAAGAGGCAGGGCTCCAGAAAGCGCGCTCTGGGCCCCCTCTGCGCTCGCCGGCGCCGCCAGGCATTAGCGCCCGGCGTGGGCTAGACGCGGCGTGACTAACTGCACTTGCTGGGTTTCCGGTTCTCCATCGACACGGGCGACCTGCACCGTTCCGCACAAATACGGTGACGATGAAACGAACTAGTCGTGAGAGCACTTGATGCACACACCCCACCTGCAGCCTGTAGTCGTACTAGGAGTGTGCACTCAGAAACGTTCCGGGGGTACACAAGTTCTATCCGTTAAAGTGTATGATCCGTGGACACCGCCCGAAATGGGGGTCCATGTTGTGGTCAGTTTACTGCCGAGCGCTGGGCAACCACAGGGCAGGCCGGGGGGCGTCGCGCTGGGACAGGAGAGAGTTGGTGCCCTGTCACCAAGGCTTCAGAGCCCCCGCGGGCGTCGAGAGCCGGGGCGTGTCTGCAGAGCTGGCCTGAGTCGGGCCTTCGTCCCCGCACACCCAGCCCTCCCAGGGGGATGATCGTGGGTGACTTTAGCTCTTTTTGGCCAACGGCAGCTCCTGGGAAGGGCCTCAGCTGTGCCGAGTGAGCATCTGTCGGTCACGAACCCCTCCCTCCCCCGGGCTTTGTCCAGTCAGCTTTCATTTCTGCAGATTGTGTTTTTCACTTCTAAACTTTCCATTGGGTTCTTTCCTACATTTTATCATGTTTCTTTGCTAAGACTTTTTGTTTTCCCAGTGGTTTCAAGAATATTCATCTTTTTTTGGTGGAGCATTTTTTATCATACCTGTTTTAAGCCCTTTCTTGCGTCATTTAGAATCTGTGTCATCAAGGCGTTGGTGTCTGTTGATGAATCTTATGGGAGTTGAGGTTTTCTTGATTTTTTTACATGCTGAATAATTTTGTATTATATATTTTGGATTAAATATTAGGCTGTAAGACTCTGTCTTATTTAAGCCATGTGGAAGGTTTTGTTTTAGAAGGCAGCTGACCTCGTCAGGTCCGCAGTCCCAGCCCACGCTCTTCGAGCCGTGGTCCCCTTGCCACTGTCGTCGTCACAGCCCGGGCAGGAGTGCCCAGATGCGCCCCCCGGTGACCCTGCGGCGCTCAGTCGCACTCGGGGGGGTGGTCCGCTAGCCAGGCGTGCGGTCTCTGAGGTGCTGAATGGGAGCAGATCCGCGTGCGGCTCCGGGGGATGCGGTCGCTTGGTGGGGACCTCACTTTCCAGAGTCCCTTGCTGTCTGTGATCGTCCCAGAATTCCCCACATTCCTGGCTCTCTTCTTAGTCCTCTGGTCAGGAAGCTGGGGCTGGTTGCCGTGCTCGCCGGTCACTCCCCTAACTGCACGCACCCCCGGGGCAAAGCAGCAGGGACCGAGTGAGCAGTCCCCGGGGTCGCCCCTCCCTGGAAGAGAGGACAGTTGTCTCCCCTGGGGTTTTCCCCGCCACCAGCTGTCACACCCCCTCGGGATTGCCTGAGGGCCGGGGTGGGAGAGACCAGAGAGAGAGAGCGTCCACGCGCTGGGGGAACATCTGCAGCCGTCGGAGGAGAGCGGGGCCGTGCGGCCGTGAGGGCCCCCGGACGACAGGGAAAGAGAGCTCAGCAGAGAGTGGCTCGGCCCTGATCACGGCTCGGAGCTCAATAGCTGGGCCCCGCGACGGAGTCGGCGGCCAGCACTTTCCCGAGGGCACACATCAGGGTGAGGACGGGGTGCTGGTGGAAGGCAGGCCGGAGTGAAGCCGGTCCCGGTGCCCGGGGCTCTGGACGGGGCAGGGCCTGACCAGACGGGGCGGGGACGGCTCGGGTTAGACGGAAACCGGCCTTGACACGGACGTGCGGTCCGGCCCGGCCCGGAATCCCTGCCGGAGCCTCTCCTGCCCCCGAGTCCCCAGCAGTCGGCTCTCCGGCGCTCTCACGGTTTGTGGCCCTGAAGCTCACGGCCACGTTGCCCACACACGGAGCCGAGGTCAGAGTCTGCTAGAAGGACACTGCAGTCAATTTACCACTAATCTGGTGGACCATCACGTCCCCGGCCTGCCTTTCAGACCCCTCGGTTGCTGCTCCCTGGGGAGAGCCAGGGTGGGACATATGTCCTCCGTCTCCGGACTCTGTGTAACCTTTCACACGGTTTCCTCCGTACACCTGGTGGCGGAGATCATGCTGGGACGATCTCGAGTGGAACACTGCTGCGGGGACTGGCAAACCGTGGCGGCGCATAAGCTAGAAAGACCATTTCTCCAACTGTCTCCCCCGAGAGAGCTCACTGACAAACGAGTGGAAAACTCTCTTAGGGGAGAAGCCTAAGGAAGTTTATTTTATGTCCATTACGTGAGCATCCCTTTTACAGATCACATATTCGGCTCTGTTCTTTGTCACGATTACCGTTGATCAGTTCTACACGGCATGACCATGCCACACAGAACACAACGCCGCTTGTGTTCCAATGCCGTGGAATTCCACGGGTTGGGTTTTCTAAAAGAATAAGGTGATAGGTCTGAATTCATTTATTCTTTCAATAGCTTTTTAATAAGTGCTGTCTACATCTTACTGTACCATGTTCTGTGAGGTGTTCAGAAATAAATGGACGAAACCATCCTTAATCCTGAGAAGTTTATGATTTAATAAAGGCATAAATCAGGGCAAATTTAGGTCTTTGTTTGGAGGTCTTTGTTGCAAATGTCCACAGTTTCATGTGCAATAGTTAAACTCAGCTGTAAGGGAACATATGACAGACACCATAAAAGCCGAACAAAGTTAGGGGTGCCTGGCTGTCTCAGTCAGTGGAGCAGCGTGTGACTCTTGATCTCAGGGTTGTGAGTTCATGCCCCACGTTGGGTGCAGAGATTACTTTAAAACATATGACCTTCAAAAAAAATATTTAAAAAAATAGTACAAGGTTAAACAGGATCAGAAAAACAAAATGACCTGTGGAGTGTGTACCGTGCGCTGGAGGTCACACCCTGAAACTGCCGCTCACCATCAGATGATGGGACAATTACGGGTAACTGTAGAACATCCTTGAAAAACACTGACTACGTTTCAGGATTGCTGTACAGATTTAGTGAGTAAGGTAATGCATTACTTAACCACAGAGCCCAAGATAGAGAAGGAACATGACAAATTATTGATATGACGGTAAAAATAATTAAATAATTAAAATGAATCATAAACACAAATCATTATAGATGAAGGACAATCTCTCCAGGTGATGGCTGCAAATAAGGGTTGTTAAAGCTTCTATTTGGGGCGGAAACGCTGTCAATAAACATGTGTAAGTGCTGAGCGCTCCGCCGTCTGACCCTGTCTTCCCGTGGCGCCCTAGATAAGAACTCCCGTCCTGCTGTGCGCAGCCACGCGCATGGACACCGCCGTGGACATGATGCGGACACTCACGGAGGAGGCTGCTGCCTTGGCGCATAGGGCCGCAACCTACTCCAGCTACCAGAACTGCTTCGAGGACCCTCAGGCCCACATGCACTCGCTGAACATGGAGGAGATCACACAGCTTGTCCTGGGGGAGGTTTCGGACATCGAATACGACCTCACCTTGAGGAAGATGCTGTGGGAGGTCCAGGAGGAGTGGAGAATGCTCTTTTGCGAATGGAGGACTAGTACTCTTCACAGTATTGATATAGAGTCAGTCCAGAGAAACGTTACAAAATGGATGCACAAAATCCTCGTCCTAGAAAAAGGTAAAAGTGTCTTTCTCAAGGTTCCCGCCTATGATTCTACCCAGAGTGGCCTCTGGGCCAGGAAGACCATAGTCCTTGACCTTATTTCTTTACCTGTTGCCGAGGCAACAGGGCTTAATGTCTGGAGAGACAGTACAGAGCGTAGGGTTAGGAATCGGTTCCTGGAGCAAGAAAGAGAGAACAATGTTTTGGATTCCCTGGGCAGAACCGCCGAGGCTTCCCCATGACCGTGGCTCTTCCTCGGGCCACACGTGCTTTGGTGACAGAGGCCCACCTGCAGAGCGCTCACCCAGACCCTCACCGTTGATGCCGGCAGCTTGCTTTGGCCGGTGGGGAAGAGAGCTAAAAGGTCACTTGGAGAGGTTTCCCTCCTGCTGACCCCCAGGTTGGAGCCTCGCCGATGCAGAGATGCTGTTTGTGTTGGGGCAGTTCTGTGAGATCTGCCCTCTCCTCCGCGAGGCCCACGTCTCCTCTCACCCGGCCGGAGAGCGTTGGCTTTTGAAGCTCCTCCCCTCCCTAAACCTATACCTCAAGCTATTCTTCTCCAGAAAAAATACTTAAATCTGCCTCTTTTTGAATTATACTAGAACTAGAAAGCTACCACGAAAAGCTCACCAAAGAGGAGAGCCGGGGACACACCGGCCATGGCCTCACTGCCTCGACGTAACGCTCATGCGGTGCGTCTTCTCTCGGGGCTTTGTCCTGTGTCTCTTTCAGAGGACGGGCTGTGCAGGGACAAAGTCACAGTGCTTTAGTTTTCCAGACAAAATCTTGCTATTTGCCAAAACGGAGACTTACAAACCCCGAAGTTATTCTGTTGTGCTTTTCTTTCACTGGTTCTTGAACATTCTGCCGCCCCGTGGTTTTCTCGAAGAAGCCCCATCTGTCCCAGCTGGCTGTTCGAGCGGAGAGGCGTACTTTTCAGTGCCCCAGCGTCCCTGCTCTGGCTGCTTCTCGGCCTCCTCTCTCGGCCTTTCACGAGTTGACATCAAAAGGTCTCGAGGTTTGAAGTTTTGACGGCAGAGCTTGTGAGTCCTGGACGGCCGTGATCTGTCAGCGCCAGAGGACAGACCAGTCCTGGTCTGTGGCACGACCTTTGCCTACCTTTCCTACGTTTCAGCGTGAAGTATTTTCTTTATGATACGGTAGTGACAGATTTCTGTTCCCCCTTGATGTTCCTCTTTACTGAGCAGAATTTGAAAGCCCAAAACCTGTCACAGTGTCTTGAGTGTTTGTGGATATGCATGTCTGTCTGTCTAGTCCGGAGAAACCTGGGCAGCCCTGTGGTAGCTGGCTAGCCCCAGTATCAGAATTCCAGGAACACTTGGCTTTGATGGTCTCGGATTGTAATCACCAGTCCCGATAACTGTTTCTCTTTGTTGGAATCCATACTTGACTCTTCTGGGAGGGTGACGTTAAGAAGGCCGGTCATTTTAATGCACACTGAAAACTAAGAAACTAGAATTACACTAAAGAGCAGACGTGTTTTCTGGTTTAAAAAAATATAATGAATGGACCATAACCTTCTGCCCCATTGCTGTTTGTAGGTTTACCTAAAAACGACATGGTGACCCATTTGAAGCAGTCGGTGACAGAATTTAAGCAAGAGCTGCCTATCATCATGGCCCTCGGCAACCCCTGTCTGAAGCCGAGGCACTGGGAGGCTCTCCAGGAGGTTATCGGCAAGTCCGTTTCTCTTGATAAAAACTGTGCAGTAGAGGATCTTCTAGCACTCAAGGTAAACAAATAGCACTGGAAAAAATGGTTCAAATACCAGAGGGGCCAGTTTTAAGTGAGCAAGTAAATCCACAAGGAGGAGGAATTAGAAAAGGGAGCCGTTTTGTTGACTGGGAAGGTGGGGGCGGGCCAGCAGGGGTCAGGTGGCCCAGATCCCGCGGGGTGCGGGTCTGGGAGCCCCGTTTGTTACGCTGTCGTCCCGGGGACTTGGACACGGTGACTGTGCCTTTCACGCGTGACAAACAAAGCTGGTGTTTCATTATGGGACTAATAGGGCTGCTCGTTACGGAGAATCCAGGAACAGAAACGTCCAAGCCGCTGTCGTCCTCGCACAGAAAATGAAAAATGCATTCAGAGCATGTTAGGATAGCTCTGCCAGGAACTCGATCCTACACTCGAAACCCACAGAAGCTCTTTGATTTGCCGTCTAGGTGTCGTTACCATGAAAGGTCTGTCTGCTTTCAGACGTGGCTTACAGGAAGCTTCGCTTGTATCTCAGGCTCCATGGTTCACAGGGTCCAATGTAATGGAAAACACTATTTTATAATTTCCCACTAAATGATCTGTTATAATGAGGAAATGGGAAATTTTAAGGAATTTAAAAAGAAGAACTTTTAAAAGACAACTTCTGTTGATCTTTAAAATTAGATTGCTGTTTATCTCAGGCGCTGGCCTCGGTCTTCCTCCTGAACTCACACATCCACTTTCCTGTTTAGTATCTGCACTTACATGTCTCGGAGGAAGCTCACGGTCAGGGTTCTCTGCCTCCCAGATGCTTAGCATCTCAGCTAAGGGCACTTCTGTTGCTTTTCAGTCGCTTAGGCTAAATATCGTGAAATAATCTTTAAAACTTCTTTTGCTCTCCCAGTCGTCATCCCATCTAAATCTCTCATCCTTTCCTGGATCATTACCAGGCCTCCTGACTGATCTGTGTGCCAACAGGGAATTCAGCAGAATATCTACACTATTCCAGAACATATACATCAACAGCTAGGTTTATTCAGAACAGCGTTCCAGAAATGTAGCACAATTGAAATGACACTTTCCTTTCCAGAGTCTTGGGTTATTGGAGCCTTCCCCGGGCAGGTCAGCAAAGGGCGAAATGCGGCAGACTATCAGCAGCAAGCAATAAACGTGAGGGCAGCCGGGCCTCGGGCGGGTCAGCCGGCGGCCTTCCTCGGGTTGGTGTCTGCAGCAGCTCACAGGGTCCCAGGGAGCTGCCCCTGGATTTCTAACATGAGTAGATAGTTTAAAAAGGAATTCCCGTGCAGTTTTTGGAGGATCCAAATTAAGAGAATTCAGCCTTTGAACAAAAATGAACAAGGTCGTCAGCCCGGGAAGCACTGTAGCCAGGAGTCGGAGGAAGCCTTCCTTCCCGCGGTGGATTGTGAGAGCAGGCATGGGCGGGGCCGGCGGTCCGCTGCCGGGCTCACCTGAACCGAAAGAGTTCCCGGAAGACTGATGTATTTCTATCTGCCAGCTCATCCGGTATAATACGTGTACCCAGATGGACAGGATTTGGCCCACAAACTCAGCCTTCGTGTCCTAGAGTGTGCGTGTCGCGGGGCGGACCCGGGGACGGCGGTCATGCTGCAGGACTGCCCATGACAGTCTGTGGCAGGAGTTCATTTGCGATCCTATCAGATGAATAAATGATGATGTTTGGTGACAGCCATTTCTGTCCGGCCGTTATGTAGGCTCTGTAAAGCTTCTGACATGAAAAGCATGTCCATTTGCCAAAGTAAATTAAGAGGAAGAGGTCAGTAGTATGCATAAAATGATCACTATCATTTCGTGGTTGATCTTTTTCACTTTAGAAAGCAGGTGCTTTATCATAGAGGCAGATAATCAATGATAAGCATTAAAATTCATCTGAAACCTCTTAGGTATTCCCGAGTTAATTGGGAGATCTGAGTCCCAAACTTTGACCATAAGGACTTGAAAGGGCTCCGTGCAGGTGGTTGGAATTTTGCTTTACACATTATCAGTGTCTGGATTTAGTTATTAGCAATTTCAGAATGTCGCCATTAAACAAAAAGTTCTTTCTTCAGCATAGAAACTTGGTGGTCCTGTGGCTCCTTATCTGCCTTTGGCTAAATACTCTGCATCAAAAGGCAAGCTGCCTCCTCACACTGTTAGTGAAAGCCGTAAGCAGTTGACTGATCCCACCATTCTGACCCCACCCTTGGCAGATGATGATCACCGGTCCTCTTTGCTCGGAGTCCCCACTGAGCTGCATGACCAGAACATAAGGATTAGGCATCACTCTTGAACCCCGTGGGGTTGACATACGGAAACGGTGGTAGATTCTTCTGTCAGGGATAAAAGCGATTAGCCCGGCCAGTTAATTCCACGATGTGGGAATGAGACACCCTCGGAGTGTGTCTGTTGCAACGAGTGAGCCTGGAGATCTCGTGCCAGGATCTTGTCCTCTGGGAGCCGGCAGTCCGCGCCGATTGGAAAGAAGGCCTGTGTGTACCCTGCTGGTGTGTATCCTCATGGCCGTAGGGCACAGAAAGGGAGGCCGGGGAAAGCCTGGGTCCGTTGGCGTTACGGCCTCTCAGGTCATTGTATCTCGAGAATTATCGCAGAAAGTAAAAGCACGTCACAGGGTGCAGAAGCCGTTGGCATTAGTCCAGAGAAAAGAAAGCCGGAGGGGCCCGGCCATCCGCTCGTGTACAGAGGTTGCTGTCAGCTGTTCTTCACAGGGGCTACGACTAGAGGAAACACATACGGCGACTAGAAATGTCACTGAGCGTGCAGGACGTGAAATGGTGAGAATGCATAAAGCCCGCAAAGGGCCCTATCGTGCGGGCCTGGGTGTGCAGTCTCCGGTCAGAGTGTCACCGGGCTGGGACCAGGTCTCCAGGACCTGTGATGTGCATGTTCACGTAAGTCTTGTGTTGTAAACACATCGGGAGCCATTCGTCCACTGAATATTAATGGATATGTTTTCATTTTAGATGTTTCAGTACGAAAATGAAATTAACAAAATCTCGACCTCCGCCACTAATGAAGCTGCTCTTGAGAAAATGCTGTTTAAGATTATTGATCAGTGGAACACGACCCCATTACACCTGGCTGTTCATCAGTCAGAGACGACGTCCGTCCTGATCATTTCATCCATAGACGACATACTAACTCAGCTAGAAGAGTCTCAGATCATACTTGCAACGGTTAAAGGATCTTCCTCTCTCGGGCCCATTCGGGTAAATATTGTGGCAAAGAGAAACTATTGTAATTGTTCATAGTTTTATTGTTTTATTTTTTTATTTTTTTTAAGATTTTATTTATTTATTTGACAGAGAGAGATCACAAGCAGGCAGAGAGGCAGGCAGAGAGAGAGGGGGAAGCAGGCTCCCCGCTGAGCAGAGAGCCCGATGCAGGGCTCGATCCCAGGACCCTGAGATCATGACCTGAGCCGAAGGCAGAGGCTTTAACCCACTGAGCCACCCAGGCGCCCCTGTAGTTTTATTTATCACTTTAATTTTTTTACGTTTCACAACCTTTTGAATTGTATAAACCATCCATATACTTACATAGAAATGAGAATGAATGTTAGTAGTTTAGATATAGGAGTAACTTCTTATGGAAACAATTGTCCATGAAAAATTGTCATAAAGTTCCATTTGAGCAGATAAAACAAATTTAGATCATGTAAGAACATGACGCTATAAACCATGACTTCCCAGCACTGCCGCCGCTGCTAGAAAGATCCGCAGTTCGAGCAGAGCCCCTTCCTGGCCCACTGCCTGTGCTCTTGGTCCTAAGGGTTAACCCTACCTGCGTGCCTGTGTGTCCCTGCGGCGACTGCTGGGGACAGTTGGGAACCGAAGCACAGGGCCAGCTGGTATTCAGTGTTCCCCAAAAATCCCCTCTGGGCTGCACGTCCAATAACGTGGCCAAGAATCATTTAAAAGCTTCAGAAAGCTCGACAAGATACGTAATAATATACAGATAACGTAATAGTAAAGTTACCATAATTGATACAGTGAGAGAGAGACGTGTACTCATCAAATGGAATTTGCATTATTTGCAAACACATAAGCATTTAGGGAAAATGTCAGTTAACCGAACCTTAGACAGAAAAAACTCAATAAATTACAAAAAAGGGATGAGTCAAATAAACTATATTCTCTAACCACATGTATTAAAATAAAAAATAAACAGAGAAACAGCAAAAAAGTAGACAACAGCAAAACTATCTCACACACACACACACGCACACAAACACCCAGATTTCAAAATATCCATATGAATATACGGGAAATGTAATAAAAAATTTTTTTATTAAAAATAAATAAAAGGAGAGAATTCTAAATCAAACCCTGTCACAGTTGGCCTAGAGCCCCATGAAAAGGAAGGTTTAAAACACCAAATGCCTTCATTCAAAAGTAAAAGTGGATATAGCGAGTGCTACATCGGGCACGCTTCAAGGGCAGCACACACACGGACTCCCGCTCCCGGCAAGATACAGGGGAGCGGCCGGGCGCACCGTCCAGCCCGAGGTGCCCGAAGCAAACAGAAGAAATAGACGGAAGTGTGGTTTTCAGGACACTTGACCTCAGACACTGAACGACAAGGATCCTTGAGAGATGGGAAACAAACAAGAGGGGCCCCATGGTTGACCCAACCAGAGTGTGCGGCCTCGGTTGGGCCAGAGGGGGGTCCTCAACCAGAGCGTGGCAGAGTCCCTGATAGAGGGAGACGTGCTGACAGTCGCAGGAGGCACAGGGGCCAGAGCTCGCCGGGCAGAGGCCCAGGGAGGACAGAAGCCCAGAGAGCCGTGGAAGCTCCGTGCTCAGGGACTCCGCAGCCGCAAGTGCTGGCATGCGAACGCGAGGAAACTCCCTGAAACCAGGGGCATGGCCAGTTGAGAGGATCTGAGGGAACCATTCACACCGGGCTGGGAATAGGGCCCATGTCCACCGGCCGCAACAGGAAGACTGAACTGCGAGCATTATGGATGGAGCGCTGGAAAGGATCCTGCCACAGAAAACTAAATGCGGCTCTAACAGGTCTTAAAAGCAGAACCCCGAGTGATGAGACTGTTTCTAAGTAACTTAACACTCAGAACAAAGTTCAAGAGTATTTACAGGAATACAAAAAAAGGGGCGCCTTGGTGGCTCAGTTGGTTAAGCATCTGCCTTCGGCTCAGGTCTTGATCTCAAGGTCCTGGGATCGAGTCCTGCATTGGACTCCCTGCTCAGTAGGGAGCCTGCTTCTCCCTCCACCCCTCCCCCCTGTTCATGTGCATGCTCTCTGTCAAATAAATAAAATCTTTAAAAAAAAGGAATACAAACATATCCAGTACTCCATATGATAAAATCACAGTATCTGGAATCCAACCAGTGTTTATCAGACATTCAAGGAAGCAAAAAAATAAGAGTTCGTAATAAAAAGAAAATCTTAAGGAAACTGATCCAGAACTGACATAGATGTCAGGACTAGACAAGGACAGTGAAACGATTTTTTTTTTTTCAAGATTTTATTTATTTATTTGACAGAGAGCACGGGCAGGGGGAGCAGCAGCGGGAGAGGGAGAAGCAGGTTCCCTGCCGAGCAGGGAGCCTGATGTAGGGCTCGATCCCAGGACCCCGAGGTCATGACCTGAGCAGACGCCCAATCGACAGAGCCACCCAGGCGCCCCTGAAAAAATTATTTTAACTCTATGCCATATGTTTAAAAGTAGATACGTGGAAGATAACATAGACCGAATATAAATGTGAAGACCGAAGTCAGATTTCTACAGATGGAAACTATAATCTCTGACATGAACTATACACTAGATGACATTGCTAGCAGCTTAGACATTGCAGGAGAGAAGATTAGTGAATTTAAATAGTTTTGAAAAGGAGGAAAAAGGTGGAAGATCAACACTACCTGATTTTGAGACTTACTCATCAGTTTTATATTGGTTTAAAGATAAAGACAGAAAAATGGAACAGAACAGAGTACAGAAATAGACGCACATATAGATGGACACCTGATTTTCAACAGAAGTTTAAAGACAATTCCGGAAAGAAACAAGGCTTTTTAGAAATGGAGCTGGCAAATTGGACAGGTGCATGCGAAACAAATTTTTAAAAATCCTTCAAGCTGTATCTTGTAGCATATATAAACTTTAACTCAAGAATGGATCGTAGGCCTGAATGCAAAACCTGAAACATCAGAAGAAATTTTTGAAACATTGAGAAGAAAATATCAGAGAAAATTTTTATGACCTCGGGCTAGCCAGATTTCTTCAGTATGATACCAGAAGAATGATGAATAGAAGGATTTCTGTTAAAAATTAAAAACTTGCGCCCTTCAAAAGCTACTATTAAAGGGAAAAAAATACAAGCCAAGACTGGAGGGAAATATTTGCAAAGCATATACTTGGTAAAGGACTTGTTTCAAGAATATATAAAGAATTCTCAAAATCAAAAAACAATAAAGAAATGGGCAAAAGATTTAAGCAGACACTTCACCAAAGAAAATATTTGGGTGGGAAATCAACATACGAAAAGATGCTTCACTTCATTATTCATCAGGGGAAAGTTAGAATCCCAGTGAGGTACCATGTCACACCTTAGGGAATGGCTGAAAAGCCTGCTCAGCCCCAGCGTTGGCGAGGATGCAGCGGAACAGGGGCTCTCACAAAGCTGCAGTCACTTAAAAGGTTTCTTAAAAGTTAAAAAAATAGACCTACCCCATGATGCCGGCATTCCACTCGTAGGTATTTGCCCAAAAGAAAGTACAAAGACTGACAGCTGGATATCGATAGCAGCTTTACTGGTAGTGGTGCCGAGCAGGAAGCAGCCCCAGTGTCACCTGCTGGATGACAAACGTACCGCTGTGCGTCTGGCCCGCGGGACACTGCTCAGCGGCAGGAAAGGAAACCCCGACGTACGCAGCAACAGGAACGGCCCTCAGAATAACTGCTGGGTGAGCGACGCCAGACCAGGAAGAGTGCACGCTGTACGGTTTCACTCAGACAAAGTGCTGGAAAGTGCCAGCTAGCCTTTGGTTTCAGCAGGTAGGTCAGGGGGTGCCTAGGGATGGGGACGGGCAGGGGCCGGAGGAAGGGGCTACCGCAGGGCGCAGGAAACCTTTCCAAGGTGATAGCTACACTCCGTGTCTGGACTGTGGCGATTGCTTCACAGTTAGAGACAGATGTCAAGACGTTAAATTGTGCAATTTAAAAAGGTACCATCTTACCCTATGTCACTTACACCTCAACAAAGCTATTGAAATATAAAATAGATTTTAAAAGAAGTAGGGAGGTGCATAGGAAGGAGATCTAGATGAGTTAACATGTGGTTCCCTCTGAGGAGTCCAAGTTAGGGTATGCCCAGTCTGCTGGTTTGCAGGGATTTTAGTACTAATTGATTTTTAACTGTTTTCCTCTTACTTTAATAAGCATACAAGTTGGGAAAAGATGTTATATCCACACAATGTTTGGTTTTTTAATTAAAAGAATGAAAACCTGTAAGTACTGATGTAAAACCTCTCTAAAACACAATTAGATTTAAAAAAAAAAGAAAGTTACAAAACCCTGTGTACAATATGGTTGCATTGATGTAAAGGATTAAAGATCTTACATGTACATATGTACAAAAATATTTAAAGAAAGGACTGAAAGAATATACATACGGAAAAATATTTGTTGAAAATAGAGCTACCCTACAACCCGGCAATCGCACTACTGGTTGTTTACCATATAGATACAAATGTAGTGATCCGAAGGGGCACGTGCACCCGAATGTTTATAGCAGCAATGTCCACAATAGCCAAACTGTGGAAAGAGCCCAGATGTCTGTCAACAGATGAATGGATAAAGAAGAAGTGGTATATGTATACAATAGAGTACTCAGCCATCAAAAAAAAAAAAAAGAAAGAAATCTTGCCATTTGCAACAACGTGAATGGAACTAGAGGGCATTATGCCAAACGAAATAAGTCAATCAGAGAAAGACAATTATCATATGATCTCATTTGTGGAATTTAAGAAACAAAACAGAGGATCATAGGGGAAGAGAGGAAAAAATAAAACAAGATGAAATCAGAGAGGGAGACAAGCTGTAAGGGACCTCTTAATCACAGGAAGCAAACTGAAGGTTGCGGGAGGGAAGGAGATGGAGGGGTGGGGTAACTGGGGGATGGGCATTAAGGAGGGCACGAGACGTAATGAGCGTAACGTAATTACGTAATGACATAATTTAAAAATATGCATATATTAAAATATTTGTGTTATATAATAAACAGAAAATTGTGTGAACAGAACATCTCAAATGTCTCCCAGAACTAATTAGATTTACATTTATTTATCTGACCCTCTATAATACTGTCTCTATGTCAGTGACGGATAGTCACTTTTTTTTTTTGATAATCACTTTTGATGTGAGTATTTTTACTGAATGAATCTTTAGACTTTATGAGTGTGTGTGTTCATCTTTCAGGATCTTGTGGATGAGTGGGAACAGAACTTGACTCTCTTCTCTCACACTCTTGAGGAATGGATGAACTGTCAAAGAAATTGGCTTTATCTTGAACCAATCTTTCATTCTGTAGACATACAAAGGTAAAAAAAGCCATAAAGAGGTTAAAAAAAATGTATGGTGCGTATTTATTGCTATAATCCCCAAGAAGTCATTTCTTCAATGAATATTCTAAAACAATCCACTTATGGGCACAGGAGTATAATCTGAATTTTTTTTTTTCATGAAGGATGGCAAGCACCATTTTTTCTAAGTCCTATTTCTCAGTTATTGGTATAAAACTAGTAAGGACTGGGAAAGGAGTGTCAGTTCGGTCATTGTAATCCCTAAACCACATACTATGCGCCTATTTAGTTCTAGAATAATGTGTGGTTTTGATATGAATAATAAATGTGTTTTTAGTAACATTCAGACGTGAATGGTAGTTTCTTACTTTGGACCATGTGAAAGAATGGCGGTCCTAGAGAGTTGGTGAAAAGTCTCCCTTTTCTTTTTGTTCAGAGCATTCAATTAATTGGTCTCTCTTTAAAGTGGTCTTAAGAGTGTGTAAGTGGTAACACATGCGTTACCTGGACGGCATTTAAAGTGTTGACCGTGTATCACACAGGCTAGTCTAGGAGCCGTTCTGAAATAAGGTGGGAAGTCCTCGCGCGTGCATTTGTAAGGTGTGTTAGAGCAGATAATAGACCTTGAATATCAGGTTAAGTGTTGTGAATTTTATTTTCGGGGCAAAGGGGAGCTATGAGAGGCTCCCAACAGAAAACCGTTTAGATGCGGGCACTACTTTGCAGGGAACAATATCCGTGTTTGTTAGACGTGTGTATTTCTTGTCGCACGAGTGCCGTAGTTTCTCCTATCGGTAGTTACCGTAGAGTTCCCAGAGGTGAAACTACATACCCAAGCAATGTGTCCTTTGCGGTTATAACAACTTTTTGCCTTACACTTGAACTTCAATATTACTCTTTCCTAAAGATTGCTTCATTGACAGGATAAGACCCCTAGTTCAGGATGTCACCAAGTCGTTCCTCACGGATTCGTGAGAGAAAGGGGGGCTCTTAATGAAGGGCTGCCGGAGTCCTGTACAAGGGTGCTAGGAAAAGAAGACACGAGTTTATTATGGACTTGCCTTGACTAGTGGGGAAGGACGGGGGCCCTCCTACAGGGACCACAGGGGGGGACTGTGAAAAAGCGGAAGGGGAAGAGAGATTCATTAGCAAGGAGAGCTGTTTACAGAGAATGCGGGGAAGGGGAGGATGCTGTCCCTTCCCCTCCCGCCATGCTCACTGCGAGGTCGCCAGAGCCTCCTGCGAGCGTGGGGAGGGTGCCCGACACGGGGGAGGGTGAAGGCTCCTCCCTAGTAGGATTTTTACTGTGCTGAAGACATTTTATGTCCATTGTCCATAATGGGGACTGGAGTAATGGGGGGGGGGGGGGCGGCTCGTGGAAGAGCTTGACATGTATCTCCCTGGGGTTTGGGCCTTTAGAAGCTAGGACTCGCCTCTTCTCCGGAGGGCTCTGAAGCAGCCTTCAGTAGCAGAGCAGAGGGCACACAGTTACGGGGAGCACGGTTCTCAGCCGCGGGGGGGGCTGCCCTCTAGGGGACATGAGGTGGTTCTCATGCCAAAAATCGCTTCTTCAAGATGAGTGGCTGCTTCTCAGGGAACTCTCTCCAGATCCCATTTCTTCTAGAATTTCAGTAGCCTTTGTTTTATTACATTTCCTAGGACACAGGTCACTTTTCCTTTATGTAGAACCTGTGTATACCTATCTTACACCTCTCACTAAGTATAGTCTTGTTAAATGATGGACGCACGTCTGATTTATCCTAGTATTTCCTGCCATGTACATCACCATACATAATAAACACTATAAAATATCTCCAAATAATGATCAACAAAAATAAAACATGTCACAACATTTTAAATACTGATCAATTTTCTGTGGAAAATGCATTTAGATTATAGATTTTAATTATAGTACCTTCAAAAGATAAAATTATCTCTAATTTTCTTTCTAAAGGCAGCTCCCAGCAGAAGCAAAACTCTTCTCTCATGTGATTTCCATGTGGAGAGAAATAATGTTAAAAATACAAAACAAACTGGATGCTTTGCGAATAACCACCTCTGCAGCAGTCCTTGAAACTCTGCAAAATTGCAATACGTGTCTCGACTATATAATGAAAAGTCTGGAGGTAAAACCATAGCCATCTTAAAGTGCAGAATCATTTAATCTTCAAAAGGGAACGTAATGCGTGACAGAAACTCTTCCAATGCAGATTTTTTACTTTCTAGCTGCCAACAATATTTCCAACCCTCGCCAACTATAGGGTTCATGAAAATACTATCAAAACAAAAAAAAAAAAAAAGTGGATGGAACAATTTAAATGGCTTTAGACAAAATACCAAATTTTTTAAGTACCTGGATTTCCTTATCTTTAAACTGGGAATAATGGTAGTGCTCACTTGGGGGAGCTTTGTGCTAAATGAGGTAATGCACTAAGAGCACAAGAACTGACACAAGGGAAGTACTGAGTGAGAGCTAATTATTTCCATCCGCACGGTGGTTATTACGAAACGACAAAATCAGCAAAGATTGAAATAGAACAGTTTGATTATTTTCTTAATTTTCTTTTAAATTCAGTATAGTTAACATAAAGTGTTATGTTAGTTTCTGGGATACTATATATCCCAGATATATATATATATATATATGTATGTATATATATATATATGTATACATACATATATATATATGTATGTATACATATATATATATGTATGTATATATACTATATATCCCAGAATATAATATTATTGTCGAGTATAATAATTCAACAATTCTGTCATTATTCAGCGCTTATCGAGGCCCCTTCACCTACTTCCCCCACCCCCACCGCCCCCGTAACCTGCAGTGTGTTCTCTATAGTTATGAGTCTGTTTCGTAGTTTGTCTTTTTTTTCCCCTTTGTTCATTTGGTTTGTTTCTTAAATCACACATGGGAGTGAAATCGTATGGTATTTGTCTTTGATTGACTTCATTTAACATTATACCCTCTAAATCCACCCGTGTTGCTGCCAATGCAAGATTTCGGTTTTCTTTATGACTGCGTAGTATTCCCCTGTATATACCACATCCTCTTATCCATCCACCTCTGGACATTTGGGCTGCTTCCAGAATTTGGCTATCGTAAGCAATGCTGTGATAAACACACGGGTGCATATATCTTTTGGAATTAGTGTTTTTTGTATTTTTTGGGTAAATACCCTGTAGTGGAATTACTGATCATATGGTAGTTCTTTCAGTTTTTCAGGGACCCTCCAAACTGTTGTCCACAGCGGCTGCACCAGTTTGCATTCCCACCAGCAGTGCACAAGGGCTCCTTTTTTCCCCACAACCTCGCCAACACCTGTTGTTTCTTGTGTTTTGGATTTTAGCCATTCTGACAGGTGGGAGGCGGTATCTTGTGATTTTGATTTGCCTTTCCCTGATGATGAGTGATGTTAGGCATTTTTTCATGTATTTATTGACCATCTGCATATCTTCTTTGGAGAAGTGTCTGTTCATGTCTTCTGCCCACTTTTTAATTGGATTATTTGAGGGTTTTGGTAGTGAGATGTATAAATTCTTTGTGTTTTGGATGCTAACATCTATCAGATATGTCATTTTCAAATATCTTCTATTCAGTAGGTTGTTGTTTAGTTTTGTTGATGGTTTCCTTTGCTGTGCAGAAGCTTTTTATTTTGATGTAGTCTCACTTATTTATTTTTTGCTTTTGTTTCCCCTGACTCAGGAGACATATCTAAAAAGAAGTTAGTATGACTGATGTTGGAGACATTACTGCCTGTGCTCTCTTCTAAGATTTTTATAGGTTTAGGTTTTCACATCTTGGTCTTTAATCCATTTTGAGTTTATTTTTGTGTTGGGTATAAGAAAAATTCTTTTGCATGTTGCGGCGTGGTTTTCCCAATGCCATTTTTTGAAGTGAGTGTCTTTTTCCCATTGCATATTCTTGCCTCTTTTGTCAAAGATTAATTGACCATGTAACTGTGAGTTTATTTCTGGGCTCTCTGTTCTGTTGTATTGATCTATGTCTTTTTTTTTGAGAGAGAGAGAGAGAGAGAGCATGAGTGGCAAGGATGGGCAGAGGGAGAGAGAGAATCCCCAGCAGGCTCCACACAGCATGGGGCCTGATGCAGGGCTCGATCTCACGACCCTGAGATCATGAGCTGAGCCAAAATCAAGAGTTAGATACCTAACCAAAGGAGCCACCCAGGCACCGCTCTATGTGTCTGTTTTTGTGTCAGTACCATATTGTTTTGATTACTACTGATTTGTAGTATATCTTGAAATCTCGGATTGTGATGCCTCCAGCTTTGTTGCTCTTCTCCAAGATTGCTTTGGCTTTTCGGGGTCTTTTGTGGTTCCATACAAATTTTAGGATTGTTTATTCTCATTCTGTGAAAAATGCTCTTGGTATTTTTATAGGGATTGCATTAATGTGTAGATTGCTTTGGGTAGTATAAATATTTTAACAATATTTGTTCTTCGTGTCCACAAGCATGGACTGTCTTTCCATTTGTTCATGTCATCTTAAATTTCTCTCATCTCTCAGTGTTTTATAGTTTATAGTCAAGAGTACAGGTCTTTCACCTGCTTTGTTAAGTTTATTCCTAGATATTTTATTATTTTTGGTGCTTTTGTAAATGGGACTATATCCTTAATTTCTCTTTCTGCTACTTCATTCTTAGTGTGTAGAAATACAAAGGATTTCTGTATATTGATTTTATATCCTGTAACCTTACTGAATTCATTTATCAGTTCTAGTAGTTTTTTATGTATAGTATCATGTCATTCTGCAAATATCCTTACCAATTTGGATACCTTATATTCATTTTTTCTTGTCTGATTGCTGTGGCTAGGACTTATAGTACTATGTTGAATAAAAGTGGTGAGAGTAGACATCCCTGTCTTGTTTGACTATAGAGGAAAAGTTCTCAGATTTCCTGCATTTAGGATAATATTAGCTGTGGGTTTTTCATATATGGCCTTTATTATGTTGAGGTATGTTCCCTCTAAACCTACCTTGTTGAGGGTCTTTATGAGGAATGAATGTTGTACTTTGTCAAATGATTTTTTGTGTGTTTACTGATATGACCATATGGTTTTTATCCTCTCATTGAGGTGATGTATCATGTTGAGTGATTTGCAAATATTGAACCACAGATGCATCCTGGGAATAAATCCCACTTGGTCATGGTGAATAATTTTTTTAACATGTTGTTGGATTCAGTTTGCTAGTACTTTGTTGAGGATTTTTGCATCTATGTTCATCAGAGATGTTGACCTACAGTACTCTGCCTTTGTAGTATCTTTCTGTGGTTTTGGTATCAAGGTTCTGCTGGCCTCATAGAATGAATTTAGAAGCTTTCATTCCTCTTCAGTTTTTTGGAATAGTTTGAAGAATAGGTATTAACTCTTTTTGAAATGTTTGGTAGATTTTGCCTGTGAAGCCATCTGGTCGTGGACTTTTGGTTTTGGAGAATTTTTGATTACTGATTCAATTTCATTGCTGATAGTCTGATCAAAGTTTCTATTTCTTGATTCAGTTTTGGGAGGCTGTAAATTTCAAGGAATTTATATGTTTCTCCTAGATTGTCCAATTCGTTAGCATGTAATTTTTCATAATATTCTCTATAATCCTTGTTATTTCTGTGATGTCAGTTGTTATTTCTTCTCTTTCATCTCTGATTTTGTTTACTTGAGCCCTCTTTTTTTTTTTTTTTTTTTTTAAGGTGAATCTAAGAGTTTATCAATTTTGTTGATCTTTTCAAAGAACCAGCTCCTGGTTTCATTGATCTGTACTATTGTGGGTTTTTTTTTGGGTTTTTTTTTTGTTTGTTTGTTTTGGTTTCTATTTTGTTTATTTCTGCTCTAACCTTTATTATTTCCTTCCTTCTACTAGTTTTGAGTTTTATTCGTTCTTCTTTTTCTAATTCCTTTAGGTGTAAGGTTAAGTTGTTTGAGATTTTTCTTTGTCGAGGTAGACCTGTATTGCTATAAACTTCCTCTTAGAACTACTTTTGCTTCATCCTGAAGATTTTGGACCATTGTGTTTTCATTTTCATTTGTCTCCATGTATTTTTTTTTTTATTTCGTGTCAAATTCTTGATTGACCCACTGACTGTTTAGTAGCAGGTTATTTAACCTCCATGTTATCTGTGCTCTTTTCAGATTTTTTCATGTGGTTGATTTCTAGTTTTGTACCATTGTGGTCAGAAAAGATACATGGTATGACTTTGATTTTGTTAATTTGTTGAAACTTGTTTTGTGGCCTAACATGTGATCTATTCTAGAGAATGTTCCATGTGCGCTTGAAAAGAGTGTGTATTCTGCTGTTTTAGGATGGAATTTTGCGAATATATCTGTTAGATCCATGTGGTCCAATGTGTCATTCAAAGCCACTGTTTCCTTACTGACTTTCTGTTTGGATGATCTGTCCACTGATGTAAGCAGGAAGTTAAGGTCCCCTAGTATTACTGTATCACTATCAGTGATTCCCTTTATGTTTGTTAGGGGCTGCTTTGTGTATCTGGCCGCTCCCATGCTGGGTGCATACATACTTAGAATTGTTATATCTTCCCGTAGGATTGTCCCCTTTATTCAGCGTCCTTCTTTGTTTCTTGTTACGATCTTTGTTTTAAAGTTTATTTCATCCAATGTAAGTATCGCTACCCCAGCTTTTTTTTTCACTTTCACTTACATGAAATGTTTTTCTCTCTTTTCACGTTCTATCTGCAGATATCTTTACGTCTGAAATGAGTCTCTTGTAGACAGCATATTGATGGGTCTTGCTTTTTTATCCATTTTATCCATAGTCAACCTGTGTCTTTTGATTGGAATGTTTAGTTCATTTACATTCAGAATAATTATTTTTTTTTAAGATTTTATTTATTTGACAGAGAGACACAGAGAGAGAGAGAGAATACAAGCAGGGGGAATGGTAGAGGGAGAAGTAGGCTTCTCGCCGAGCAGGGAGCCTGATGCAGGGCTCGATCCCAGGACCCTGGGATCGTGGCCTGAGCTTAACGACTGAGCCGTGCATGTGCCCCAGAGTAATTATTGATACGTATGTACTTATTGCCATTTTGTTACTCATTTTATGATGTTTTTGTAGTTCTTCTCTGTTCTTTCTCTTTGCTCTTCTCTCAGTTTGCTGGCATTCTTTAGTGATATACTTAGATTCCTTTCTGTTTATTTTTCACATATGTTTTACCAGTTTGGGATTTGTGCTTACCATTGGGTTTGTATATAATGTCTTGTACATATAGCAGTCTATATTAAGTTGATGGTTGCTTAAGTTTGAACTCATTCTAAAAGCACTACTCCTCCCCATGTCTCAAGTATATGGTGTCATATTTTACATCCTTTTATGTGTGAGTCCCTTGACTGATTTTTACATATGTGCTTATTTTTAATGCTTTTGAGATTCCTTCTTTTCTTATTCCTACTTATTATGGTCTTTCCTTTCAAAGAGTCCCCGTTGAAGAGAGGAAAAAATAAAACAAGGCGAAATCAGAGAGGGAGACCAAACCATAAGGGACTTGTAAGCATAGGAAACATACTGAAGGTTGCTGGAGGGGAGGAGAGTGGGGGGATGGGGTAACTGGGGGATGAAAATTAAGGAGGGCATGTTGAATCACTGACTTCTACCTCTGAAACCAATGTTAATTGAATTTAAATGAAAATAAATAAATTTAAAAAAACAAAGTAAACAAAGAGTCCCCTTTAATATTTCATGCAGGGCTGGTTTGGTGGTCCTGAACTCCTTTAACTTTTGTTTGTCTGAGAAACTCTTTATCGCTCCTTTTGTTCTGAATGAGAGCCTTGCTGGATAATTCTTGGCTGCAGGTTTTTCCTTTCAGCACTTTAAATATGTCATGTGGCTCCCTTCTGGCCTGCAAAGTTTCTGCTGAAAAATCAGCCGATGCCTTATGGGGTTTCTTGTATGCAACTCTTTACTTTTCTTACATCTAAAATTGTCTCTTAGTCCCTGTTTTTTTGCCATTTTCATTATGTGTTTTGGTGCAGATCTCCTTGGGTTGATTTTGTTGGAGGCTCTCCATTCCTCCTGGATCTGGGTTTCTGTTTCCTTCCCTAGATTCAGGAAGTTCTCTGCTATCATTTTTTCAAATAAATGTTCTGCCCCCTTTTCCTCTCTCTCCTCCTCCTGGGACCCCTGTAACGTGACAGTTATTATGCCTGACGGTGTTCCTGGGTTCTCTTAACCTGTTCTCATTTTTTATTATTTTTTCTTTCTCTTGTCCAGCTCGATTGCTTTTGACTAAGTGCCTTCCAGGTTACTGATCTGTTCTTCTGCTTCCTCTAATCTATTTATACCCTCTGGTGTACTTTTAATTTCAGTTATTGAGTTCTTCATCTCTGATTGGTTCTTTTTTATGTTTTCTGTCTTTGTGGAGGGTCTCACTGAGGTCTCCTCTTTTCTCGAGTCCAGTGAGTATCTTTACGACGGTTACTTTATATTCTCTATTAGGCATATTACTCATCTCCATTATTGCTTAGGTCTCTTGCTGCGATTTTGTTCTACTCTTTCATTTGGGACATACTCCTCTGGCTCCTCATTCTGTCTAACTCTGGGTCTGTTTCTCTCCTGCACTTAATGGTAGTGGCTTTATGAAGAAGAGGGTCTTCAGTGCCCTGCTGTGCAGTGTCCCCTGTCCCCCGGAACCTGGCACTTCAGGGTCTCCCCTGTGTGTTGTATGCACCCTCCCGTTGTGGTGGAGCTGTGTTTGCCTTCAGTCCCACCCGCGACGGCTCTCTCCCTATTGGGGGCAGGGTCTGGTCCCCGTGGCGTTAGTGGGCCAGTCGGGGACTGTCCTGCGCTTGAGTTGAGTCAGACCAGGCGTTTACCAGAGATAAAGTAGCCCGAAACTGCAGGCATTTTCCCTATGTTGTCCCCTGAGAAGCTTTTGGTGGTGGGCAGGGCCTGCAGGGAGACTGGGGTGTGGTTCTCCTCCCCTCTCCCCAGGGAGTTCTCACTCTGGAGCGGGGCTGGCCCCCATGTGGGCCGCTTGCACACTCACCCTGGGGTGGGGCCGGCTCCTGTCTGGGCTGCTTGCACACTCACCCCGGGGTGGGGCTGGCCCCTGTCTGGGCTGCTTGCACACTCACCCCGGGGTGGGGCTGGCCCCTGTCTGAGCTGCTTGCACACTGACCGGCTTGTGGCAGCGCTCCGGATGCACTCCTGCCGAGGGCCGTCTGGGGGGGGGGTGGATCCACAACATGAGTGTGGGCAGGGGTGCAGTGCTCGCAAGGTCTGTGCACGTCTGCTGTGGGAGGGGAGCTGGAGCTGAGGCGTGGCTGGAGGGGTTGTGTTCACACCAGAATGTGGGGGCTGCTAGTAGCAAGTTCGTTCCAGCCTCATCGGAGTGTCTAGGCTAGGGGAGGGAAAGGGCGCCCGTCAGCTCCCTTGTTCCTGGAGGAGTCTCCCACTGATCGCTGTCCCTCCGGCACAGGCTCTGAGAAGAGTAAATGACTTCCCTGTACGCCCCAGGTGTTTTCAAACTGCAGCTTCGGTGCTCTATCTCTGAGGGCCTCTTCTCTTTAACGTCGGTCTCCGTTTCCTCTCCCTCCCAGCTCTCCCAGAGCTGAGCCACTGATGTGTAAAATTCCAGGTTTTGAGTCCTGTTGGTTGTAAGAACTTGTAAAATTGGACCCGTCTCATTTTCGAAGCCAAATGTTAGGAGGGTTCATCTTCCCCGAGCTGGCTCCTGTGAGAGGGTCTGTTTCTCTGTCTCTCCCCCCCACCCCCGACACACGTATTTTTAAATACTGGGTTTTAATATCTGAGATTTGTGGTGAACATATTTGCTTCACTTCATAAACCAAGATCTCTTTCCAGGTTTTCATATCTTTTCTTTGTTGAACTCGAGTCCCAGTGGTTGTGAGGACCCCTCCAGAACCCCACATACGGTAGTTACAGCCTAGACAAGGTGGTCTGCCCACGGAGCCCCTTGGCTACATGAGCCCACAATCCGGTGAATAGCAGCAAGTTGACTGAGGAACAATTGCGATAAGCCCTCTGACTGCGTCTAGCGCACCTCTGCACTGTTACTGAGCGTCATTACCGACCAGTAGTTTTCCGTTTATTCCTGTATCAAGCACCTGCTTTACATGCTGGGACTCCCGAGCTAAGTCCTTGCTGTCGCAGAACTCAAGGTCTGTCCTAGGAGCCGAAGTAGAGAGATGCCAGCATGGGATGTGTGCTGTGATGGTGTGGGCGGTGTGGTCACATGAAAGAGGGGAGGTTAACCCAGCCTGGGGGACGTGGTCATCCAGCTGGGTCTGGGAAGAGTGTGTGAGGTAGGCAGTTAGAAGGGGCAGGGTGTGTGGGTGGCCGTGGATGGGAAGAGCGTCCTAAGCAAGGGGGCAGTTCCGGTCTGGAACCATGAGCAAGCGTGGCGTGTTCCGGAGTAGTAAACCGGATGGTACCGGTGGAACCTAGTTTGCAAATGGGAAAGTGGGGAAAGCTAAGAGACCCCAGGAGGCAGGGTCAGATGGCAAAGGGCCTAGAATATCACGAAGGATTTGGGACAGGAGAGTGAATGATTGGATTTAGAAATGTGTCCCTAGAAGGGAGCATAGAGGTATGCGTAGATGGGGGCAGTGAGTAGAGAAAAGGAAACCAGTTACAAGACTAGAAATCCTGGGGGACTAACGTAAGACGGTGGTGAGGATGAAAGATGACACATGGAGGAGAGAGGAAGGAGGCCCAGGCTTGTGCCGAGATTTCTGGCTTGGCCACCCGAGTGGAAGGGGTTCACACGGCAGAGAGAGGAAGGAGGAGGGAGGGGCTTGTGTAGAAGCAAGTACGTGTTGTACTTGTTGACAGTCTCTCCGGTCAGCAGTTGGGTGTGGAGATCTGGGGCAGAGGGAAGTGACCGGAGCCGCAGAGCCAGCAGCCCCCGACGGGCAGAACAGGTGCGGCAGAGATGGGCGTGCGCCAGGTCAGCGTCCAAGTGTGGGGACCACGGGGAGCCTGAGAGCAGGTGGTAAGAAGTGGTGAGGGATGGAGAAAAACAGGATTGTGACATCCCAGGCAGGATGAGGGACAGAGCCAACCATCGGACGCGATGCTGATGTCACGCAGCATGAAGACCGAGCAGCCCCCGTCCGGCCGTTAGCTGTGGGGCCAGGCCGCACGGCAGGGCACGGCGGCAGGGGGGGCAGTTGAGAGACCAGTAAGGTAACGGCCCGGGTCGGTAGACGATCTTGTCAAGCACTGTGGCCGTGGAGGGGCGGCGGGCAGGTAGGCAGTAGCGAGAGGAAAACCAAGTGCGAGAGGGGACTGCTTACGTGTGTTTTTAATGAGAGAGAGAGAGAGAGAGGCAAAAGGGAAGGCTGGGGCCTAGGAGAGCTCGCAAGTGTAGGAGAGTGATGGGTGACAGGGGATGGCTTGCCCGGGGCGCGGAAACGGGTGTGTTCCCTGGTGTGAGTGCAGCTAGGCGGCCGGGAGGGCTGGGGCTGGCGGGGCTGTGCACGCAGTGGGGTGAGACGCGACGACTTACTCCCCGAGGACCGGGAAGCCGGCAGAAGGGTGGGGGCGTGGGAGGGCAGTGCCGGCCATCCCACGGATCCCACGTCCGGCGGGGCCTCTCTGTGCGTGTGTGTTCACGGGTGGGGTTTTTGGGTTACACTTTCATTTGTTTCAGTTTTGCTTTATTAAAAATTATTTTAGCAATTTAAGAATAAATTAAGCATGGGCTCTTATTTCTACTACTGCTGCTATGTGTACTGTAATTTAAATATGCGTTTTGTGCGCAGATGTAGCCCGGGTGAGGCAGCGATAATCGTGAGTAAACAAACACACATTATGAACTGCAATTTCTTTTGGTTCTGGACAGGACTACCTTGAAATTAAAAGAAGGATTTTCCCAAGATTTTACTTTCTTAGCAACGCTGAACTCCTTGATATTCTAGCCGATAGCAGAAATCCTGAGTGTGTGCAGGTAATACTATTGTTCTCTGCTCCGTGATACTCTTTCCCAGCCAGGTCAGAATTTTCTAGTGGTACTGACATTGGTTTCTGGTCCACAGCCTCATCTTGTGAAGTGTTTTGAAAATATAAAACAATTAATGATATGGAAGCAAGAAATCGGTCCTCCTGCTGTGATAATGCTCCTATCTGCCGAAGGGGAGACTCTTCTGCTGCCCAAGTATGACACATGTGTTACAAACTACACATTCAGACTCTGTACAATTTCGCTGTTTAAAACCTCGGCTTGGAAATGCCTGATATTTCACAGAAGATTGCTAAGCAAACTGTTCCTTCAAAGATAATGTACCTATGCAGAATTTTACTTTTCCGTGTCTGTATTTCTTGGTATTATCCTGAATGCCAACACGGGGTTTTATTATAGGAACTTAGGAAGGAAATTTACTATTTGCTCGGCGTTGGTAATGCTGCGCCCCTGCTGCCTCCCCAGGCCCCGGGCCCTGGCTGTGGACGGCTCCAGGCCTGTCGTCGGTCCGTGGGTCCTGCCACCGCACGGGTCCAGTTTGCCAGCCAGCCTTTGGCATGTGGCTCCTGATGGGAGCGGATTAAAAGATGCTGGGTCCAGGCATTCCCGTCCACCGGAGTCCCTAACCCGACCCTGACCTCGGCTGGCTGTTGAAAAGACCCAGTGAGCAATACAAGAATGCTTTGTGATATAACTTAGCCAGCTTGTCAGTTCATGTTTTGCCAGAACCTCTTAATTTTGTAAGTCCATGGTTTCGACGTCAGAATTGCCTAAAGTTAGGTGATACGTTGTCTGCGTAGCTTTCCAAATTGAGATCTAGAAAAAACCCAAAATTAGAGAATTGTGGACCTTTGGCCCATGAATGTTATAAGGGTAGAAAAGTTAGTCCACAGCCTTATCAAGAAACGTGGATAAAAACTGTTTGCAAATTATTTTTGAAAAAATTGTAGGAAAATTCGTGTAAGAAGTGCCGTGGAGCAGTGGCTGGTTAATGTAGAGAAAAGCATGTTCGATGTGCTGAAAAAGTGAGTACAAAACCCTAAGACTACGTTATAATATACTTGGTTGGTTAGTTGCGAATCCAAGTGGAAAGTATCTGCAGAAATGTATGGAGTAAAGTCTGTAATGAAATGGGCTTCGATGGAACGTTCAGCACGTGGCTGAAGGGAAAATAGGCATTTTTACAGTTGGAGAGCATGGTCGGGGACCGCATTCGGCGGGTGTCGTGTGCGTGAGACCCCTTGCTGTCTGCAGACTGGCCAGGAGCGGAACGCACGGCGGGTCGCTGCTGCCTGCCTCCGAAGGACCTGGCGCCCATCCCGCCTCTGCTTCCTCGCGTCGCTTGCTGGGTCCAGGCTCTGTAACGTGCTCCTTTTTACCTTCCAGTCTGTCCGGAGCGAGGAAAGAGCCTCAGGGCGTGAACTTTTCAACGACTTTGACTGGAGTCGTCTTGTAATTTGTAGTTATTTGTGGTTGGTTATAGAAAGGCTGTCTACCGGTCTTGGGGTTTTACTATCTGTATTTATGCGTGTGATCCTGAACACCAACCCAAGGCTTCTGGAGCAGAGCAGATCATCACTTCCTTACATCGGTAACCACAGTGGCTTTCCTTGGCTCCCCTTCTTTCCCCGGGTGACGTGATGAGAGCCAGCTGTCTCACGTGTGAGGGCAAGGAACCCCGAAAACTGCATCCGGGCGCTTGAGAGACAAACTGATTTTCGCTCGTTGTGCTGGGCCTTTGTCAGACAGTCGCATCATTGGCTATTAATGACAATTCTATTTCTTTGCAGTTTTCTTTTTTTTTAAAGATTTTATTTATTTATTTGACAGAGAGAGAGAGATCACAAGTAGGCAGAGAGGCAGGCAGAGAGAGAGGGGGAAGCAGGTTCCCTGCTGAGCAGAGAGCCCGATGCGGGTCTCGATCCCAGGACCCTGAGATCATGACCTGAGCCGAAGGCAGAGGCTTTAACCCACTGAGCCACCCAGGCGCCCCTCTTTGCAGTTTTCTTTAAAAAAGTCTCTTCCTTTTCTTGTTGTTTAGGATGACAGATTCTGTGCAGTGTTGAAAAGTACGGTTGACAGCATCCTTCTTTGGTTCCTAATCTTACTGGGAACATTTCTAATGTTTCACCGTTTGTTTGTGATGCTTGGATTTCTGGGATATACCCCTCATCAAAGCAGAGAGTCTTATTCTGTTCCTGGTTTGCACAGTTTTTAATCATTAAAGGACATCTGATTAGTTCAAAGTTTTTTTAATGTATCTGTCAAGAAACCCAAATACTCTTTTGCCTTTAATTTGTGGTTGTCATGACCTACAATAACAAATTGCCTTAGGTTGAACTCCCCTTGATTTTCCTGTTCCTTTTTCAGTCCACTTACTTTGTTTTCTAGAAAACTGTATTAAACATGTCCTCCTTTTCTGTGGGTTTGTCCTTATCCTTGTTTGATTTCTAGCATTTATTTCTAATAAATAACTGTGTCACCAGCCGTGTCGGCTCCCCTGAGCTTGCCCCCGTGTCTGCAGAGAGTCCCTCCACTGAGCTCTCGAGCCGCCCTTCGCCCGCGCCGTGTCCCGCTGCCTCACTGCTCCCACACCGTTGTATGTCTTCGAACCACCAGGCGCTTGGTCTCGGGAGGGGAGTCACTTGTTGTTATATTGACTTTCTTCATGTGTTTTGGGGCAGCTATGCCAAAGTCATAAACATTTCCTTTTTCCTAGTGAATACTCTTTAAAATGTTAATGTACAAAGTGAAACATTTTTTTTTTCTCAAAGCCTGTAGTAAACATCTCAAAGTCTGTAGTGAGCATGGATCACTTCATAAAACCCTTCCATCACCTCCTCCGTATTATACTCATGCAGGATCTTATTCCAAATGGGACTAGTTCCCTGTTTAGGGATCAGGAATTCTCTAGTCTTAGTAAGGTTCTTGGTTTGTTTTGTTTTTGTTCATTACTGATTCATAGGTCTCACATTTTAGAGTTCATTTTCCTCCTGCTATATATATTTCCAAGTAATTTTTTCCAGAAAGCATCTGTGAGCGGCAAATATTTTTATTTTTGCCCTCTTACTTGCAGGCTAGTTTGAATGGAATTAATTTTAAGTTGAAATCCAATTTGTTGAATGCTAGCTCCCCTGCATGGCACCCGAACGACATGTTGCTAAGACAGAGCTGACTGGGGGCGGGGGGGAGGAAGGGGGTAAAGCAGAAGCCCTGCCGGGACCCCCAGAGTGCCCAGGTGAGGAAGGGTTAAACTGGAACATGTGTCGAGCTGTGGCGGTCTGGTTTCAGGCGGGCCTTGCAGTGTGGGGCCTGATTACAGCTGGGGAGAGATCAGGGGACAGCTGTTTGGGATCGGAGGGCACAGCAGAGCTGGGGCTGCCCTTGGGCGCCGGGTTTTGGAAAAAGCATCGTTTTTGTTTTCACGCGTGACCGAATGGTGAGGTATTACCTTCCTAACACATTCAGTTTGGCAAAACAGTGTCTTCTATCTGGAAGCCTTTTCTTGGCTTTTGAGTGCATACTTGCACTATTCCGTTTGGGGAGATGCTTTCGCTTTCATCAGAGGCTGCCGGACCTGGCGGTGTCTGATCTCACCTGGACGCGTTCGTGTTCCTGCGCCACACTGGCCGCGGGCTGAGCGAGCGTCACATGCCAGCAGCTCCTGAGATGCCCCCTGAGCCCAGGGAGCTTCAGCCCGGTGTTCGAGCCGGGAAAGGAGCTGTCTGTGGCTGTGTGAGCTTTGTTAACACTGCTTCCCTGGGTTCGTGTTCCCACTGGCTGTCCTTCACGTTCAGACCGGGGAGTCCCCTCCCGCTCCCGGCGGGGTCTCGTGTTTAATGACAGCGGGCGGGCTGCGCGGCTGCCGGGGACCGGACGGACGTACAGGCCCAGTCTGGGAGTGGCGGGTCTACCCGTGCACGGACGTCCCTTTCCATTCCTCCCGGACGCTGCAAACTGCCTTTGTCACGTCCCCGGCGCGCGGGTCTCAGCGCGGTTTCAGATACGCTGCGTCTTGTGGGAAAATCCCAGTGATGAACTCTGGTTCATTTCTTCCCCTCTTTCCACTTCCCTCTCTTCCTCTGTCTTTCCCGCCGTGTGTCAGGATGTGTGGTGTGATCGCAGGCCCTCCTCTGCTTCTCTCTCCAGCCCCAGTGGCCCTCGGAGATTTCCATTCACAGTGGCCACCGGCAGCTGCAGATGGGGCAGGGGGTGTGGGGATAGGCAGAGGCCACTGCGGTCCCTACTTAGGAAGCTCTCTCTTCATCGTCCCGAGGAGCCACCCCCGCCTGCCTCCCTCTCGTGGTCGTCAGACTTGGCAGGAGTGTTCTTTGGTGACTCTGCTCTTCTTTCTAGAATTCAACCCCAATTTGCTTGCCATCCGCTAGAGCCTTTTCAAGTCGTGGATGCCCTGGAGCACACTTTCTTGTGTTCCAGCGTTTTCTGTGTGTGTGTGTGTGTGTGTGTGTGTGTGCATGTATGTAGAATATATATGGCATACGTATCATTATATAGTATTCGTATATCAGCTATCATTTGAAGGAATATGGTTCACGATGAGGACAGGATTATTAAGTCAAAAATCTTGATCCACTCTCTCCCAAGGGACTATAAAAAATCAGAATAAATATTTCCAAAACCCTGGAGGAAATAAAATAAAGAAAATGTAGTGTGCTCTGTGTGTGTATATAAATATAAACATGGGAATAAATGTCAAAATAGAAGTAAGACCTTAATTAAAAGAAGAATTTGTCAAAAGAGAAATGGAACTACATGTTGTTTGAGAGATAAAGCAATGTTACACAAAGTTCTGAATAAAAGCAGTAAAGACAAGTCAGCAAACAGACATAAAAGGACATTTTAATTGATGAAACATAAATTTGCCACTGATCTTGTTTTGAAACATAGAAAATTGTTATAAACCTATTTCTCCTCAGTGGCAGTGATAATAAGAAAATAATAAAAACACCATTTGCGATTACAGCAAAAATTAGAAGAATCAATATTTATTTTAAAAGCGAACTAAATTCTAAATTAAGATGATAAGTAAAGAAGCTGTTGAAGTAGAAGAAAACGAGTGAGTTTGGCGTCAAGAATTTCCGACACGGCGTCAGTGATGAAATGTGAAGATGACCGATCAATTTGACTTTATAGAAACTAAAAACTTCTGAGTGAAAAAACCCACTGTAACAATATGCAGACATATACTGTTGGCACACTTGATCTTAAAATGTCTGCATATTTTTCGTGAATCTTATTTTTTTTCTTATGATTAATTTTTAAAGCTAAATGCGGGTCTTTACTGCTAAAATTCATTTGACAGTTTCAAATTATTTTAAATACTGGTTTTGTCATTGATAGTATTAGAAATTCAAAGCTAATGTGTGTCATCTCCCCCTACTAGTTTTACCACCCCCGAAACTCAGCGGCCCCGTTGGAGAGGTACTGATGATATGAAAGGGAAATTTAAGGAATATGCATTTGCATGAATTAATAAGGCTCTAGGAACTCTGACATTTGGTGCCATACATATACCTCAGTGAGAATTAAAATACCAGAGATCCTAAAGGAAAATCCCCTCGTGGCCTTGTCATGCTTGATCATTCAATGGCCACTGTGATTACACATACTAATAGATATAAAATGTTTTGTTTGTAGGTTTGTAAGTCAAGGGGTCGAGGACTGGAGCTGCCAGACTTTTTCTGCGTGGGTGGTGTCTCATCCAGGACAAGTGGTCCTTACAGTGGTGAGTTAGTTTGTGGCTGTACTGCCCAGAGAACAAAGATTTAGAAATAAACCGTTATGAAGTGTCCTTACATGTGTTGCTTACTTTGAAATGCATCAAAAAATGAGACGGACAGATGGATAGAAAACTGGACAGATATGCGAGAAAGTAAATATAGCAAAGAATTACTTAGAGTATAGGTGGTGGGTATCTGGGCATTTGTTTTCTAATTCAACTTTTTATGGTTTTAAAATTATTTTATAATAAAATGTTGAATGAAAATAAATGATAAGTTATTTTCTCAGGGATATCCCTCAATTGCATTGTATTTGGTTTCTACTGCTGTCATTAAAAGTTGCCACCAACTTAGTTGCTTCAGACAGCACACGTGTATTAGCTCGTGGCTGTGTCGGTCGAGGGCCTCGGTGTCCCTGGCAGAAATCAAGCTGTCGGCGGGGCTGCGTTCCTTCCTGGAGGCCCAGGGGAGAGTCCCTTCCCTTCTCTCTCCCAGCTTCCAGAGGCCGCTGGCATTCCTGCATTTTCAAAGCCAGCCCTGTTTGCCTCTGTCTGCTCTCCTTTGGTCAGGCCTCCCTCCGCTCACAGGCAAAAAAAGTTCTCCAAGTTTAAGGGCACATATGGTCATAGTGGCCCCACTCACATAATCCAGAATACTCTCTCCACCTGCAGGTCTCGATTTAATCACATTTGCAAAGTGCCGCTTGCCCTGTCAGGTGACATAGCCCCAGGCCCTGGGGATTACAGGGCTGTCTTTGCAGGGAGCCTCCATTTGCTCATTGTTGCTGTTCTCGACCTTGGAGGAGAAGGAGGAACGAGGTACGCGTGAGAGCAATGGAGCCCAAACACCTGTTTCTCCTGAGAACAACTCGGGAGGTGGTGGGTAAAGCCAGGACAGTGGGAATTTCGCGTGTAGACCACGTAGAGTGAGAGAAGGACGAGGAAAGACCCCAGGGGACAGCCACGTGTGACAAGCAGATGAAGGAAGGGGCCCCACGAAGACGAAGGCCAGAGGTGTCATGGAAGCTAAGGGAGCGCACAGGGAACTGGAGACAGTGAGCGCCCGTCATTTTCAAATGCTCTAGAGAGGTCTGCAAACTCCGCTCCGTCTGCTGGCGATGGGAGTCCCCACACGCCTTGGGGACAGTGGTTCTGCACTGATGGGGGAAGAAGCCCCAGTCCCCTGAGTTACCCTCATCAAGTGTTCGTAAAGCAGACTCGACTTCATTAAATTCTCTATTAAACTTAAAGAAACATTACCTCTTTTCACTGTGCCTCGCCCTCCCCCCCCCCCCCCACAACTGTCACGTCTCTGTTCAGAGAACCTGGGGTTATGGACACAAATAACGATGTCCAATCTCCCCGGTCCCCTTCGTCATGCACTTGACCGAATATTGATAAAATCCTCGCAGATCCTGAGCTGCGAGGACCTGTGTAAGCTGTTGTCTGCGAAGGCAGCGAAGTGACGATGGGTCAGCCTGCACATTCCTGGGGTCGGCCAGGGGTCCAGATGGTCAGATCTGCTCCGCGAAGAGAAGGTCGTCCCCGGGTCCCCGGTCCTCCAAACGTGCTAACCAATAAGAAGCGGTTCCTTACGGGCTTGCACTGGAATCATTGAACAGACTTTGCCGAAGTTTCTCCCCGGTCTGTCCAGCCTGCTGCTAATTTCCCATCCCAGTGTGCCACCGACAACATCCCTTTCTCCTGCGCTTCTGGAGCGTGACCAGGAGCCCTCTCCCAGCCGGCGCCTGTCGGGGACGGGTGTGATAACAGGCCCCGGAGAATTTCAGCGCGGGTTTATCCAAGCCCGTTTATGCAACGGGCAGTTCCCTTGCAGCTGTGTAAGGAGAGCGAGATCTGTTCGCACTGATGCCGCCTAGCGAGGGGACTCGGCCCACTGGATGCTCCCTCTGAGGCTGAGTCTTGAATAAATGCTTCAAACACAGCACTGCAGCGGCCTTGACAGCGCTTCCTGCCGCCTGGCCCGGACTCGCTCGTGCCCACTCCCAGGCCGCCTGTCGGCCCGCCACACCCTGTCAGCAAGAGTTCGTTTCTGTTGCAGGCAGCCCAGGATACGGACTGACGCATCAGGCTCCACATCCTGTCCCCTCTTACCTTGCTCTGGAAGCACGTCCCACCCCGATACCTCTTCCCTCTACGCTGAGTATTCCGATGTTTCTGTATAGCCTTACATACGTGTGTCGTGGGCACCTTGAATTCATGAAATCCCAGGACGAACTCACCGTGCCTTTCACCTCCCCCATGCTCTTCCTTCAGTAGGGACTGTCCTAGGGTCCCCAGTCCCGGTCTACCCAGTCACGGGCCGGAAACCTGCAAGCCTCCTGAAGTCCCCTCCACTGACTTCCAGGTCACTGTGACATTAATCCAGTGGCTTTCTTACAACAACTCTGCCCCGTATGGAGAGAGTGAGCCTCAAAAGATGGCTCAAATAACGGAAGTCACACAGAGTTTCCGCAGATTGTGATTACGGACAATATCTTCTAAGAAGAGTATATCTGGGTTCAGCTGAGCACACGGTCCTAATTTCATGCTGGAGTTTTCTTACCATTATTGCTGTCCCGGGTTATTAGTCTAGTGATGATGCTAGTGATGTTATCAGTCTACTGATGATTGCTAAGAATAGCAGACTTTGAAACTAGAACTATTGGTGGTAAATATATTTCAACTTAGTAAAAAAATAAGGCCCCACGAGCATTAATAAAATTCAGTGTCTAACTCTCGAATACATTCAAATGTGTAAGCTCTCTTTCACACACACACATACACACGTCATGAAAACCTCTGGTGTAATTTATAAAGTTTATTTTTCAATGACCATCTTTCTATCTTACTTTCAGAGCCAGATTATGTTTTATAATGACTGCATCAAAAGTTTCGTGAGTTCTCGGTCAAGACCAGAGTTGGAGAAGGTCCACGGCGGCGTGGTCCGTCAGCTAGAGGAGATCGCGGAGCTGGTGACGCCGGCCGCCAGTAGCCCCCGCATGCAGGCCGTCCTGGGAGCGCTGCTCACGCTCTCCGTGCACCACAGAGACATCGTGAGGGATTTGCTGCTGAAAGGCGTCTTCAGTGTGGCAGATTTTGAGTGGACGAGGTACGTGGATCCCAGTTACCACTCTGCCTAAAATAACTCGTCACACGGCTACCTCTAGGGAAATTCATTCTCTACCTCAAATTTTGTCAAATCTGACTTTTCATTTTCTGGGATTTATAGAAATTCTGGGCAAACTGTGTCAGTTTGAGTCCCCGATGCTTGTGCTTTCTTCCTTCCCTTTTCCACTGTCCCTCCCGTCATTTTACCTTCCTTGGGCTTCATGTTCCTGGATGGGCTTGGCTCCTCGTCATTCCGCCAGAGCACAGCCCTCCCTCAGTCGTCGACTCTCCCCTGTGTGCCGTCCGATCTGGAGCACTCTAAGCTGGGAGACAAACCAGAGAACGTTTCCAGCCGGTTCTCTACCTCAGAGCTCCCTTTCTCCTACCAGGAGCCTGGTAGGATATATTCATACCGAAATACTTCATACATGAAACACCACGAATGTGAAACTGTAGGAGAATAGAGCCCCTGATCCTGGGGAGAAGGGTCAAGCATAAGATTCCTACGATAAATGTGAAGTTTCAAACTTCTGAGTTATTTTTTTCTAGAGATTCCTCTGTTCGTGGAAAAATAACTGTCCTGACTACATAAGGTCTTTGATTCTCAAGAAAAGTTAATTCTTAAGAAATTCTGTACAAGTATAAATTTCCTTATTTTAGATGTGACAATTTCCTTTAACCTATGGGGAAAATGGAGCCGAGAGGCTGATATATTTGACTAACACCACTTGAATTTTACTGAATACCCTATATTTGATATATAGTCACATGTTCATTTTACTGCAGAAGTGTAACTGTATACCATTTTTAATTGCCAAAAGAAATATGCCATATTGATGAGCCATACCCAAAAGTTCAGTATGTCATTACTTTCTAGTAACTCTCTTTGAAAGTGAAGCTGAAAGGTGGAAGAGCATACACAGAGAAGTAAAGTAGGAACCACATGATTTTAATCAACTCTGGGAGCATCTGTGATTCTAGGACTACAGTTCCCAAGTCGTATGCCAGGGTGTCCCAAGGCCCCATAAGAGACCTCACGGGACACTGCAAAACATGTTAAACTTTTAAAGGACTCAGAGGGATATGCATCATGTCTCAGACACCAAGCAAACTGGTAGCTCAAAGTAGTTGACAAATTTAACATTAGACCATTAAACATTAGTCATCATATTGATGATTTCTTATTCTTGCAAAGCTAGGTTTTGGGCAGTTGCTCTGATAAAAAAGCAAGGACTAAATGAAAACATGATATAGGAAACAAAGTTAACAGTATTCTATCTGATTCTAAGGTCTGAGAAATTGTGCAGTGTACAACAGGTACACACGTCCCATTAGTAAGTAACGGTGATTATTCAAGAATGAAATAAAAATTTCCTTTCAATTTATTTGTATATATATTAAAAATAAGCAACCAAGTCCATTAAGACAAAAATACCTTTAAGCTGCTTTGGATCTAAAAATTAATGAAGTTAACTGTGAGGTATTTCTTTGGACTATGATAATCAAGAAAAAAAATTACTGTATACTACAGGTATACAGTAATTATGTTGTATAATTATATTGGGAACTCTGTTCTAGGGGAAGAATAATAGGGGGAGTAAGGTTCTGGAAATTAAAATTCTATTTAAATGATTTAGTACTTGAATCATAAAATAAATCTTGGGTCTTAGGATAGCAGATACCTTTTTACTTAGTTTACCATTCCTTTACTTTAGCACAGTAAAGGCCATATATGATGAGCCCACAGCTAACATCATACACAACAGCAAAAAGCTGAAAGCTTTTTCTTTAAGATTCGGAGCAAGAAGAGGTTGTCCACTCTCCCCATGTCTATTCAACATAGTAGTGGAAGTCTTAGAACAGTTAAACAAGAAAAAGACACAAAAGGCATCCAAATTGGAAAGGAAGAAGTAAAATGGTCTCTCTTTGCAGATGACATATTATATGTAGGAAACCCTACAGATGCCACCAGAGAACTGGTAGTCCAGTAAAGTCACAGGACACAAAGTCAATACACAAGAATCAGTTGCATTTCTATCCACTTGAAACGAACTCTCAGAAAGAGAAGTAAAAAAATCCCATTTATAATTACATCAAGGGAATAAAATACTTAGGAATAAATTTAACCAAAGAGGTGAAATACCTGTCCACTGAGAACTCTTATGACATTAATGAAGGAAATTGAAGACACAAATAAATGAAAAGACAATCCACGATGGAGGATTGAAAAAATTAATGTTGTTAAGATGTCCATACATCTACAAAAATCCAAAGTCATCTACAGATTCAATGTAAAACCTCTCAAAATTCCAATGACCTTTTTCATTGGAAATAGATCAAAACCTAAAATTTGTATGGAACTACAAAAGACCTCAAATATCCAAAAGAGTCTTGAGAAAGAAGAACAAAGCTGGAGATATCACACTTCCTGATTTCAAGCTATATTACAAAGCTGTAGCAATCAAAACAGCACCGCATTAGCAAACACATAGACCAACGGGACATTATAGCCCAGAAATAAAACCACACATAGCTGGCCAATCAATAACAAGAGAGCTACAATGAGGAAAGGAGAATTTCTTCAATAAACGACGCTGAGAAAACTAGACATCCCCACGCAAAAGAATGAAGCTGAATATCTCATGCCACTCCCAGAAACCAACCGAAATAGATTAAAGACTTGAACATAAGACTTGAAGCCATAAAACTCTTATTGAAAACATAAGGCAGTAAACTTGGTCTTGGCAATAATTTTTGGATTTGATGCCTTTAGCAAAAATAAACAAGTGGAACTACATCAAACCAAAAGGTTCTGAACAAGAAAAGAAATCATCAACAAAATAAAAAGGCAACCTACTGAATGGGAGAAAATATTTGCAAACCATGAATCCACTGGGGGATTACTATCCAAAATATGTAGAGAACATCTACAACTCAATAGCAAAAAAAGGTTATTTTGGATTAAAAAATGGCCAGAGGAACTGAACAGACATATTCCAAGGAAGACATACAGATGGCCAACAGGTGCACAAAATGCTGCCCAGCACTTCTCATCAGAGAAATGCAAATCAAAACCACAATAAGATACCACCTCACACCGAATGCCTATTATCAAAAAGACAAGAGATGAATTTTGGTGTGGATGCGGAGAAAAGGGGAAGTTTATATGCCATTGGGGGAAATGTAAATTGGTTCACCTGCTATGGAAACTGTATGGCGGTTTCTCATAAAATAAAAATATAACTACCATATGATCCAGCAATTCCAGTTCTGCGTATTTTCCCTAATGAAGTGAAATCACTATCTCAAAAAGGTATCTGTACCCCATGTTCATCGCAGCATTATTTATAACAGCCAAGACGTTCATTAACTGATGAACGGATAAAGAAAACGTAGTACAAGTATAGAATGGAATATCGCACAGCCATAAAAAATCAAGGAAGTCTTGCCAATCGCTACAACACAGATGGACCTTGATGGCATTATCCTAAGTTAAATAGGTCAGACAGTGTATGACCTCACTTATATGTGAAACCTAAAAACACTGAATTCATAGAAACAGAGAAATAAGGGGGGTTGCCAGAGGCCAGGGGCAGGGGATGTCGGTAATGGATGAAGGAGGTCAAAGGTACCAACTTCCAGTTATGAGATAAATAAGTTCTGGGGACGTAATGGCTAGCCTGGGGACTATTATTAACAATACTTCATTGTATATTTGAAGGATGCTAAGACAGTAGATCTAAAGTGCTGTCATCACAAGAAAAGTAAATTTATAACTGTGTGAATGATGGATGTTACCTAAATTTACTGTGATCATTTTGCAATATGTGCATCTAGCAAATCAGTATGTTGTCACACCTTAAACTAGCACAAAGGTCCAGCTCTGTATCTCCGTAAATCTGGGGGAAAGAATACATGCTGTAAAGCCACAACTGGCTCGCAGGCTTTACTTGTGGCCTCACGGATGAGAAGACTCACGGTTAGCCACACGACTCTCGGGGGGTGTCATATAAATACCACAAGCGTGTCTCTCTGTTACCCTCGTGGTAAGGGTCCCGGCTGTAACGAACCATGTCTGAGCCACATCTTTCCTGAAAAGCACAATACACTGCGTCGGGCTGATTCTTGCGGCAGTCCTGTGTTCGGCTGTGCCCACCTCCCAGCCAAGCGGCAGGACCGCGGGACGGTTTTCCTCACGGGGAGAATGCCCACGTGCGTGCAGGGTTCCGAGCTCTAGTATTTCGTTCTAACGTCGTCGCTCACGTACCAGCCATAGCTCTTTTCATTTTGTTCCGACGTTTTTGTTTGTGTTTTAGTCACCACTCCATCTAATCTTCGTTAGGTTTCTACACGTGAAAACGAAAACTCATTTTGCCCCAATAACGTGCGCCCTTGCGACACTGTCCGCAGGCACTTGCAGTATAAGTGGAACGACAGGCAGAAGTTGTGCTACGTGACCCAGGGAGACGCCAGCTTCACGTACGGCTACGAGTACCTGGGCTGCACGCCCCGCTTGGTCGTCACGCCCCTCACTAACAGGTGCTGGCTCACCCTCACCGGGGCGCTGCTCCTCAACCTGGGGGGCTGCCCCGCGGGCCCCACCGGCACGGGCAAGACGGAGAGCGTCAAAGATCTAGCCAAAGTAAGTGCCTTCTGAGGCCAGAATGCCGCCGCCTTGGGTGTTTGAGTCACGCGGACCTTAGTGGTATCTTAAATTTACACCGTTCCTGCTATTAGGACATTCAGAACACTGAACAGACCCCTTACCACGTTCGCTAAGTCATGTAACTCCTCCGTTCACGTGTAAGTGTCTGCCGTGTGCTGGGACGTGGGCGCTCTGCAGGCCCCGCTTGCCTCTGTTGACGGGATTCCACCGCGCTCACCGACGCGTGCACCGCAGTGGCGGCCCCTTCATTTAAGGGTGATTTTGAGCTGCACGCAGACTTGTACCTGGCCGCACGCGTGTGCGTGTGTGAGAGAGACAGACACAGACACAAGTAACTGATGAAAGTGGAGGATACAGTTTGATGTCACTGGAATGATGTCATTGAAACACTTTTTTCTTAGTTTTTCATTGATGTGTTTTAAAAACATGACTTTAGCGTTCCACGTACTAATCAACTTAATAGGGCGTGTGCATTTATACTCAGTTTTGTGAATTTCTAAATTTGGTATGTAATTCATCTGGAGATTGCAGTTTTCTCAAAAGAGTAAAGACATTTTATTACTCTAGAAGTTTTTGCATTAGTATTTTGTGTCATAATTCAAGAGATCTATTAAAATAATATTTTTGTTTCTCAGTCCTTAGGCAAACATTGTGTGGTTTTCAACTGTTTTGAGGATTTGGATTATAAGGTAAGGCTTATATATATGCAGGAAAAAAATACTGTGCACATACAAGAAAGAATTCATTGCGGATTGAAAGAACAAGAAAAATATTTCTCTTGGAGAGACATTAAATATTAACAGAACTGTAAATGCTATTGATTCTTCTAAATTAATAGGATAGAAACTTAAATTTAATAGAAACTTAAAACATCATGCAAATTGCTTCTATGCAACTTAACTACTTCTTAAGACAGTGGTTTTCAAATTTTTTGACAGGGATTTTTCTAAACAAAATCTGATACGGAACATGAATTTATTAAAAAATTAAGAGTACCGCTCTATTAATACAAATTTATAAGTTCTAACTCTATACTTTTATTTACTGGAAAGGTAATCATTAAGAACAATGACGCTATTACAATTAACACAGAAATTTGAGTCAGTTTGTAGTGATGATTACAATTTTATGTCAGTCTTACTTGGTGTCGGTGGTATATTACCTAAGACACAGCTCCCAACATTCTGAAATATTCATTGAAATGTCGTGTACCTCTGTGCCTGTCACAGATTTACTTAAAGTTTCAAAACGCTCCCATTTATTTTGTTTTGCATGTTAAGTTCAGACCATTTACCTTTTAATTAGGGTCCTTTTATTGGCAGCTAAAAGCACACACATTAGCTGTGAGACTGTGCGTTTCCAGC
>CM052893.1:798482-867222 GCA_028534135.1 Potos flavus | reverse complement strand
CTGCCCTGGCTAAGCACGGTGCCGTCGTCTGAACAGAGAGGGCCACGCCATCCAGCAGAGCAGAAGCCGGGAGGCAGGACTGCACGCGCTGGGCGCGTAGTCTGCCGTCAGTCGTGAGGCAAGAACAGACTCACAGACTCTTCAGGGATTGCCTTTGGGAAAACTAAACTGCCCTGTGCCTGAAGATGCAGTCGGAGCCCCGGCCAACGTTATTTACCTGCATAACAGGAGCAAAAAAGGACTAGAGACATAAAAGGATTCGAAGAAACAAAATGTCCTTTCTATTCTTGGACTACACAAGGCCTGTACAACTAAGACTCAGAAATCTAGAAGCTGTAAAGGGAAAGAGTGACAGTGGTCAGAAAACACCGCGAGGTCAGGAGCCGAGTGATGAACTGGGAAGAAGGGTGTTTGCGGCTCTCGGGGCAGGGAGAGAGCTCAGCCTCCTGGCACGTGAGGACTTTCCCCGTGAGAAAACACGGGGAAGAACTCTTATGGAAAAAGGGCAAGGACACTTATCAGAAAAAGAAACCTAGAAGTTTTTAAATATATGAAAAGATACTCAACCCCACTCCTAATGAGCGATATGCACATTAAAAATTGAAATGTCTCTCATCGGATGGGCAAAAATACGCAAGTTGGGACCTTGTCAGTGAAGCTCTAGGGACGTGGGTGTTTGTTTTCGTTATTGCTAAGGGGCGGCCCTCTGTGTGTGGGTTTCATTCGGGACTGTATTCGGGTATTACTTATTAAAAATTAAATGAAAAAACGTGAGTGTGTTGTAAGAGTACATATCAGCATGCCATGTACGCAAATTACTAAAACACAGCCGATGTTGTAGATGGTTCGTGGTACCTAGATGCAGCACCAAGCCCGGGACGTTGTGGGGGAGGGGAAGAGTCGGGGATCTGACTTTAGCTCGACGGCACTATGTTACTTCTTAAAAATAAAGGAATTAAGGCTTGTATTGCAGAGTGGCCTGTGTGAGACTGATGGCCGGTAAATGGGTACCTGTTACGGAATGCCTCGTCGTTGGGAAAAATTAGAGGAGGAGGGCCAGGAATCAGCGTGCTGACGTCCTCCAGCCTCCGGTCCTCCTGACCTACGCGGACCTGTTCCGGGGAGGGAGTCCCTGCTCCATGTTCCTGATTTCATGGGTCGTGATCCCAGGAAAGCCTCCGTTCCCCCCGGGCGCCTGCACTGGGGACCCCGAAGCGGACGACGTGGTCATGTGAAGCTGACTGTATTATAAAGAGGATTGGGGAATTTTTATCAGAGTAAAGTACAGCAAGAAGGTTAAAAATCAGACTGTTTTGCTTTTTCAAAATCCCTTGGCCCTCCCTGACACCAAAAACTATCACGGTCCCTCTTGTGTGCCCTTTTCCCTTCCGTCCCTTCCTCCCTCTGCTCCAGCCCGTTGTTCCTCAGGCTCCTGGCTTTGCCTCCGAGGCGCACAGGGAACCACAAATGCCCCTCGTTTCCAGATGCTTCCTCCCAGCTCTTGTGTCTGGAGCATGTCGTCGGAGCCTCGCTGTAACTCAGAGTCGGAGGTGCTTCCATTTAAAACCGTGATAGACCGTGTATTCGCTCTGTAGGGCTGCCGTAACAAATGGCTGCAGACTTGACGTCTTAAGGTGCCCGAGGCCAGAAGTCTGAACTGCAGGCTGCGGGCAGGACTGTTGTCCCTGCCGAGGCCCCGAGGGAGAGTCCGGCCTGCGCTCCACCGGCAGCCCAGGGCTTGTGGGCGCGTCACTCCAGCGGCCACCCCGCCTTCCCACTGCCCGCGGGTCTGCATGTCTGCTGCCTCTGCCTCACTCTCAGGAGGAGCGTCTGGGATGAACTCAGTCACATGTTTTGCTGTATCGGGTAATATTCACAGGTTCCAGGGATTAGCAAGTGACCATGTCTCTGCGGGACATTGCCGTCTGCCTCCCACAGGCAGCTTCTCGGTCGGTCCCAGAAAGGAGGTTTCCACATCTCCCCTTTGGGGAGACAGACTGCCCAGCCACTGGAACCCCAGGATGTCCTTGGTCGAAAAGATGTGCTTTGTCAACAGCAAGAGAATTAACATCTCTTCGGGTAAACCCTTGACACACTTATAAATCTCACCATAGTACTGGGCCATAAAGTGAGTCTTAACTAATCCAAAGAATGGGTTAGGTATCATGAAGCCAGTCAGAACGGGTAGAAAAAAATGTTTCATCACTACCCTTTTCTTGGATTTTAGTTGACATTAGTCCAGCACTTTCATTCTTTATTCTTAAATGACAACGGATATTTCCCCTGATAATCTTAGAGGCCATCCTGCAAATTATTCTTTTGTAGAACTTGAGTCGAGTCTTATCTTTATATCTAATAGCAAAGTATCAACAATATTATATGTAAACTGTGATCGCTTCCAGATGTAGTGGTCGGTCGGTCTGTCCTTCCTTCCTTTCTTTCCTTCTTAAGTTTATCTTCCTCGAGTGTAAAGCAAGCTCTGTCTCGGGAGAAAAGGACCTCACCGACGCCCAGCAGCTGTCTGTCGGTCATGTTGACTCTCACTCTTCCTACCTCTTAAGTGCTTGAAAAGATGGATGAATTCTTTGATTAAAGAATTAAACAGAGTGCCCGGTTAAAGCGCTCCCTAAACGTTAGCTCTTAGCTGTTTTTATTCAGGATCAAAGACGTAAGATTCGCCTCCGTCCTGGTGAAGAGTTTGGGCATCTGGCCGCAGGAGGACGCCCGGAGGACGCTGCTTCCCGGGCGGGTCTGCGGCCCGATCGCAGGGCGCACGGCTCCTTCTCCTGCCGGCGTGTTCAGTGTGCACGCATACGTGCTCGAGTGTTTAAGTCGCTGCGCGGCAGCGTGTTACACGACCACTTCTTACACCTGGAGGCCTCTGCGACAAGGAGCGGACACCTCCAGCTGGCTTGAGCGGCGGGGAGTTCGCGCCTTCTCTCCCCCAGAAGCTCCGGAGCCGGGCGGGGAGGGCGGCTCTGACGAGGGTGTCAGGTCCGTCTGTCTTTACAGGCCCACTGCCGTGGCGGAACTCTGGCCACAGTTGCCAGCCGCATAGTCTGCAAGCCTGCTTCCCTGGCCTGCCTCGAGGTTTTGAATAAATCGTTATTTTGTATTTGATATTAACGCGAATTCATTCCGTTATTCGCAGCCGAAACATGTTGCTGATACAGTGCCCGGCCCGGAATCAGTGACTGGGGAGGGGCATTGCCCGGCTGTGCGGGAGCAGCCTGGGCCCGTGTGTGGGCCCGGGGAACAGTTTGCCTCATGCACGTCACCCAGCTGCTTGCGGTGAGGGACGGGAGGAAGGGCCGTGGGGACGGCCACCGCTGCGAAGGAGCTAACGGTCCTGAGCGTCGGACTTGCTCACCTTGTCTGTCTTTTCTTCCGTTACAGTAACACCGGTGACCATCTTTCTGAAAAGGACGAGACTCTGATCATTATTGAGGCTGTAAGAGAAGCTAGTTTGCCAAAATTTCTCCCTGAAGACATCCCATGTTTCGAAAAGATTATAGGAGATATTTTTCCTGGAGCAGCAGTTTCAATGGCAGATCGGGTTGCCTTGGAGGTGAGAAGACTTTTGAAAACCATCACAGATGATTTAGATGTGGAATATTAATTAAGATAAGAAACGATGTGAGTAAAAAGTATTCTAGTTCTTCCTGAAATACGCATGTTCTAGTTGGAGGAATAAACATACTCGGAGATGTATTTCCCCTTGGGAGAAAAATAGTGTCCCAGCCTCAGTCGAGGAAGGCTGCTGCATACCTTGTTCCCCGGCTTTCTCGTCTTTCCCAACGGGAATGATAATGTTTCCTCTTCCTACTTTAAAGGGGTGCTCTAAGGAGCAAATTAGATCGGAACTATGAAAAAGGACGTTACAATGCAAACTTTAGTGGTCATAAAAGTGGCGTATGATGACTGGCCTTGCAGGCACGGCCACTGTGTACGGGGGTCTCACCTTCTCTCCCGCTGTCCCCTGTGTCCACGTGCCGCGGCGGCCAGCGCTGCTTTCCGGACACGTGTGACCACGCCCGCAGAGCCCCCAGAGCCCCCGGCAGACAGACCCGGAGTCAGGTCCCCCGACACCGGTCACACTGCCTTTCACGGTCTGGCTGCGTCAGGTGACCTGGCCGTGTGTCCTTTTCCCACCCCGAGTGTCTCTCTGCTTCCTGGCTCTTCTGGGCCCTCATCAGCCATCAGGCCATCAAACCCATGCATTCCTTTCCCTGGGACCCTGCCCACTGTTTCAAAACACTGTTTTTCGTTTTTATTTTTAATTTAAAAATATATGGGTAACGTAGCTTATAGTTTAAACAGCCTCATAATTATTCCTTCTTTAAATATAGGTATAAGCTATGTGCACAACCTCGTACCCAGTGGGCACGGAATACATATTATTTTGAGTTGCACATGAAGCACTTAGCAAAAGAAGATCATTCATTAGGTTGTGTAGGAAGGTTTGGGAAAATTTCCCTTGCAAACCACCCGGACCAGGAGTTTTATGACACGATAGTTCTTTATGCTTCTGATCTAGTTAGGTTTCGGATCCCTTCTGGGCTCAATTTCATTGAACTAGGGAGTGTTCTCATTGCATTCACGTGTTAGAATGCTCTATGTGGATTTGAGCCAACCACTGTCTCTCAGCCGCTGCGGTTTCCCGTTTCTGATGTTACTTTCCCAGGCAGGTCTTATTTTCTTAGCTTGGGTTTTTTCATTACATAGATGACCTAGAAGTGTATCGAATTGTTTTCTTCAAAAAAACAGACTTTTATTTATTTAATACATTTTTTTGATTTCTAACCCTTTAATATCCCTATTAATATTTTTAAATGTCTTCCTTTATTCCTCTTGGTTTTGTGTTTTCTCTCCAGCTAAGATGAGTTGTTCATTTCTTTTTTTTACTACTGTAAGTTTATAAAACAAGGGGCACCCACGTGGCTCAGTTGGTGAAGTGGCCGGCTCTTGGTCTCAGCTTAGGTCTTGATCTCAGGGTTAGGGTTCAAGCCCCACACTAGGCTTCGCGCTGGGCATGGAACCTACTTAAAAAAGCAAACAAACAAAAACCAAAGAAAACTATATCATTTCGTCCGAGCACTGCAGATATATAGGCTGTAAGTTCAGGTCGGTGGGGTTTTCCTAAGCATTTTTCCCCAGAAATTTGAAAGGATAGTTTGTCCTTCCTTTTTTCCTGTGTTCTTTTAAGAGAGAGGTTTTTCATGCTTTTAATTTCCAGGTAAAAGACCTTTTTATTTCCTGATTTTGTTACCAATTTCTGGTCTTACTGAATTATCATCAGAGAAGAGTATCTTTGTTATTGTTCCTTAAGAATTTAATTTAGGGGCGCCTGGGTGGCTCAGTGGCTTAAGCCTCTGCCTTCAGCTCAGGTCATGATCTCAGGGTCCTGGAATCAAGCCCCGCATCGGGCTCTCTGCTCGGCGGGGAGCCTGCTTCCCCCTCTCTCGCTGCTTGCCTCTCTGCCTACTTGTGATCTCTCTCTCTGTCAAATAAATAAATAAAATCTTTAAAAAAAAAGATTTAATTTAGGCTTTCAAATGGCCTAATGTATAGGTATTTTTTGTGCATAGTCCCTATGCACATGGAAAAAGGTGTCTTCTCTCATGGACTGCAATACAAGGCACAGTTCAGTTTGTCTCTGTTTGTTCTGACTGTTCCGTTCGCATTTGTTAGGTGGTGCACAGGGTACCGGCTGGTGAGCTCCGGTTCGACAAGAGACACTGAAATAGGGATGCTTATTGCTCACGGGTCCTGGAGGAAGTTTGCGGGACGGGCCTCCAGGAGCCCGCTGGGGAGGACAAGGCAGGGTGCAGGCCGAGAGGAGGCCCGGGGCGCACGCCTTCATCGGGGGCCATGGCCGGGCTGATTTGGGGGTTCCCAGGCTAAGGCCGCATCGGGCTCTGCTACAGTTATTTCTGTTCTTCATAACGATCACTCTTGCCTGAGGTCTGTGTATAATCAGTTTTTTCAAAGAGGTAGCTTTTGGTTTTGATTCTTTTCACTTTTTTTTTTATCTGTTTGGTTTTTTTTTTTTTATCTATTTGGTTGATTTTTAATAAAAAATACTTTTTATTTCACTGGACTTGTTCTCCTGTTCTTTGTTCTAGTTTCTTAAGTTTAGCACTTAGTTTGTTTTTTATCTGTTTCTCCCTGAAGTATTTAAAGATGTGAATTTTCCTCTCAGTATTCCTGTAGCTGTTTCCCACATATTTTCACATGTAATACTTTAATTAGCATTTAGTTATAAATATTTCTTAATTACCTTTATGATTTTTTTATAGCCCAGGAGTTACTTTTTTGACAATTTCTGAGAATTTATACTATCCTTTTATTATTAATCTCTATTTATGGTTAGTTTTGATTAGGGACTGGATGCTTTACTGTATATATTTATCCTTTGAGATAAGCTTCACGAGGTTTCCTACACCCTCTGATGGTATTGTTCTGTAAGTGCTTCATGTGTGCTCTGAAATAATGTGTATTCTGTGCTCGTTGGATTTAATGTTACATACGTACACTTACGCAGCTTTGATATCTGTTTTTTATTGATTCATCAGTTTCTAAAAGGGATGTATTAAGATCTTAACTACAGTTGTTGATACACATCTGTTTTCCCTGCATTTCTGTCCATTGGTGCACTCATATAGTTTGAAGATATAAGTGGTATGTATATGGTATATCGTCTTATTATTCTTAAATTCCATGGATGAGTGAACTCATCCAGTATTTGTCTTTCTCTGACTTATTTCACTTAGCATTATACTCTCTAGATCCATCCATGTTGTTGCAAATGGAAAGGTTTCAGTCTTTTTTATGGCTGAGTAATAGTCCATTGTATGTATATGCCATATCTTCTTTATCCATTCATCCATCAATGGGGATTTGGGCTGTTTCCATACCTTGACTATTGTAAAGCTGCAGTAAACATAGGGATGCATATGTCTCTTTAAATTACTGATCGCATTTCTTTAGGTAAATACCCAGTAGTGAAATTACTGGATCATAGGGTAATTCTTTTTTTTTTTTTTTTTTTTTTTTTTTTTTTTTTTGAGGAACCTCCATAGTGTTTTCCAGAGTGGCTGCACCAGTTTGCATTCCCACCAATGGTGCATGAGGGTTCCTTTTTTTCCATATCATCGCCAACACCTATTGTTTCCTGTGGGTTTGGGGGTTTGGGGGAGGGTTCTTTCTTTGTTTCTTATTTTTTTTTTAATTTTATTTATTTATTTGACAGAGAGGCAGGTGGAGGAGGGGGGCGGGAAGCAGGCTGAGCAGAGAGCCCGATGCAGGGCTCCATCCCAGGACCCTGAGATTATGACCTGAGCTGAAGGCAGAGGCTTTAACCCACTGAGCCACCCAGGTGCCCCTCTTTCTTTGTTTTTTAAAATTTTAATTCCATTATGGTTAACATATAGTGTTATATTAGTTGTAGGTATACAATATAACAATTCGAAAATTCCATTTATTGAACTCATTCTTATTCCTCTCCCTCCCACATTTTAGGTATGTGGTGGCATATTTTACATTCCTTATGAATGTAAAATGAATCCCTTTTTGTGAATCCCTTGACTGAGTTTTATAGATACACTTCTTTTTGCCTCTTTTGTGCTTCCTACTTTTCTTATTCCTGCTAATGGTCTTTCCTTTCCACTCAAAGAATATCCTTTAACATTTCTTGGAGGGCTGGTTTAGTGTCATTAATTCCTTTAACTTTTATTTGTCTGGGAAACTTTGTCTCTCCTTCTGTTCTGAATGAGAACCTTACTGGATAGACTATTCTTGGCTGCAGATTTTTTTGTTTCAGCACTATGAATATGTCATTCTACTCCCTTCAGTCCTGCAAAGTTTCTGCTGAAAAATCCACTGATAGATGTATGGAATTTCCCTTGTATGTAACTGCTTTTCTTTCTCTTGCTGCTTTTAAAATTCTTTATCACTATTTTTTGTCATTTTATTTACTTTGTGTCTTAGTGTGGACCCCGTTGAATTGGTTTTGTTGGGGGCTCTCTGTGCCTCCTGGATCTGAATTTCTCTTTCCTTCCCCAGATTCAGGAAGTTTTTAGCCATTCTTTCTTCAGACAAATCTTCTACCCCCTTTTCTTGATCTTCTCCTTCTGGGATCCCTATCATGCGACTGTTATGCTTGACAGTGTCGCTGAGTTCCCTGGGTCCAGTCTCATTTTGTGTATTTTTCCCCCTCTCATCTGCTCAGCTTGATTACTTTCCAAGACCCTGTCCTCCAGGTGGCTGATCCGTTCTTCTAGTTCCTCTTGTTTCTATTTATTCCAGCTGGTCTATTTTCGTTTCCATTCAGTGAGTCCAGTAGCTCTCACTGGTTCTTTAACGCTGCTGTCTCTTGGTGGAGGGGCTCACCCTTTCTCAGGGTGGTCCGGAAAGGAGGGTCTGCACTCCTTTCTCAATTCTAGCGAGGATGTTTATGAGCGTTACTTTAAATTCAGTATCGGACATGTTTATCTCCATTTCGCTTAGGTCTCTTGCTCCGATTTGGTTCTGCTCCTTCATCTGGGACACACTCCTCTGTCTCCTCATTCTGTCTATGGCTGTGTCTGCTTCTCCGTGTTAGGAAAGTCAGCTCCGTCTCCCGCACTTGGAAGTAGAGGCTTTATGAAGAAGAGGTTCCACAGTGCCCCACAGTGCAGTGTCCCCTGATCCCCAGAGCTTCCTGTGTGTGTTGCCTGTGGCCTATTGTGGCCGCACTGCACTTGCCTGCAGTGCGGTCATCTTCAGTGGCTCTCTCTGCCTGCTGTGGGCAGGGTCTGGTCCCCGTGGTGTCAGTGGGCCAGTGTGGGGCTTGAGTCGGGCCAGACCAGGCATTCCCCAGCGCTGTGGTGGCAGCAAAGTGCTTTCCTTGGTGGGCGGGGCTGGAGTCAGACTGATGTGTGTGGTTATCTTCCCCCTTTCCCTGAGGCGGGAGTGACTTTGGAGTGGTGCTGGCCCCTATCTGGGCTGTTCTACCCAGGGCACATTGGGGGTGGGGGAGCGGGTCTATAGGAGAACATGGAGGGGCGGGGTGTGCAGTGTGGGTCTGTTAGGGGACGGGACCTGGAGCTGGGGCCTGGCCGCAGGGGCCGAGCAGCTGTTAGCAAGCCAGGCAGAGCGCATGCCCACTGCACTGGGTCCTGCGGGTGTCCGTGTCTAGGCTGGGGGTCAGGGAGGGAAATGGCGCCCACCAGCTCTTTTGTTGTTGGGGAAGTCTCATAAAGACCCCTGCCCCTCCAGCATGCATTCTCAGGTTAGTAAATAAGCCCCCTCCTCGTGTACCCCGGGTGTTTTTCAAACTGCTGCTTCTGAGCCGCATCTCAGAGGGGCTGCTGGGTGTGCTGTCTCTTTAAGGGCAGGGGCTCCACTTCCTACCTGAACCTGCTGATCTTTAAAGTTCCAGGTGGTAGGCCGCACCGCGTGTGAGAACTCCCAAAGTTAAGCCCCTCTGATTTTCAAAGCCCATGTTATGGGGATCCCTCTTCCCAGTACAGGTCCCTGTGCCTGGGCTGGGGGCTGCTCCTCTTCCCCTGCCTGCGCCCGCGGGTCCTCTCTCCATTTTTGCCTCTAACGACATCTACAGTGTGGGGGCAGGGGTGTCATGAACTCAGAGCCACCGTCGGATTAACGGAGAGTCACTGGAACCAAATCCCGGAATAAGTGATGTACAGTTGGCCAGGCAGCGGACTCTACGGACCATCATTTACAACCATAAATACTTCACAGTAGGATTATGATTTTATTTAAAGCCTTCCAAAGTAAGGAATTGTGAAAATCTTTAACCAGGAGGGACAACCTGTCTGAATATCTCTTCCTTTGATTATCCCACTTCTGCTGACCCTCAGAATCCCATGCTGTCCACTCCTGCAGACCGTTGGCCTACGTCCAAGCAGGTGTCGAGATCTGTATTGTCTGTGGCAGGGAATTCCTAGCCCCGCATCTAAAACTGCTCCACGTTCAGGCCTTAATCGGGTGTCTCGTCAACTCCACTTGAAAGAGGTTGCTCTCGTTGCGCTACTGGGTATTTGCCCCAAAGATAGAAATGGAGTGAACCGAAGGGACTCCTGCACCCCAGCAATGTCCCCAACAGGCAAACTGTGGAAAGAGCCCAGATGCCCGTCAGGAGATGAATGGGTAAAGAAGATGTGGTGTATATATACAATGGAGTACTCAGCCATCAAAAAAAAAAAAACAACAACATGGATGGAACTAGAGGGCATTATGCTACATGAAATAAGTCAGTCAGAGAAAGATGATTATATGATTCACTCGTAGGTGGAATTTAAGAAACGAAACAGAGGAGATTGAGGCAGGGAGGGAAAAATCCAACAAGATGAAATCAGAGAGGGAAACAAACCATGAGAGACTCTTAACTCTAGGAAACAAACTGCGGGTTGCTGGAGGGGAGGTGGGGATGGGGAGGTAGCTGGGGGACGGGCATTAAGGGGGCACGTGATGGAATGAGCACTGGGTGTTCTATGCAACTGACTCTGTCTCTGAAACTCATAATACCCTATATGTTAATTAATTGAATGTAAATTTTAAAAAATTTAAAAAATAGATGAGATTGCTGTCAGCTGATTTCCTACCTCCAGTAGCCTGGCCGTAGGAGCTACTTTTTCTCCATTCGTCGAGTCCTGCTGAGTGTTCTGTGTCTCCTTCAGCGGCAACTGTGTCTGTCCCATCATGGGAAGGCAAGGAATGAGAAATGGGGTAGGAGAGGTCAGTGAGAAAAAGAAGTCCCACTTTTTTCTGTAGGCACATTTACTGATAGTACTGACACTGAAACAAACCCCACTTTATTTTTTTTATTTTTTTATTTTTTTTAAAGATTTTATTTATTTATTTGACAGAGAGAGAGAGATCACAAGTAGGCAGAGAGGCAGAGAGAGAGAGAGGGGGAAGCAGGCTCTCCGCTGAGCAGAGAGCCCGATGCGGGGCTCGATCCCAGGACCCTGAGATCATGACCTGAGCTGAAGGCAGAGGCTTTAACCCACTGAGCCACCCAGGCACACCCCCCCCACTTTATTTTTTTAAAGATTTTTTTTTTGTATTTGAGACAGAGCACTGAGCCAGGGGACAGAGGGAGAGGGAGAAGTAGGCTCCCCACTGAGCAGAGAGCCCGATGTAGGACTCAATCCCAGGACCCTGAGATCATGCCTGAGCCGAAGGCAGATGCTTCACCGACTGAGCCACCCAGTGTCCCTGAACCTCACTTTAGAAGGAAAAGTGGCTGCCCTTATAATTCCTGCATTAAAATATTAAGTATCAGGCGCCTGGGTGGCTCAGTTGGTGAAGCGACTGCCTTCAGCTCAGGTCATGATTCCGGAGTCCTGGGATCGAATCCCACATCGGGCTCCCAGCTCCGCGGGGAGTCTGCTTCTCCCTCTGACCTTCTCTCCTCTCGTGCTCTCTCTCACTTTTTCTCTCTCTCAAATAAATAAATAAAATCTTTAAAAAAATTAATAAATAAAATATTAAGTATCTTTCTAAGCTGCAGCCACTTACTGGATGTTTCAATGTCTAACGACGTCAAGTCCTCAATCTTACAAATTGTAGTTACGATCCTAAAATATGCTTTTTTCAAAAAAATATTTTACTCATTTGAGACAGAGAGATGCAGAGAGAATGAGCAGAGGGAGAAGCAGAGTCCCTGCTGAGCAGGGAGCCGGACACGGGACTCGATCCCAGGACCTAATAACATGACCTGAGCCGAAGGCAGATGCTTAACTATCTGAGCCCCCCAGGCACCACCCATCCTAGAATATTCTTAACATTGAAACATTAAAATAATTGTTACAAAGCTGAAAACCTACCTTAATGGCGATTGGAATTACACAAAGATATAGACTCTTTTTATTTTTTTTTTAGTCTACGATTAGACAATGATGCTATGGTAACAGTTCTTAAATACATCTTAAAGAATGAATTCTTTTTTAAAAAAAGATTTATTTATTTTAGAGAGAGAGGGTGAGCAGGGGGAGGGCCAGAGGGAGAGGAAGAGAGAGAATCTCAAGCAGACTCCCCACTGAGGAGGTCGGGCTCGATCCCAGGACCCCGAGATCATGACCTGAGCTGAAATCGAGAGTTGAATGCTCAACCGATTGAGCCTCCCAGGTGCCCTAAGAAAGAATTCTTATATTGGGGGAGGGAATACATTCGCTGCTGGGGATCTGTGAACATAACATTTTGTGTGTATTGTATCTGGGGGGTAAGTAGGAGTCTCAGGTTGGTGAAAGTAAGAAGCACTGTCTTAAGAGTGCCGTGTTTGGTACCTCGTTAGGAGAGATTTTCTAGGATTATGTATTAAAAGTTTAATTTGCAATTCACTTTAATGTATTTATTTTCTTTAGAAAGCAGTATGTATTGCAACTCAACAGTTGGGCTTACAACAGTGGCCAGCTCAGACAAAGAAGATCATGCAGTTTTATAATCAGCTTCAGGTAAGTGTGGAATGGTGTGTTAGCAGTTCCTTGCTCCTGAATGTTAATAGTTCCGATCATGGAGAGAACCAGGGTAACAAGAACGTGGTTTGCTGTTATTGACCCACATGTGGTTACTCAACCCTCAACTAACTTTGAACAGATTTATCTTCTTCATCTTTGTCCCCTTACTACATGATTCTAAAAACCCTCCACGTGTGGTGTAAATGTTCCTCCTCACGCAGCTCTGCCTTCTTCGAATTTTCTGTCCCCATGAATGAACCAGTTAGAAAAGACGGTGCATTTTCCTGATTATTGGGAAAATTGTACATTCTTATATATATATATTTTCTTCACCATCTGAGTTTCCTACAAATTGCCGGATTATGTAACATACTCATTTCTCAATTAGGTTTTTTGTCTTTTTCTTACCAAGTGTGTGTGTAGACTTTTGTTTATGCATTTTTATATCCTGTTTCTTTGTTGTTTATATGCATTGCAAATAAATTCTCTAAACCTTAGGTTTTCAGAAATGTTCCTAATGTTCACTGGTGCAGGAGACATTGTTAATGCAGTCAAGTCTGTTGGTCTTTATTTTGTGGTTTGCGTTTTTATGAATTTTTTGAAATCTTTTCTATCATATTTCATAAATATATTTTCTATGATTTTTTTTCTCAAATCTTTTGATACTCGCATTTCCCATTTTTAAGTTTTCTGGAATTTTCTTTAAGATACCAAATACACTGCTGTTTTTCCTAAGATGGATAACCAGTTTTCCCAAGACTTTTCCTCACTGATTTGCTCTTTCTCTCATATACCGCATTCCCAATCTAATAGGGTGTATCTCTTTGTTGATTTCTTCCATATTTTATTATTTTGGTCTTTATCTTATGACACCACCAGTCTTAATTACCACAGTTTTATAATAGGTCTTCATATCTGGTGGTGCCAATTGTAAGAGAAAAAAAAAAGCTGTCCCTGACCCTCTTAGGGTTCCTGGCTGAGTCTGAACATCAGACTGACAAAGACGGATTAGCAGGAGAAAAGCCTGCACATTTTACTGTGGTTGATATTTTCGTAACATGGGAACCTTCACAAGAGAGTAGACACCCGAAGTGACCACAACAGGAAGCTTTATACCTTTTAGATAAAGAACTATGAATTGATGCGGAGTCGACAGGACAGAGGGTTTGGGCTGGGGGTGTCGCAGGTGGTGGAGAAGTAGATGGGCAGATGTGGGCTGGTTGGACCAGCTTTGTTCATGGAGCCTGTCAGCCCCACATTCCCCATAAGGCTGCCTCTGTCCCCCGGGAACGAGGAGGGCACCTTTCTTGTATGACCTGTTTCAGGGAGGAAAGGTGAGATGGGGGAAGTCAGGGTGCCTATCTTGCCATGAGCCCTGCCAGAATCTTCCCTCTCTGTCATTTTCCCGATTCTTAGATGATCAGTTGATTGACTGCCAGTAAAGAAATTAAAATTTAAAAACCCTATTTGGATTTTTATTGGGATAGAACCGAATGAATAACTAGTGGTGAGAATTTTCATTTTATGATGTCACATTTTCCCCTTCGTGAATGTATTGGGTTGATTTAACAAGTTAGCCTGCAACAGCTTCACGGCGGCAGAAAGCTCTAGACTCCCGGGTCAGAAAGGACGGTTTATCACTCGGCAACAGCAGTAGCCATGTCCCCAAGATTTAATTCCCGGAGGATGACACAGGGGCAGGTGATACCTGCATACACGGTAAGTTGTTCCGCAGAAGCATCCCACGCGGAGGAACACGGCAGTCTCCTAAGGGGACGACCCGCGGACATCGCTAGCCTTTGCTCATGAAGGAGACGCTGTCTTCGTGATGCTAGACAGCAACGTAACATTCTCCATCCTGATAAGAGGACTATCCTCATCTTCCAAAAACTGTTTGCTACACAAACATCCTCGAAAAGACAGTCCTAAAGAAAGCTTCTGATGCCTCTGTTCAGAGGCATGTGGAGATGTCAGTGACTGTAAAGAATTGTCTCCCCAAAATTCCGCCCTCGTTTATACACTGTCTGGCTTCTGGTGAGTCGTCCCGTGGCCATGCCGTTGACTACTCCGGTTAATCGGACTGCCGGGGGCTGGGACCGCATACGTTCAGCTGGTTTCATACAGCATTTAGCCAGACCTCTCTCGCGGTAGGCTGGAGCCAACCCGAAATATGCATCGCAACCGTGCCCGTCCCAGGCTTTGGCCACAAACAGCTGAACTCACCGGAAGCCGGCAGACTCTACTTTAGAAAGCCACAGGGATGTCTCCGGAAGCTGCCGTACTGATTGCTTGTCTGGGTCTAAAGGGTTATCCTTTGAATTTTAAAATTAGGAGATTTCTGTTTATTTTGACATTAACCTAGTCAATGAAAACGCAACCCAGGTTGTACTAGTACGGTAGTACTAGTACAACAGTAATTCGAAGGAAGGGTTTGTGGATACAGAGATGTATTTGTAAATAAGAACCTTCAGATTTCAGCTGAACCATCAGTAAACCCAAATTAAACCATAAATCTGCAATTTCGTTTTAGACTTGTGTTGGTGTGATGTTAGTAGGCCCAACATGTGGAGGAAAGACAACAGTCAGAAGAATTTTAGAAAGAGCATTAACACTATTACCAGTGGAAGACATCCTACCAAATAGAGAAAGGGAATCTGTTTCACAGGTAAATACTAAGTAATATGTTTCTCTGTTTCTTCAGATCTTACTCAATGCTTCAGTAATATTTTATGTCCTATTTATGTAAGTATGTTCTTGTTAAATTTATTGCTAGGAATTTTATAGTTAGGAATCATTATAGTAAGTGGGATTTTTTTTTTTTCATTTGAATCTCAAACTAGTAATTACTAGCATAAAATACATCTATTGAATTATATATTTATTTTGTATTTAGTCACCTTCATGGAATGGTAATGTAATTGTTTTTGTAGGTGATCAATTGAATCATCTTCAAACAAATATAATTTTGTCTCTTTTGTAATATTTATATAATTTATATTCTTATTTCATTGATTAACCCTCCAAGATGGTGTTAACTGTAATAATATCTTGTTCCATACTTCATCTGAAATGTAGTTAATATTTCTCCATTTAATATGGTATTTGCTCTTTGTGATAAATATTCTTTCATACGTTGGCAATTTTCTTCCATTCTTATTATACTTCAGTTTTGACTTGGAATTTGTGAAGTAATTTTTCAGAATCAAATTTATATTTTAATTGGTTAATAAGCTGTGTTGATAGATTTGCTAATGTTAAATTGTCGATGGGGCGCCTGGGTGGCTCAGTGGGTTAAAGCCTCTGCTTTTGGCTCAGGTCATGATCTCAGGGTCCTGGGATCGAGCCCCACATCGGGCTCTCTGCTCAGCAGGGAGCCTGCTTCCCCCTCTCCCTCTGCCTGCCTCTCTGCCTACTTAGGATCTCTCTCTCTCTCTCTGTCAAATAAATAAATAAAATCATAAAAAAAAAAAAGACTGGAATTTCTTTAAAAAAAATTGTCCTTGAATTCCTAGAATAACTGACTTTTTCATGATATGCATATATATATATATTTTTTTTTAATGATTAACATTTTTATTTTTTCAAATTTTTATTTAAATTCTAGTTAATAGCGTAGTAATGCTTTCAGGAGTAGAATTCAGTGATTGGTCACTTACATACAACACCTAGTGCCCATGATGACAAATGCCCTCCTTGATCCCCCTCCCCCATCTAGCCTGTCCCCCACCCACTTCCCTCCATCAGCCCTCAGTCTCTTCTCTTTCATTAAGAGTCTCTTGTGGTTTGTTTTCCTCTCTTTTCCCCCTTCCCATATGTTCATGTGTTTTGTTTCTTAAATTCCACATATGAGTGAAATCAGATGGTATTTTTACTCAATATAAAGCTAGATCCCAATAAATAATGTATAATTCAGTTACCTCATTAGAAGATTTGGCAGTCTGTTCCAGAAGTTTTAAAAAGTCAGGCTCTCAGTTCTGCAGGGTTTTGTTTCAGTTAGCGAGCAGTTTCTTTCCATTTTTAGCTTTTTCTTTCAGTAAGCAAGACAATTTGTTTTCTGTAGTTCTCAATATATGTCTTTCTCCTCCTCAATTAAATTTATTCCAAAGCATTTTATTCTTTGGGTGCTGTTAGAAATGCAATTGGAATTTCTTAATTTGTGTTGTTGAAGTGTGTTTGTTGCTGCCATATAGAAATGCAACTGATTTTTGTGTGTTGATCTTGTATCCTACAAATATGCTGGTTCATGTATTAGCTGTAGTAGTTTTGTAGATTTCTTTGGGATTTTCTATATGTAGAATCATGTCATATTTATTATTATTATTTTTTTAAAGATTTTATTTATTTGATAGACAGAGATCACAGTAGGCAGAGAGGCAGGCAGAGGGAGAGGGGGAAGCAGGCTCCCTGCTGAGCAGAGAGCCCGATGCGGGGCTCGATCCCCAGACCCTGGGATCATGACCTGAGCCGAAGGCAGAGGCTTTAACCCACTGAGCCACCCAGGCGCCCCTCATGTCATATATAAGTAGAGATACTTTTACCTCTCCCTTTGCAATTTAGATGCTTTTTATTTATTTTCTCACCTAATTACCAGGCTAGGACTTTCAGTACGGTGTTTAATAGCAGTGGTGAAAATGGGAATTCTTGCCCTGTGCCTGATTTTAGGGAGAAGGCTTTCAGTCTTTTCCAATTGAGTATGAGGTCATCTGTGGGTTTTTCATAAATACCCCTGATTATAGTAAGGAAGTTCCTTTCTATTTCTAGTTTGTTGAGTGTTTTTTCATGAAGTTGTGTGAAATTTTATCAGATGTTTTTCCTGCCTCTCTTTATGTGATCATGTGGTTTGTTTCTTTTGTTGTATTAATATGCTATATCACATTGATTGATTTTCTTTGTTGAACCCACCCCTGCATTCCTAAGATAATCTCATCTGGTCATGGTGAACCATCCTTTCTTTTTTTTTAAGATTTTATTTATTTATTCATGAGAGACAGAGAGAGAGAGAGGCAGAGGGGGAAGCAGGCTCCCTGCCGAGCAGAGGGCCCAATGCGGGGCTCGATCCCAGGACCCTGAGATCATGACCTGAGCCGAAGGCAGGTGCTCAACCATCTGAGCCGCCCAGGCGCCCTGAATCATCCTTTCAATGTGCTGTTGTGTTCAGTTTGCTAGTGCTTTCTTGAGGATTTTTGCATCTCTATTCATAAGGGATACTGGTATGTCATTTTCTTATGGTGTCTTTATGTGGATTTGGTACCAGGATCGTAATTCTAGCCTCATAGAATGTGTTAGGAAGTAGTCCCTCCTTTTCCATTTTTTGCAAGAATTTGAGTTAAGATTGGTGTTAATTCATTTTCAGATGTTTGGTGAAACTCATCTGCCATTGGATTTTGAACTTTCTTTCTTGGAGATTTTGATTACTGATTCAATCTCTCTGCTTGTTACAGATTTGTTGGGATTTTCTATTTCTTCTTGAGTCAGTTTTGATAATTTTTGTTATTTCTAGGAATTTATCTGTATCCTGGAGATTATATAACTTGGCAAATAGTCATTCATAGTGTTATAATCCTTTTAATTTCTGCAAGGCACTAGTATCCATACTTTATTTCTGATATTATTTATTTGTCTCTTTTTTAATTTAATAATTATTTCCTTTTTTATTGAGGTACAATTGACATATAGCATTATATTTTGTCAGGTGTACAACACCTGATATTTATATATATATATATTATTTGACATTTACATATATTGTGAAATGATCACCACTCATGTAGTTATCATGTCACTGTGCAGAATACAGCGCATTGTATCCCCCTGACTTACTTATTATATAACTGGAATTTTGTACATCTTGATTCCTTTCACCTATTTTGGTCCCTCTCCCAATACCTTTCCCATCCGGTAACCATCAATGTATTCTCTGTCTCTATAAGTCTTGGGTTTGTTTTGTCTTTTAGATTCCACATATGAGTGAAATCATGTGGTATTTGTCTTTCTCTCTCTGACTTATTTCCTGAGCCTAATCCCAAGGTTATTCTTGGCTTGTCTCTCTTTCTCTTTTTTTCTCCTTTGCTCATTTGTTTTGTTTCTTAAATTCCGCATATGAGGAGTGTATAGAATTGTTGAACCACTATATTGTACACCTGAAACTAATATTAATATAATGTGTGTTAACTATGCCAGAATTAAAATGAAAAAAACAAACAATATTAAGTCTTCTGATCCATATATGTGTATATTTTCTAGATACAAGTCCCTTATTCAGGGACAATGATTTACAAACACTTTCTTTCATTTTGTAGCTTGTCTTTCTTTTCTTTCTTTTTTTAAGATTTTATTTATTTATTTGACAGAGAGAAAGAGATCACAAGTAGGCAGAGAGGCAGGCAGAGGGAGTGGGGGAAGTAGGCTCCCTGCTGAGCAGAGAGCTCGATGCGGGGCTCGATCCCAGGACCCTGAGATCATGACCTGAGCCGAAGGCAGAGGCTTTAACCCACTGAGCCACCCAGGCGCCCCACTGTTTTTATTTTCTTGATGGTATCCTCTGAAACAAAAGTTTTTCACCTTGATCAAGTTCAGTCTATTTTTTCCATGTCGTTACAAAAAGAAAGATTTTATTCTTTGTTTAACGAGGAGGATTCCATCATACATATAGACGTGTGTGTGTGTTTGTGTGTGTGTCTGTGTGTGTGCCTGTGTATGTACGTATACCACATCTTCTTTATCCTTTTCATTCATCGGTGGACGTTTAGATTGCTTCTATATTTTGGTCAGTGTAAATAATGTTGAAATGAACATAGGGGTGCATATAACTTTTCAAATTAGTGTTTTTATTTTCTTCAAATACACCCTAAGTAGTGGAATTGCTAGATCATTAATTAATGATCAGAGAGTATTAGGGCCTCTTTCTTTGGAGTGAAAGACCTCTTCTAAAACTCTTTGGCGTTAACAGTGCAAAAATTTAAATAATTGTATTGTAGTTAATGCCTTTAAGAAACCACACTGGATTTTTTCAGATTTCAGGAAGAAAAGGAAAAGTAGATATCTGTGTTTTAAATCCAAAGTGTATCACTGTTGGTGAACTATATGGACAACTGGATCCTAATACTATGGAATGGACTGATGGACTGTTATCAACAGCAGTTCGAAATTATGTGTATTTTAACACTGCAAGGAACTCAAAGAAAGACAGTGATTTTGAACTCAGAATCTCAGATGCATCTAATGTAAGTTAATATGGAACGGTAACTTTTATTTGACTACCTATGTACAATTGGCAAAAATTGAATAAAAGGAAGAGATACTATATTCCTGTATGGAAAGACTTCTGTCCTAAAAATGCCAGTCTATACCAAATTAATATACAGATATAATGTCTTTCCAAGCAAAATCCCACTTTAAAAAACTCAAATTAAATGACTTTAAAGTTCATTAGGAAGTGTAAATGTTGCAAGAGTTCAAAGAAAATCTGGGCAGAAAACCATAGTGCTTTATATTTCTAAGATGTTCTATATTGATTTTTAGAACAAATCCATACTGTAACCAAAACAGTGGGGTACAATATAATATAGTGACCGTAGTTAAAAATAACGTATTGTATATTCAAAAGTTGGTAAGTGAGTGGGTCTTCAGAGTTCTCACCACAAGAAAAAAATGTTTACATATGCGTGGCGATAGATGTTAACTAGACTTATTTTGGCGATCGTTTCACAACCTATACAAATGTTAAATTCATTATATTGCACACCTGAGACTAATGTAATGTTGAATGTTGAGTATATTTCAGGAAAAGAAAAAAAAAGATAACACTTTTCAAAACCTGAATAAAAACCCTGGAATGTACTAACACAGAAATTGAATCAGACAGAGTCCAGAAACATATTCAGACATACATGAATTTAATATACAACTGAAGTAATATTTCTAATCAACAGGAAAAGCATTCTTTACTGAATTCACTGTTTATATGGTTTGCTATTTCCTGATGTGAGAAATGTAGAAAGACCCTTACCTCATTCCCTACCCAGAAATAAAATTCCGGGGGTGCCTGGGTGGTTCAGTCGGTTAAGCATCTGCCTTCAGCTCAGGTCATTATCCTAGGGTCCTGGGATCAAGACCTGCATCAGGCTCCCTGCTCAGCAGGGAGCCCGCTTCTCCCTCTCCTTCTGCTCCTCCCCCCATTAGTGCGTGCGCACTCTCTCTCTCTCTGTGTCAAATAAATTTTTAAAAAAGAGAAAATTCCAGATGAAATAGCCAACTAAATATAAAAATAAAACTATAAAAACATAATATTTAGGGACATATTTGTAGAGTTAGGAAGACCTTAACTAAAGCTGGGAACCCAAAAATCATAAACAGAAGATAAAATTTTTTTGTCTGTAAATACAAGAAAATGTTTTTTTCAAGAGTTACAACAAACATCATTAAAGCAAACCGCAGTCCGGGAGAAAATCTTTGTAGCATCTTGTAGGAGTTAGTGCCCCTGCTATAGATGAGGGCTGTAAGAAATAGTCGCGAATAAGAAGGGACAGAACAAGTAGGGAGACCAGGAAGGCTGAGAATAGAACGTTGTTAGCACACATGAAAATTGTCGACAGAGGAAAGAGGCTCGGCCTAAGTCTTAGTCAAAACAAAGAAATTGTAACAATGGGAGCATCACAGTTGTTCTCAAGTTTTCACAACGTAAGAATATCCACAGTAAAACACTGGGTGTTCAAAGATGTGCAGAGACAAATGTTCCTACGTCTCGGTGGTGGAAGTATTATTGTCCCAGACTTTCAGAAAGAAATCCGGTAGAATTTATTGAAGATTAAAATCCAGATAATATTTGACCCACAATCCCACATTTTTAAAAAAACCGAGGGAAAGGAAAGCAGTAGAGCATAATGACTTATGTGCGGGGCTGATAAGTGCAGACTTGTGCAATAGAAACAGTCACTGGAAATAGCCTTGTGCTTGTCCTCTCCCCGGTGGGCCCTGAGACGTCGCAGTGGCCGGTGAGCGGCCGTTGGGCTGCGAGGCCCTGGCTGAGGCGTGCGGCTCCCTCCCGCGTATAGCCCACTGTGCGCCCCGGGCCGGGCTCTCATATTTCACAGGCTTCCCCTCGTCTTGGGGGCCAGGAGAGCCCGTGCCAGTCCGCCGCCGATACGGGACTCAGCCGTGCCAAGGGGATAACTAATAAAGTCCCCCAGATAATGAAGACTTAACTGTGCGCGTCGATGGGCGTTTCTCGGAGATGAGTGTGCGAACAACCCGTGTTTGTATCCCCTGGGGGGGCGCTATTACAGACGGGGCTTCCCCGCCTCCGCTGGCGACCTGTGCAGCCCGCCGTGCAGCCCATTCTGGACGCAAGCCTTCGGTACCCTAACAGTTTAAAACTACTATGAAGGAGGGGGGACAGAGGCACAGAAGTTTCCACACTGATTCTTTACAGATGGTGGAAATTCAGAGAACATTTGCTTTGTTGTGTGTGCTTTACGGAATTATTTTAATGTTATACAGGCATGTCCTAACTGTGCAGGGGAAAAAAACTAAGAGACGTCTCTGAAAGAAAACAGGCTGTAGTCACCCACCGCTCAGCCGAGCCACATGCACTGGTTGCAGGAAGGTCTTTTAGCTCCAGAACCTTCTGCCTTTCCCATTTTTGTACTCAAGGGAGCATGTGGACATATAGCGCATTGGAATTGGAAAGTGTGATCAAATTAACACTACTGATTACATGTTTTAGGTTTTCAAACTCGATTTCTCTGATGCCGCTGATGCTGATGTTAATATATTTGAGATGGAGGTGGGGAAAGATGTTAACGTCCCAGAAAGTCAGAGTAAGTGTTATTATTAGATTCAAGAAAGTGATTGATTAAGAGAGAAGACAAACTGAACTAAATGAGCTTTATTTCTATCTTTAAAAACATTTTTGATTAGTGATATTTTGTTTTGTTCTTGTACTATGTATTTTTCCTCGTTCGTTTATTTAGAATTTGCGTAGTATTACCACATACTACGGAATATTCACCTCTGATTACATTATAGAAGCGGTAGGTCTCGTCTCACCCTTTCAGTTTATGAATGAACATTACTATCTCACAAGAGCCAAGCAGATATTAAAGGGAGAAGTACTACTGTGTAAAACTGACAATAGCGCTGCCTCTGAAGTGGGACTCGAGGCAATCCGCCTGTTCCCGGGCCAAGTGCTACCCCCCAAGCACACTCCTCCAGAGAGGATTGCACACCGCAAGGATTGCACTTGGCGGTGTGTGGGGGGACGGGGAGCGTGTGCGGGGTAGGGGGCAGGGGCTGACATGGCTCGGGGGTGACCCTCTAGCCGCACATTCGCGCAGAAGGCAGCTTCTGCTGCCGCCTCTGTGTTTCCGGAGTCCTTGATGGCTGTGTGTCCCTCCTGGTGTTCAGGTTGGAGGACACAGTCCTTGGGCACAGCAAGCTCCCTTCCGGGGTTGGGAGACGGGCCCCGAGGCGGCTACTTCAGCCAGTCCGGCCACCCGCGTCCTCTGCTGGCCTCTCGTGTCCTTCCGGCGGCTCACTATTTTCTGCCTCCACAGTGACCCCCACGCTCCTCCCTCAGCTTGAGCAGTGGGTTTTCTAGAACTGTGGAGCAGGGCAGGACCGGTAGCTATGGAGAGTGGAGTCAGTGGGGTCACATGTGAACTACCCTGAAATCTATTTGATTCTTTCTTCTGCTTCCTTTCCTTTTCCTTTCCCGTTTCCCAGAGGCAGCATGTCCAAACAGTGTTCCGGGTGGAAGGGGGGAACTCACGGCGCATGTTATTATGGAAAAGAGACATCAGGGTCTTTCTCTGATCCAGAATCTAAGGGCTAATTATACGGTGCAGTAATCTAAGAATATTGAAACAATGCTTAAGGAATCACTAAGTATATAGTATGGATAGTTATTTTCATTTAATAAATATTAGAGACTGCATAGAAACATACTCGGTCTAGTGTTTTCTAGGATATCATTTCCCAAACAAAATAGAAAATTTGCAAGCTCGTAATAAAGAAGTCTGAATCACCTCACGAGTCTGTCTCTCCACAGAGCACGACTGGCAGTGGATTGTTTTAGACGGGCCGGTGGACACCTTCTGGGTAGAAAATCTCAACTCCATGCTGGACGATACTAGAACATTATGCCTGGCGAACAGTGAGAGAATAGCCTTAACGGATAAAATACGAGTGATTTTTGAGGTGGACTGTCTCTCTCAGGCCAGTCCCGCTACCGTCAGCCGATGCGCAGTGGTCTATATGGTGAGTTTCTGGAAACAAATCTAAGAAAACGTACGGTTTAGTCGTTCTCGGCAGCATCTCTGGCGCCCGGTTTAGCCTCGCCCCCGGCTTACCCAGGGCCATGGCAGTAGTTCAGTCCTGTGTCCCCTAAAGCCTCCTAGCCCGGCAGTGAGTAGGAGCGACTTGGGCCTGTGGAAGCCGGGCCGGCTCCATGACGGGGGGGTCCCCAGCACCAGGCAGGACAGGCCGCGGGCGGGGCTGCCTTTCCCGAGAGGAGCCACTGCCCCGAAGCCTTGTCGCTCGCGCTCGGTGGCCCTCAGGACTCATGGAGCCCAGCACCGCGGTGAGCAGGACGGAAGACTCAAGAGAGACCAGGTTTCTTCTCACCGGGAAGTGAGCTAGCAGCCATGACCAGGCCTGGGTTCTGACCCACTTCGACTCCCCGGAGCGAGGCTGCCTGCTGCCTTTCCCCTCAGCGCTTCCCCCTCACGTCGTGCCCCAGCTGCTTCGAGTCGCGTGAGACCGTGGTTACAAAGCACAAATCAGACACAGGTCATTCTTTTTTTTTTTTTTTTTTAAATCCAATTTACTAACATGTAATGTATTCCTGGTTTCAGAGATAGAGGTCAGTGATTCATCGGTGCTCATTCCATCGTGTGCCCCCTTTACGCCCGCCTCCCCATGACCCCCATCCTTCCGCCCCTCCTCTCCCGCCACCCTCGGTGGGTGTCCTAGGACGGGGAGTCTCGTATGGTTGGCACAGGTCATTCTTTAAGCTGTTTGGATCAGTTGCACCTTGATGAATGAGGGTTCTGAGCCAATCTGTGCCGGGGCAGTGGTGACGTGAAGAGACGGTAAGAAAGATGACGGAGACTACGCCTTTCTCCATTTACGTAAAATCATCTTGTGCTTTCCATTGTTAGGATCCTGCTGATCTGGGATGGGAGCCTTATATGAAGTCATGGCTTTTGAAAACTTCTAAAATTATGAGTCAAGCAGGAGTGAGTTGTCTCGAATTTATGGTTAATAATAGCGTCGCAGACGGACTACAGTTCATGAAGAAGCATCGAAAATGTCAGCCATTTCCCGTCCAGGACGTAACGATCGTTAGGACGCTGTGCAGAATTCTTGATGCTTTCTTCGACTTCATGAGTAAAAATGGAGGCTTTGGAAAATGTGAGTGTTTCCCCCTTATGTTAGTGGTCTTGTATCTCACTCATCAGTGCCAATTATTCATCACCTTCTATTGAGTTTTATAAAAGAAAACAAAGAAAAGAAGACAGGAATTTTTAGTCTATTTGAACCAACAGCAGACATGCCCGTGGAACAAACTAGAAATCATTTATAAAGGAGCACGTCAGTAAAGTAAGGTAATATCATGTTGAAGGGTCACAGAAAAATGAGTGTAGGGAATCCTGAGGGAGTCTCTATTAGGGAAGAATGCTTTTGATATGAGATTCTTCGAGATAGAAATAGTGGGGAAAATGTGTCCAGAATCCCAGGTGTAAACTGTCACCGTTCAAAGGCGTAAACGCGGAAAGTAGTGCGAGGTGAGAGGAAAGGGCTCAGAAACCAGTGTGGCGTTACGGGTGACGGCGGGCGCTCTGGACTGCGGACGCCTGCCTTCAGACGCTGGTTCTGTCCGGCTGCCGGTGGGACGGGCGGTTAGCACGCGCTCCCAGCCCTGCCTCCGAACCTACAGGCCTTGTGAGAAATCCGCCAGGGGACCGGATGCTCGGGGTCCCGGTTCGGGGAGCAGCAGGCTGAGCGGAAGGGAGCTGGATACCGTGCCGGGGGAATACCTAGCTCGGGCCTCTCCCCTTCTCGGGGCTCGGAGCAGACCGTCGGCCTTGCCTTTGCCGGTCAGCACGTCCCGGCCCCGCTGGAGGCCGCGGCAGCACAGCGCGTCGGCAGTGAGCCTGCCCAGGCCAGGGAGCGGCCGCAAGCGCGGTTCTTCCCACTGCCGGTCTCCTGGCATCTCAAAGTCTAAGCGATTCACACAAAGAGACTGTCCGGTGTCCGTGGGGATACAGGTTGTTCGCACACGGCTTTCCCGCCTTGAAGAGTGTCCACTTCCCCTCCAGACGCCCGGTTCTGAATTCCTGAGAAGCAGAAGCCAGGGAAATGGGAGAGCTAGCAACAGCACGAAGGGGTCAAGGGAAGGACCGTGATGAACGGGTTGAACGCTGGCGTGGTTGGCCGGGTGGCGGCTGTCCAGGGCCTCTCCGGGATCACAGCGGCTCGAGGGTCGGCGTCTGGGCACACTTCCGTAGAACTAACTGGAAGGTCAGTCACTCACACGATACAAGCCTGTGTGTGTTTCTGTGGGTGCGGGGTGTATTAGTTGAAAGACGAATAAAAGTTGAAAGTTTAGCATCCGTATAACAACCTCCAGAAAGAAATGTTTAAAATACATAGAAGGGAGGAAATATTTCAAGAATTAATTACCAAGGTGTTCTAGAATTTGACAAAATGTAAGACCTAAGATTGAATAGGAGCCTGGAATATTAAATAGGAAAGTAAAAACCCACACCCAGAAGTACTTTATTGATATATTGCCCACCAGTTCTTGGATGCTCTGCTCTTTTGGTTTGTGGGGTTTTTTGATCTTTTTTCCTTCCTGTTTCAGTTTGAGTAACTTTTGTTGATTTATAATCCAAGTCACTGATTCTTTGCAGCATGCAGGCCACTGGATAAGCCCGCTGGAAGAATTCTCATCTCACCTCTTTCTATTTCTAGCATTTCTATTTGACTCTCTTTATAGTGCTCAGTGGTCTGCTGAAATTTTCTGTTCATTTTACGTCCGATGTTTCAACAGTTTGATTGTAGTTGTTTTAAATCCCCGACACCTGGGCCGTGTCTGCATCTGTTCCGTTGACTGCTTCGTATCCTGGCCACAGGACTCTTTTTCATGCTTATTTTTGGGTCTCATAATGTTTTCTGGAGCGCCCAAGATTGTGGGGAAAGGAAGGGTAGAGACAGGTATAGAGAGTTTATACCTGGAAATGGTCACGCCCTTTCTTCTGCCAGGCAGTTGAGGTAATGGTGGGGAGGCCTGAGTCTGTGTGCACCGGGACTTAGCTTTTATTGCTGCTCATAGTTCCCCTCAGGGCACCGCCGACTTCAGAGTCTCTGGGCTCCCCCACGTCCCCTGCCAGGCGGTGTAAGGCTCCCAGTGGGGACGGGATGATCTCTGGCTTCTCCTGCTCTCGCCTCATTCTAAGGCGGGCTCTGGGCACCGGAGCCTCAGGCATGGGGTTTCGCAGCCAAGAAACAATTTGTTGTGACTTAAGACTAAGATTCAAGGGAGATTCTAAGAAATTCCAGAGAGAAAAAGCCAACAGGATTGTAAGACCAGTTTAACACAAGGATTCTCAACAGCAATACGGATTAAGGAAAAACTGATGTCTTATCTTCAAAGCATTTTGTATTTAGCTAATTAAACATATTCTCAGATACACAAAGCCTGAAAAAGTTTAACACAAGAGACTTTTGGAGTAATCCAGTACTGCAAGAAATGAATCGAGAAGAATTATATGAGATATGGAAGTTAGATGTCATTAAATAATTTAGTAAAAATGCAACCAAAGTAAGCAAAGAACACTTCTCAAAAGAATTAACATAAAAATCTAGAACAAAAGTTTAGACACTTCCAACATAAAGGCGAGGGGAGGAGAAGGGAAGGTGGTGGCAGGTCAAAGAGAGCTGAGAGAGAAGGATTACCTGCATTGTTTGAGGAAAAAAACAGAAGTGAAGTCTAAAAAGTAATGGAGAAAAAAAAATAAATATAAGCTAGGGGTTAGCCTCAGAGTAATAATAAAATCCATAGGGGGCGCCTGGGTGGTTCACTCGGTTGGGCGTCCGACTCCTGGTTTCGGCTCAGGCTGTGATCTCGGGGTCGTGGGATCGAGCCCTGAGTAGGCCTCTAAGCTTGGCCGGCAGTCTGCCTGAGGTTCTCTCCCTCTGCCCCCCGACTCACAGTTGTTCTCTCTCCCTCTTTCCCTCTCTCTCCCCAAAAGTAAATAAATAAATCTTAAAAAATAATAATAATAATAATAGAATCCATAGCTTTAAATGTGCAAAGGAATATTTGTTCTTTACAAGAGAGGGTAAAGGAAACCAAAAGAAAGAAATTTGAATAACAAAAAAATTGATCCAACTTTAACAATAATTACAATAATAGGAGTTAAACTCTCTCATTTAAAAGATAGAAACTGATTTCAATTTTATTTTTTTGTAGTTTTTTTTTTTTTAATTTCAAGCTTTTATTTAAGTTCAGGTTAATTAACATGTAGTGTAATACTGGTTTCAGGTGTAGAATTCAGTGACTCATCACTTACCACACCCAGGGCTCATCCCAACAGGTGCCCTCCTTAGTCCCCATCACCCACCTAGCCCATTCTCCCACCCACCATCAGCCCTCAGTTTGTTCTCTATAGTTGAGTCTTTCATGGTTTGCTTCCCTCTCTCTTTGTTTTGGAAGCTGATTCAATTTTAAAACAAACAAATAATAACTCTTTCTCTACAAGTATCATCATTAAAAGGATACAAATAGAGCAGCCACTTTGGTTAAACAGTTTGGCGGTTCCTCTAATGTGAAACATAGTTACCATTTGACCCAGCAATTCCACTCCTAAAAAAAAATACACCCAAAAGAAATGGAAATGTGTCTACGCAAAAAGTTGGACACAAATGTATATGGCGCCATTATTCATAATAGCCAAAAAGTGGAAACAACCCAAATGTCCGTTAAATGGATAAAGAAAGTGTGGTTTATCCACACCGTGTATATTATCGGGCCGTAAAAGAAATGAAACATTGGTAGATGCACAGCGTGGATGAACTTGAGAATACGATGCTAAGTGAGAGAAGCCAGTCACAAAGACCACATATGGCCACATTTATATGAAGTGTCCAGAATAAGCCAATCTCAAGTAGACTGCTTGCCAGAGGTTGGGGGAAGGGGGAAAATAGGCAGTTCTTCTAGTGGGTGTAGAGTTTCTTTTTGGAGTGATGACAACATTCTAAAATTATAGTGGTGATGTCTGCGCAACTCCGATTATACCAAAACCACTGAATTGTGCCTTTTTAAAGGGGGAATTCTATATTATATGAATTGTATCTCAATCTATTATTTACAAAGATGGACAGACATAGAATGGCCGGAATGAGGGGTAGAAATAAGATACATAACGTAAATATAAATGAGAAAAAAGCCCAGCTGTCAATTAGATATTAGCCCAAATTTTATTTTAGCATGAAAATGGTCTTAAGCAGTAAAAAGATTAAGACCTGTTGAGAACATATTAGAGATCTATATACCAGATTATGATACATACACACATGGAGGGAGGTGGGGAGAGAGGGGAAATATATAAACAGAAGAACTAAGTGTTAAATAAGCAAATCAGTAATCACAGCTACTTTAGCAATGCCTCTTGGGAGACCTTCCAGGTTGCATACAGAGAAATTCTTACATCCTACAGCTGAAGCAAAATGAAAGCTCCAGGCCAGGAGTTGGTAATCAGAGTGGCCACGCTTTAGAAAATATTAAATGACCAACCCTGACACTCAGGGTGGAGGCATCGGAGCAAACATCACCCCAAATCCTGAACCCCCCAGACTCAGTACTCCAAAGCGTGTGCTACTACTAGGCTCAGTGCTGGTGGCTCTGGAGACCAGAGCTGACAGCAGGAGCGACCATTACTCAGCTAGTCTCACTGGAAGGTCTCATGTAGCCCTTACTGCCAGAAGCCGGAAGAGTTCAGCCAAGCGAGGGGAGGGGAGGCAGAGATGATCCTCAGAGTTATTAAGAGTTATTAAATAACTTATTAGTAGAATAAGATATTAAGGTAAGTTATTGGTGGATAGTAAGATATTAGATAGCATCTAAGATATTAGATAGGGTTAGATATTAGATTGGATATTAGATAGTAAGATACAAAGTAGTGTCTGATATAAGATATTAGATAGTAATATATTGAGGTAAGTTACTAGTAGATGTACCATCCCTACGGGCAGAATATATGGGCAGCCAACTAGGTGCCATCAGCTTGTACCATGAGAAGAAGTCAAAGACGAGTGATGAGGAGGTCGAGGGTAGCTGCCTCAATAATGTCGTGATCCCCTGCCCGTTTCCAAACCCCAGCCAGCTTTCAGGCCCAGAGCCCATTGAATAAAGAGGAGGCTGGGACCTTCTGCAATATCGTGGAAAGTATTTCTAAAAATAATTACACTGGTCCTTCTCCAGAAGGGGCTGCAGCCATTTACTTGAGTGACTTACGCCAGGGAGAGAGGAATACTCAAAGATTTTTAGAACTGTTGGACACAGGCTCTGAGTGATACTGATATCCAGAAACCTAAGGCATCCTCATGCTCCCCTTCCATTAGAGTGGGGCCTGTGAGGGTGAGGTAGTAAATGGAACAGGGAATCTTTTTTTTTTTTTTTTTTTTTTAAGATTTATTTATTTATTTGACAGAGAGAGAGATCACAAGTAGGCAGAGAGGCAGGGAGAGAGAGGGGGAAGCAGGCTCCCTGCCGAGCAGAGAGCCCAATGCGGGGCTCGATCCCAGGACCTGAGATCATGACCTGAGCCGAAGGCAGAGGCCCCAACCCACTGAGCCACCCAGGCACCCTGGAACAGAGAATCTTGACCAGGGTTCAGTTTACTGAACTGGGAATTAAGAATTCTACTGGGAATTAAGATTTTAATTTTTTAGTGCTATTATTTAAGTGTTAAAATCTTAATTTCCAATTGTTTATTGCTGGTACATAGAAATACAATTGATGTTTTATGCTGATAAAGACATAAGTACTGTATTTCCAATCAGTGTGCATTTTATTTCTTGGTTTTGTCTTATTGTACTGGGTAGGACCTCCAATATAAAGTTCATAGATGTTTTGAGAACAGATACACCATTTTTCCCCCAATCTGAAGCAGAAAACATTCATTTTGTACCATTTCAGTATCATTTGTTCCACAGGTTTCTTTCATAGACATCCTTTATCAAGTTTATTAAGTTTCCTACTATTTCTTTTTTTTTTTTTTTTTTTAAGATTTTATTTGACACAGAGAGAGAGATCACAAGTAGGCAGAGAGGCAGGCAGAGAGAGAGGGGGAAGCAGGCTCCCCGCTGAGCAGAGAGCCCGATGCGGGGCTCGATCCCAGGACCCTGAGATCGTGACCTGAGCTGAAGGCAGAGGCTTACCCACTGAGCCACCCAGGCGTCCCAAGTTTCTTACTATTTCTAGTTTGCTAAGAGATTTTCTTTATCATGGATAGTGGGTTTTTTTTTTTTTTTTAGTTTTTTTCTGCATATTATTATTAAATTTTTTAAATAAAGCATTTTCTAATTTCCTTTGTGATTTATTCTTTGACTATGGTTGTTTAGGAACGTGGAGCTTATTTTCAAATATTTAGGGACTTTCTAGATGTCTTATTTTATTAATTTCCAGGTTAATTTTTCTTGTTATAAAATATACTTTGCATGATTTTAGTGCTTTACATTTATTGAGACTTGTGTGATACCCAGGAGTTGTCTATCTAGGTGAATGTTCCTGTGCACGTGAAAACAAGAAGTATTCTTCCTGAATACTTCCTGAACATAGAAATGTTCTATAGATATCAACTTAGTCTAGTTGATAGTTTTGTTCAAATTTTCTGTATCTTTTCTGATTCTCTTGCTACACATTCTGTCAGTTAATGAAAAAGGAGTATTAAAATCTCCAATTACAATTGTGATTTGTCTCTGTATCCTTTCAGTTTTGTAAGTTTTCCTTTTGTGTATGTCGAAGCTGTTATTAGGTGCATACGTTTATACTTACTATCTCTTCTTGGTGCATTGAGTCCTGAGTTAGTTATTTCTTTACCTCTGGTTATTACCCTTTCTCTAAAATCTACTTTGCCTGACATCTGCTTTACTGCTTTCCATCCTTTCCCTTCTAACCTATCTACGTTTTTGCATTTGAAGTACCTTTCCTGTTGAAAGACTGTGTTTGGTTGTCACTTTGTTACCATCTGAGGGTCTCCAGCTTTCAGGCGGAACATTCAGACCGTTTATTTAATATGAAAGGTTATAGATTACCTAACGTATATGTAAGCACAAGAGCACTTTGAGAGATTAACAAAATTTATTCAGCAATACAAAAAATAACCAAACTTAACTTCTAAAACAATACATGTAGTCACTGATTGTAAAACCGAGCAGATGGGCTAATACTGACTTAGTTTTATCTGATGCTGAAAAGGGAATGAGCAAACCAGGATATAACAAAGATGGCACTAAGACAGGGAAGATTGAGACGGAGAAATTCTCACATACATTTGTTTGGAGTTCCAGAAAAATCATGAGGAAAAGGCTATATGCAAAAAGTAAATGGGTGAGAATTTTCCAGAACTGGTAAAATACAGGTATTCTCAGTACGGAAGGTGAAACAAATCTCAAACAAGACCAGTAAAGTGAAGCACCACCTACATTTACTGTCATGAAACTACCACGCACCAAAGACAAGAATTTGAAAGGTAGAGAAAAAGGACAGATTACCTACTAAGGAATCATAACTAGATTGACAAGAGACTTTTCAACAACAAAAATGGAAGCCAGAAAACAATCTAATGTATGATAGGCTGAGAAAAAACTAACTATTAATTCAGAAGTGGTAGCCAGCTAGCCTTCTGTTTTAAAATGATGATAAAAGAAAGACCCCTTGGATTTTCAGACAAAAGATTTGAGGGGGCACCGCAACAGACCATGACTAAAGGAACTCCTCAAGTATGCACTTCAGGTAGAAGGAAGATGATCTCAGAAGGAGTATCTGAAGTCAAAGAAAAAAACATGCAAACAGAGATGATTTAGACAAGATAAATGACGAAGTAGCACAACAGATCAGTAAGAATAAATATTTTAGTAAATTATGTCAGATCAACTACTTATCTGTAGTTTTTAAAAAAGAGCTTACTGCCTCACATTACACACAAAAATAAAATCAATCTCGGGTAGATTAAAGTGACTAATTGAAAAAAAAAATGACACTGGAAAACTTTTAGAAGGAAATAGAGTAAAATGTGTTCATGATACTGAATCGTTGATGGACTTCTAATATACAAAATTGCAGGAAAAGATTGGTGTATTTTTCCATAGAAAAATTAAGACTGTATGTTTCTCAAGCATCAAAACTTTGAAAGACAAGCCCCAGATTATAACACATATGACCAACAAAATATTACTATCCAGGATGTATGAAGCCTACGGATTAAAAGCTACATGTATCAACATGCCTGATGCTCCACAAACCTAATGAGTAGAATAAAGCAAACTGTTAACGTGCATACATTAGACACCATTTAGATAAACTTTAAAAATCGTCTAAAGTGAAACTGCATGTTTTAGGGACACATACTACTGAAATTATTTTCATTGCTCGTGACAATAATAAACAACAAACTCAGCCGGTAGCAATATCTGCCAGAAACAGCAGGAACGTGAACTGAAAGCTGCAGCCAGAGGTCTGCGGATATATTAGTAATGCTTCATAGCTTAACTCAGAGGGAGTATTACAAAAAACACTTACTGGTCAGTTTTTATACTTTTTATGTACTGTCACTATTGCACGATAAGTATTTTTTATGAAATGTATAACTCATACTTTGGAGGTAAAATAACAACAACAACAACAAAAAAGTTATCAAAATAATGAAATTTAAGAAAAGGGGGAAACAGAAAGCATGTCTAAACACTGAAAATAAAGAGACAAATAATGCTAAATATATCACTAATTGCAATGAAGATAAAGATTCTCAAATTTGATTTTTCAACTCTACTATAAGAGACACACTTAAATCATAAGATGTAGATGGAAAACAAAGTAAGGGGGACGCCCAGGTGGCTCAGTAGGTTAAGCATCTGCCTTCAGCTCCGGTCATGATGCCGGGGTCCTGGGATCAAGTCCCGCATAGGGCTGCCTGCTTGGTGGGGAGTCTGAGTTCTGCTCTGCTCCTCCCCCCACTCTCTCTCTCTCTCTCTCTCTCTCTCTCTCTCTCAAATAAATAAAATATTTTTTAAAGAAAAAATAATGTAAAAGATATGCAAGAAAACTGTTAGCGTTTCTTGCACATATGTGTTATATCTACATGTTCATCTATATATGGGTTGGCAATAGTAACAGGAGACAACAGGAGTTGTAAGCTAAAAACACTGAAGGCACAAAAGAAGGGCATTGTGTGTTGGTGATTGTAACTGTTCCCTAAGAAAGTACAAAATTATGAGCATTTAAGCAATTGACAGTATGGCCTCAAAATATTTAAATCAAAAACTGACAGAATTGTAGGAAATTGTGAAATCCACAATCATAGTAAAAAGAATTTTTTAACAATTTGACATGTATTGTCCAATTTTACTGAGAAATAATGACATCCAACGCTGAATAAGTTTAAGGCATACAGCATGATGGTTTGATTTACATCTATTATGAAATGATTGCTAGGTTCAGTTAATATCCATCTTCTCATATAGATACAATAAAAATAAAAGCAAAAAAAATTAGTTTTTTTTTTTTAAGATTTTATTTATTTACTTGACAGAGTGAGCACACAAGCAGGGGGAACAGCAGGCAGAGGGAGAAGCAGGGTCCTCGCTGAGCAAGCAGCCCGATGCAGGACTTGATCCCAGGAACCTGAGATCATGACCTGAGCTGAAGGCAGACACTCAACCAACTAAGCCACCCAGGCGCCCCTAAATTTGCTTTTTTTTTTTTTTCATAGTTTTATTCTCATAGTTTTCCTTCTTTTACCATTTCAGCAGATTCGTTTTCTATTATCTTTTGGATTTTAATTGTATTTTCCCAATTTTTAAAAAAGGAGCTTAAAGTCAGAAAAACAAAACATAAAAGAACCAACAATATTTTAAACAGAAAGTCATAAAAATTACAACCATTCTCATCAGTTCATTTAGTTCTATGTAACTCGTTGTTGATCTTGATCTTTTGGTATCAGTTTTATGAATTCATAAGTTTTTTGACCAGAGTTCTGTAAATTCGTAGTCAATTCAGTGGTATCATCTTAGCTATCAGAACCTGTCCTCAGTAGTCTTTTCTGCAGCTCTCCTCGAACATGAAGCATTAGAGGAAAACAACGGTCTCTAAGTGACAAGAGACTTAAAAACAGCTGTGGTTAAAGATCTGATGAGAGTTCATTATAATGCAATTTATAAGGAAATTTGATTATTTTTGTGATATCCTTTGAAAAACTAAAATGATAACATTATACCGAGACACCAGATTTCTGGGAATGTCATAAAATTTTTAGAATATTTACATTAATAACATACATCTGTTTATATATGACCTAAAGAAAATTTAGTATGACTTTTATTTGATAATGCTTTCTGTGTAATTTAATATATCAAATAAGTCTAATTGAATATCTCTTTTTTATAGGGAGAGATAGCAAATCTTTTGAAATGGTCCAGGGACCCTCTTGAAAATCTCAAAGTTATGTCAAGGTCAAAAAAACTTCATTTAGGGTTTGATTTGGGGAAGTTTATCAGCAATTTCACAAAGTTTTAAAATTACTTGATTAAAGAAGATCATAATATTGTGAAACATTATTTAATTACTAATTTAACCAAAATGACAAAGATTTGAGGCAAATACAAAGTTATATAGTTGTCAAAAACTTAGCTCTTATACCAGAGAAGATTCTGTTTTCTTAACTAATCAAAGACCTGATAAAGACAACATGAATTCCAGATTATTTTGGCAAAACACCAAACATTGTTTTCTAGGCAGATTACTTAAAAGGTAAAGAAAAATCTCATATAATCCTATCAAAAACAAATCAATAGTCCCAGAAAACTTTGTCCTTTTAGCAGATGAAAGAAAATTAAATTTTAGTTTCACATAAGCTCGTTCTTGACATCAAAGCTTATTTTTCTTTAAGCCAACTAAATAGAGATCTTTTATAATTAATTTTGACAATATTGTCTAGATACAGAAAAATGTTATCCCTACATGGTACATATCCATACACATACATAAACATACAGTTAGACACAAAGAGAGACCCTATAGCTCTAAGAGTAAAATTTATCCATGAATCTTGTACAACAACATAAAACTCACTAGTTTATAACTAACAGTTGAGTTCCAGTTGTGTCTGTGGCAGACGGAACAAGTGGCCAGAAAGATTGAGGGGCGGGGGAGGAGGGGGAGCAGTATGAAAACCGCCTGGCTCACAGGGCCTTAAAACTACTAAAATTTCCGATAAATAAAACTTAAATAAAATTCTTAAGAAAATGTTTAACCTTACAGATACTAAAAAGAGCATTTATTTGAAAATAGCATAAAATTTTCATCTAATAAGCAAAGAGATTTTCGAATGGAAAAAAACACATCAATAGCTAGAACGTATTAACATATAAACTCACAGAAGCTATTCGAGGTATAAATTGATTCAGCCTTTCTTGGAGAGCCATCTGCCAATGTATGTCAAAAATATCCATCTTCTCCCCTAGAATCTCTTATTCTAGGAATTCAGTGTAAATAAGTAATCACAGAAGTGATTTATGCACAAGGAGCTTTGTTTTATAGCAGCATTTATTATAAAACAGCAAAAATCTGAACACCATCAGTAGGAGAAATGGTTTCATAAGCCGTAGTGCAACAATGCTGTGTTTCGGTGGAAGGGCACGAAGACAGACTTAAACAGCAGGATGAGAAGCCAACTCTCTTTAACTTTTGATTTGGGTTTAAATTTTAAAGTATTGTATGTAAATATTACGTATTTATATAAAGGACCGTAATGAAATGCTCGTTAACCTACGTGTGGTAGAACCGTGGAATGATAGGTTCTACAAGAAGCCTATATTACTTTAATATAAAGAAAACAAACATTATAAAAGAGAAAATAAGCTAAAGGGAAGAATGATTAATCGCTCACTCCCTTTGTCCCTCGGCAGTGTGCTTGGCCTGGACAAACTGGTGGGTAACGGGTGGGAGGGAGATGGGCACAGCCTGCCTACAGAGCACCTCTTTGATGTTTGTTTTAGTAAAGTCATTCTTTGATATAATAAGGCGTTTCTAATCCTTCACTTCAGTAGGACCCATTTACTATTTAGTTCGTAATGTACACCACTTTGGAAGTAGTTACCTGAATGTCCTCAAGTTTTCATGTAGGAACAAACTTACACAAAAGTTGCTAGAATAGAAAGAAGAAAAAGTATGTTGATTTATGCCTCGAATAAATCAGAATCACTTTGGACAACTGCAGGTACATTCTCTGCTCCTCTTAGGAAGGTAACTCCCGTTGGGTCTGATAAGGTAGCTACATGATAATGCGTGAAAGAAAGATGTTCTGTGACAATTCACAAATGAAACAGTGTTGAAGGTTAAACCTCACTAAGTGACCAGGCAAATTTGGGGTCTGTTGTTCACTGTGGAAAAAAACCCTTTCTTTTTTTAAGGTGAAGATTTGAAGGACATTTCAACTGAGGAGAAAAGTTCTTCACATTCAAAAGTTTCTGTCAAATTCAAGAGTATAAAAAAGAGGTCAGTTACATTCATTCAACAGAAATGTGTAAGTACCAACCAGGTGCCAGACCCTCAAGCAGGCGCCGGATTACCCGTCAATAAACCAGGACCTTTGTGACTTAGAATATCAGAATCGCTTAAATTTATCTTATTGCAGCTTACCTAGAGCCCTCGTGTATCTAATGCGAGTTCGCCAGATTTTGACTCGACGGTAAATGGATTGTGCACACTCTGTACATATTTGACAAAGGAACAAAACTGACATAAATTTATTTCATGAATCTGCCATTTGTGAGCTGAGAAATGTTGAGCCAGTTACTAAATATTTTCAAGCTTTGGTTTTCTCGTTTATAAAACTGGAAGAATAGTGCAGTGTGCTGCATCACTAGTATAGTGCCTGGGACATCGCATAGCTGCAGAAAGTGTTAGCGCTACACGTCCGCCATTTTCCAAAATGGAAACAAGAGCCACTGTTGAGGCCTTCCTGCGTTCCGTTACGAGGCCCTGACACATTCACAGCATGTTTTCTTTTAAATGACAGAACATCTAAATATGGTTTTTACCCTGCCTGTCAACCCCACCTTCGATTCCCCCTCTTGTCTGCACCTTCACTGTCCCCATCCTGCTGGAACCCTCACTGTTTCCTGCCTGTCCTACTGCAAGAGCCTCCCACTTGGTTTTCCCAGTTCTTCTAGTCCATTCTCAACACAACAGCTGTACGTTATTTTAACTTTTTTATTAAATGGTGAGTAGCCCTAAAAACATTGGTAAGGTAGGTGCAAGATACAAACAACATACAAACATCCCTGTACACAGCACACAGTTCTAGACAAAACTTGTAATTTACCTTTGAAGTCCTGAGTGTACCTCTCTAGACCTTATGTCATCTCATCATCTGAGATAATTACTAATCTGGATTTTGTGTTTATCGATACATTTCTGAACAGTATGTTTTTCACCTTTGCATGTTTTTAAACTTTAATGGAATCACTGTGTTCTTGGCTGACTTACAATTTTTTGCTCAGGGTCCCTGTGATTAATTCATTGTGCAGGTGGGGGTTCTTCGTCTCACTGCTGTCTATTAGTGCGTTGTATAAATAGGTCACAACTTACTAACTTGTTGATGGACATATATATTGTTTTTAATTTTTGTTATGACAAATTCTACTGTGATTAATAAGCTTGTACATGTCTCCTGGCATTTATATGCAGACATTTGATTTTTTTTAAAGATTTTTAAAAGTTTATTGATTTATTTGAGAGGGAGGGAGAGAGAGAGAGAGAGCGGCACAAGCAGGGGGAGGAGCAAAGGGAGTGGGAGAAACAGGCTCCCCAATGAGCAGGGAGCCCGACATAGGGCTCGATCCCAGGACTCTGAGATCATGACCTGAGCCGAAGGCAGACACTTAACCACCTGAGCCACCCAGGCACTCCGCAGACATTTGATTTTTTAAAAGATATACCCTACAATAAATAAATACTAAATTAGAATGTTCCTTTTTTATAGGCATTTCATGCCTTCCCATTAGACTCAGAATGGAAGGACAGAAGCCGCGTAGAGCGCGGGAACCCCGGCCGCCTCTGCACCGGCTCCGGCTTCTTGTCTCCGTTCCTCAGACCAGCCTCGATCCTTTGACCTCCGGGCCCTGGCACGTGTGTGCTCCCCAGAGGTCGCCCTGCCTCCCGCAGGCTGACGCGGTCCCCAGACCACCGCTGCGCACGGCACATGTAACTGCCTCCCTGACACGCGTCGTGGCTTAGCATCCACGTTCTTGTCGCGTTCGCTTGGTCCAGGGGAGCTGATACGTAGTAGGAATTCGTGACTATTTGCTGAATGAACTACCACACGTGACTAGAAATTTTAAGTAGAACTGTATATGTGCTTTGGACATTGATGATTGCCGATAAATTTTAGGTTGGTAATACATTTTTAAGATTTTCATAGTTTATGAGTAATTTTATGATAATTCTATATCCTGAACTATTTTAAATGCCTTGAAGTCAAGCGCAGACCTCTCATTCGGTCCCTCACCGTCAGCCCTGTCGCTGCAGAATCTCAGGGTCCACAGGCCGGTGACTTCGTTGGCCCAGACTGGACGAGACTCTCCCCAGACTCACAAAGCCTGGCTCCAGCCGAGTGGAACTAAATCAGCCTCCACAGCTTGGCTGAGAGCAATGCAGAGTGAAGGACTAGGACTAGGACTATGTTTTTGTACATAAAATGGAGGATTACCAGATCCTCTCCCAAAACATGGGTAAACTCGCAACGAATAAACTGACCTAATAAATAAAAGTGAATCATTTGCACTAAATAAATGAAATAAAGGTAGACTCTAGATCTCTCAAACGGTACCTTAAAAATAGTAGCTGTGTGTAATTTACATGACTTAGCAACAAAAATCGTACATTACCGTTAAAAACATTCATGTTAACACCTAACTGTATTATAATTTTTAGTAATGAAACTTTGATATGATATCAAAATCACTGAATTTCCTTCTAAAATTTCAACTCTCACCCTTTCCCACGCGTCTGCCCCAGAGCTGAAAATGCATGGTACCTGGAGAAGAATCCTCATAAGTTAAAAATTATGCTTCAGAAGCTCTTCGTGTTTGCATTTACTTGGGCGTTTGGAGGAACTTTAAAGCGCGAGGATGAACACGAAAATGACTTGGTGCCGTATTTGAGCCACGAGCCTGGTTCCCCCGCCATGGTGACCTACGACTTTGACAAGCTCGTGCACGAACTGTTTGAGAGCAATCCGCGCATAGGTAAGTTCTGGGGGCGGCAGTCCTCATCCGGCTTCGGAGTATTAGCGCGGGGGCGTCTGGGCGCTCGGCTCTGTCCGCCGCTCAGGTCTGCATCTCGGGGGTGTGAGTTCAAGCCCCATGTTGGGCTCCTTGCTGGGCGAGGAGCCTACTTTAAAAAAAAAAGAAAAATACAGGTACTTTGTCAGAGCCAATCTAAATCTCTGGATAAAATAAAAAATTTAAAAAAAAAAGGGACGCCTGGGTGGGTTCAGTTGGTTAAGGGTCCGACTCTTGATTTCAGCTCAGGTCATGATCCCAGGGTTGTGAGAGGGATTCTCTCTCTCTCTCTGCCCCTTACCCCCCCCCTTAAAAAATTAGTTGGAAACTCTTTACGGTTGGGCTTGAATTAAAGGCCCATCTTTTAAAGTGTGAGGTTAAAGGTGAAAGCACACTCCAGTACCCTCACTCCAGCAAAAGGGGCTGAAGTAAATTGGACTCCTGGTCGATCGTTGTTTCTAAGGGAGCTGCCGCACAAGTAAGGCAGAAGGACAGAGGAACCCCTGAAACTCTGACCTCGGCCCGGCTGAGCCCGCCGGCCGTCTAGCAGAATCTGTGTTATACACGTCCTCATGCACGAGCATTTCTATAGATCATACTGCCATTTACTTGTTAAAGACTAATATTGTAAAAACTATTTTATGAAGTCTTAGATTTCTTTATTACGTATGTTTTTTGAGTCTAACACATGGAATCTATGGTAATATTCTGAAGTGGTAAGCCTTCCCAATTAGCCGTCACTGATTGAAGGAACTTGGAACAGATGAAGAGAGCCTTGGTGCAGGTACCAAAAAGACACAAAATAGTGAACCATGAATATATTTAGAAGAACTTTGTTAAAGAGGAGAGCTAAAAAATATTTACCAAAAGTACAGATTTGACCAGTTTGTGTGATGTAACTCTTTGAGTGTCCTTTTGAAATTATCTGTAAACGTTCTATTTAAGATATCTTTGACCACAAAGTCTTATGTTATTTCCTATGGAAATTAACTTTTTTTAAAAAAGATTTTATTTATTTGAGAGGGAGCACGAGCAGGGGGGAGGGGCAAAGGGAGAGGGGGAAGCAGACCCCACTGAGCATGGACCCAATATGGGGCTCGATCCCACGACCCTGGGATCATGACCTGAGCTGAAGGCAGATGCTTTACCCAATGAGCCACCCAGGCTCCCAAAAATTAACTTTTAATATCAAAACGCATTGCGTGTTAATTTGTCGTTGGACTTAGTCAACTGGATGTTGCTAATTCCTAAGATAAATAAAACTTCCCTGATTAATTTGTCAGACAGAAATACCTCAAATTCCATTATTTCTTCTCCCTGTGAACCTAAAGGCACTCAAGAAATTATATGTTATATAAGATAGTTTATCTTAAAACGGCGAATATGAAATTTTGTTTCGTCTTCTGAAGTACGGGTAGAAAAGCTAGTTTGGGACTGGGTGTAGGAAAGAAAGGAGGGGCAGATGGCAGTGGTTGTAAAAAGCACAACCCATCAGAATGGAAATGAGAAGAGAAAAAAAGGGAGTCCCGAACCTCCCACTTGTAGTCACCCTGTAAGCAAAATTGTAAAACACAAAACAATTAATTCTAAGAAAGTATACCCATAAAATCACCTATCATAATATTAATTCATTCCAGATGAAATTATTACAGCCTGACAGAGACTAATATAAATGTGTTAGGGTTCTTTTTTGAAAGATAAGGAAATGGCCTCCATTTGTAAATAAATAAGGATATATCAAGAAAAAAAATAGTAGAAATGAAAATAGAACATATGGCTATGAAAAAGGGCCAAATAGAACTTCTGTAGTCATTCGGGTGAAAGAGTCAGTAGTCCAGGTGAGCTCTGCTCTTGGCACCATCAGAGAAAGAATTAGTTAATTGAGGGGCTCCTGGGGGGCTCAGTCGGTGAAGCATCTGCCTTCAGCTCAGGTCATGATCCCAGGGTCCTGGGATCGAGCACCACGTCGGGCTCCCTGCTCAGCGGAGGGCCTGCTTCCCCCTCTCCCTCTGCCCCTCTCCTAGTTCATGCTCTCTCTCTCAAATAAATAAATGAAATGTTTTTTAAAAATTGGTAAATTGAAACCTAGAAAAAAAGTTTTCAAGTTTTCTTCATATTGACTTGGCGTGTTTCTTATTAAGCTTAGTCGTACACATTTCATCCTTTTGTCTGTGGTTCTGCGTCTACCGTTATGAATGGTACTGTTGCGAGTGCTTCCCCATTCAGTATGGTTGTGGTTTGGTTATTGCTACCGAGCTCTTATGTTTCATTTCTGGAAGGTCTGTTTGGTTCCTTCTCAAATAGGCTGTGTCACTTTTTTATAGTTTCTTGTTCTTGTTCTATATTTTCAGGCTTACTTTTACTTAAACATAGTAAGCACGGCTGTCTTAGAATATGCACCTGATAATTCCAGTCATTCAAGTCTTATTAATCAGTGGCTGTTACCTGGTTTCTGCTAATTACCTTTAACTGGTTATTAAATTTGCAAAAATTATCTATATGGTTGAAGTTAACAGTCCCATCCTATAGAAAGTATATGTACTGCATCCATCATAGCTAAAGATTAGATTGGGCAAGAACATCAATGGATGTTAAACCGAGGGCAGAATTTGATGGGGAGCAGGCTATTCCTTGACCTGACACTGTGTCCTCACAAGCTAGTTGTTAGCTGCAAGAGATAAAATAGCAGAGAATGAAAGTAAAGAACAAATGTTACAGTGCATCCTCTTCTGGATGATGATAAGGCCGACTAACGGCTTCCCAGAGATCCCACATCCCACTCCCTGGGACCTGTGGGTGGGCTAGCTCATCGCGCAGCGGAGTTCGAGGATGTGACTAGGTTAAGAACCTTGAGATGGGAAGATTATCCTGGATTACGAGTCCTTAATGGTGGAGAAGGAGGCAGGAGAGGCACAGGAGGAGGCATGAGGGGGGAAGCAGAGGTTGAAGAGATGCGGTCGTGCAGTTGCTGGCTTCGAAGGTGGAGGAAGAGGCCACGGGCCAAGGACTGCAGGTGGCCGCCCAAAGCTGGAAAGGGCGAAGAAAGGGACTGATTTCCCTTGAGAGCCTCCAAAGGAATGCAGTCCTGCCAACGCTTTGATTTTAGCCCAGTGAAAACAGGTTGGACCTCTGACCTCTAGAACTGTAAGAGAAGAAATCTGTGTTGTTTTAAGACCCCTAAGTTGGTGGTAATTCGTTAAAACAACAATGGAAAACTTACGTAAGCAAAGGCTTTATCAGTCTGAACTCCGGCTTTCTGTTCTTGATAGACATGCAGACAGATGCAGAAATAAAACAGGTGTGTGTGTGTGAGTGTACAGAGATCTGTTCTCAGCTCTCTACTTGCATCACCCTCCCGTTGGCAGCACAGCCCAGTGCCAGGAGGGAGACGGGACGGCTGTGCACGAGCGAGTGGCCTCTCAGCTGTGTGGGACGCCGCCACGCGGTCCCAGTCTTCTTTAGCCCCGTAGAAAGTGCCGACCTATGAACTGCCTGACTGTAGGGCAGCGGGGGCTGGAGAACAGCAGCCAGGGCTCAGAATGGGAGGCGAATCCTATTAGACAGCTTTAGCACTCCGATAGGAGGTCCGCCCATGAGCTCCTGGGGACACCTTGCCCGAGGATCCCCTCAACTGGCCCACGGGCTCCCCCAGCACTCCATTACCTTCACCCATAAACAGCCTCTTCCAGGGGCCAGTGCCCTGGGTGCCTTCCAGAGGAGAGCAGAGGTGAGCCCTTTCAGGTGGTAGTAGAAAACTAGGCAGACTGCAGGGTTGGGAGAAACCACAGAAATACAGCATCCAGCACCACCCGAGGGAAAGCAGCCGGAAGGCTGTCAGCACCCAGCCTGGCTCGGCAGGATGGAGAGAAGGCACACGTGCCTAAAAATCACCCAGCGGGAGAGAACAAGACGTGCGGGGTAAGCATACCCATAGAAAAGACCGAGAAAGCCTCAGGATCCTTAACAAGTCGAAGGGAGTTATTTCTCTCCCACAGCCAGTTAGTAAAGACCAGAGGAGACCGTTTCTTCAGATGTGGAGACCAAAATGAAGGACTTCAGGGAACACGAAGAATTGAGAAAACATGAGAACCAAAGGAGTACAATACTTCTCCAGTAACTGACCCCAAAGAAACAGAGATTTGTGGTTTGTTTGCCCAATTAAAAATTCAAAATAGCTGTTTTGAGGAAGCCCGATGAGCTAAAAGACAACACTGGAAGACAATTCAGTGAAATCGGGAAAACAATACTTGACCAAAATGAGAAAGCAGCAGAGACCATCAGAACGGGAGCCAACAGAAGTCGCGGAGCTCGAGAACACGGTGAGTGGGAGAGAGCAGCAGCAGCAGACCGGATCGAGCAGAGGGAGGAGTCTCCAGGGCAGAAGACAGGTCGTTGGCAATTATCCACTCACAGGAGAACTAAGAAAAAAGAACGAAGAAAGCCTATGAAATATGGGATACCATTTTTAAAAATCTACCCATTATGGGAGTCCCAGAAGGAGAAGCGAGCAAGAAAGGGGCAGAAAGCTTCCTTAGAGAAATAATGGCTGAGAACTTACTAAATCTGGGGAGGGATTTCGATACTTTTTAAATGAAGTTCAGAGATCCCTCCCATGCTTTCAACCTGAAAAATCTTCTCAGACACATAAGCTGTCGAAAAGAAAGAGAATTTGAACACAGGCAAAAGAAAAAATTGCCCACATAAAGGACTACCATAAGGCTCAGCAAATTCCTCACCGCAAAGCTTGCAGGCCAGGAGACAGTGGGATCATCTCTTCCAGGTGCTGAAAAAAAACACTGCAAAGTCGTCCTTCAGAAATGAAGGAGAGGTGCGCCTGGGTGGCTCAGTCAGTTAATCGTCTGCCAGGTCATGATCTCAGGGTCCTGGGTCGAGCCCCGTATTGGGTTCTCTGCTCAGCAGGGAGTCTGCCCTCCCCCACTGCTCTTTCTCTCCCTCTCCCTCTCTCTCTCTGTGAAATAAATAAATAAAATCTTTAAAAAAAAAAAAATGGAGGAGAGATAAAGACTTTCCCAAACAAACAAAAGCTGAGGGAGTTCTCACCCTAGACCTGCCTTACAAGAAATGGTAAAAGGAATTCTTCAAACGGAAGCAAAAATGTTAACTAGTAGCAGGAAAACATATGAAATTATAAAGTACATTGGTAAAGGTAAGTATATAGTCAAACTCAGATGCTCTAATACTGTAATATGGTGGCATGTGACTCACTTTACTATAAAAATTAAAACTCAAAAACATTAAAAATTACTATAGCTGCTTAGATGTGTAATGGATACACAATATAAAGAGAGACTAATTGTGACATGGAAAAATAGATGTGAAGGGAGGATAAAAGAGTTTTTGCATGTGATTGAAATTAACTTGTTAGCAGCTTAAAAGATGTTTTATGTAAGTGTCACGGTAACCACAAACCAAAAACCAACAGTAGATACCCAAAAGATGAAGAAAAGGACAGTAATGTGTACCACTAGGGGAAATCATCAGTTCACACGGAAGACAGGAAGAGGGAACAAGGGAACCACAAAACAGCCAGAAAACAATCAGATGACATTAGTCTTTGCTTCTCAAAATTACTTTAAAAGTAAACAGATTAAAATCTACAATCAAAAGATGTATGTAAATGGATTTTTAAAACAAGAGCCAACTGCATGCTGCCTACAAGAGATTAACTTCTGATTCAAGGACACACAGAGGCTCCAATTGCAGGGATGGGAAATGATATTCCACGTGAATGGAAACTGAAAGAGAGCAGGTGTAGCTAAGCTATCCTTATGTTGGACAACATGGGCTTTAAGTCAGGAACTGTAACAACAGACGAGGCCATCATGTGATGATAAAGGAGTCAGTTCATCAGGAGGATATAACAACTGTAAATGTATATGCACCCAATATCATAGTACCTAAGCTTATCAAGTAAATACTGACAGATCTGAAGAAATAAAGACCAATATACTAGGGGAATTTAATACCCCACTTTAAGCAGTGGGTAGATTGTTCAGAGAGGAAAATCAATAAGGAAATACTGGAACTGAGCTATACTTTAGAGAAAATGGGCCTACCAGATATATAGAGAGAATTCAGTCCAACAGCAGCAGACTACACATTGTTCTCAAGCACACGTGGAATGTTCTCCAGCATAGATCATTATGTTAGGTCACAAAACAAGTCTTAACAAATTAATAAGATTGAAAATTATACTAGCTGTCTTTTCTGACCATCATGGAATGAAACTAGAAAATACCTTGATGAAAACTAGAAAATTAAAAGTACGTAGAAATTAAACAACACACTTCTGAAAAATCAATGAAAAAATTTTAAACCTTGAAAAAAACAAAAATGGAAACATAACATACCATAACTTACAAGTTTCAATAAAAATTTGTAAAAGGAATCTTACAGCAATAAATGCCTACGTGACAAAGAAAGAACTCAAATAATCTAACTTTACACTTCAAAGAAAAAGGAAAAGAAGAATAAACTCAGCCTAAAGTTAGCAGAAGGAAAGAAATAACAAAGATCAGAGTAGAAATGAATTAAAAGAGGCCAGAAAAATAATAGAAAAGAGCAACGAAACTAGGAGCAGGTTTTTTTCAAAAGATAAATAAAATTGACAAATCTTTGCCTAGATTAAGGAAAAAAAGAGAGAAGACTCAAATAAAATGAGGAATCAGGGGCGCCTGGGTGGCTCAGTGGGTTAAAGCCTCTGCCTTCGGCTCAGGTCGTGATCTCAGGGTCCTGGGATCGAGCCCCGCATCGGGCTCTCTGCTCAGCGGGGAGCCTGCTTCCCCCCCTCACTCTGCCTGCCTCTCTGCCTACTTGTGATCTCTCTCTCTGTGTCAAATAAATAAAATCTTTAAAATAAAATAAAATAAAATGAGGAATCAAAGAGATATTGCAACAGACACCATAGAAAAATGAAAGATCGTAACAGACTACTATGGACAATTATATACCAACAAATCAGGTACCTGAAATAAGTGGGGACATTGCTAGAAGCAGACAACCTGCCAAGGGTGAATCATGAAGAAATAGAAAATCTGAACAGACCAAAACAACTAATGGGATTGAGTGAGTAATCTAAAACTTCCCATCAGACAAAAGTCCAGGACCAGATGGCTTCACTGGCGAATGCTCTCAGACATTGAAGTCCTCCTTAAACTCTTCCCAAAAAAAAAAAAAAAATTGAAGACAAAGAAAAACTTCCAAAGTCATTTCACAAGGCAGCGTTACCCTGATGCCAAAACCAGATAAGGACACCACCACCACAACCACAACAACAAACTCTACAACCCAGTGTTCCTAATGAATACTGACACAAAAATCTTCCCTCAAAATGAGCAAACTGTACTCAACAGCACATTAAAGAATTACGAACTATGATCATGCAGGATTTGGGATACAAAGATGGTCCAATTTATTCAAACCAATAAATATGATACACATTAACATTTACGAGTGCATCAAAAAGTAAAATACCTAGGAATAAATTAACCAAGGAGATAAAAGATCAGTATACTGAAAATTACAAGACATTGATGAAAGGAATCAAAGAAGACACAAATAGTCTGTGCTTATGGATTGAAAGAATTAATATTGTTAAAATGTCCATACTACCCAAAGCCATCTATAAATTCGATGCTATCCCTATCAAATCTGCAGGGGCATTTTTCACAGAAATAGATAAAACAACCCTCAAATTCATATGGAACCAGAAAAGACTGGAGAGCCGAAACAATCCTGCGGAAGAACAAAGCTGGAGGCATCACACTTCCTTATCTCAAACTGTATTCCATAGCGATAAAAATCAAAACAGTATGGCGCTGGCATTGAAAACTGACACAGAGACCCATAGAAGAGAACAGAATCTAGAAGTGAAGCCATGCCCGTGGACCCAACCCATTTTTTAAAGAAGATTTTATTCACTCCAGAGAGCGCACGCGCAAGCAGGGAGGGGCAGAGGGGAGGGAGAAAGAAGCTGAAGCAGACTCCTCACTGAGCCCAGAGCCCAACGTGGGGCTCGATCTCACGACCTGAGCCGAAACCAGAAGGCAGATACCCAACCGACTGAGCCGACGAGGCACCCCTAGCTGACCAATTTTTGACAAAGACACCAAGAAGACGGTCTCTTCACTAAAAAGAATTGGGAAAACCGCATATTCGCATGCGGACGGAATAATGAAGTTGGACCTCTGTCTCCTATCTCGGACAAAAATTAACTCAGGCTATAAACGTAAGACCTGAAACTGTAAAATTCCTAGGAGAAAACATAGGGGGAAAGTTCCTTGGCATTGGTCTCGGCAGTGATTTTTTTTTTTTTTTTTTTTTTTGGAATTGACACTAAAAGTAAAGGCAGCACAAGCAAAAATAAGCAAGTGGGACTGCAGAAGTTGAAAAGCTTCTGCACAGCCAAGGAAACAATCAACCGAATGAAAAGGCAGGAGAAACATTTGCAAACCATATATGTGATAAGGGGTTAATATCCAAAATATTAAATAATGATACTACAACTCAGCAAAACAAAACCAAACCAGATTGATGATTACCAGGGGTTAGGACAGAAGACAAAAGGGGTAGCACTAGGGAATTTTTTTAGGGTTTTAGGATTGTCTGTTGTTTCATCCATTATGGTGATTACAAAATACATTCAGGTGGTAAAAAAAAAAAAAACTCCTAAAACTGTATACTCCCCAAAAATGAATTTTTCAGTATATAAAAATTTTATGAATGATTCAAGGAACTGTATCAAATATTCACACTGTTATCTTCATATGGTGAAAGCATGGCTAAATTCTTTTGCTTTTATTGTTCTGTATTTTCTGGAACCTATTAAGAAAATTTATTACTTTTATAATGGAAAAACAAATGTGCTTTGCAAATCAGTAGCAAAGTTATCTAATACACTGGTTTGACTAAAACCAGTATATCACTTTCATTTAATAATATCCAACACATGGTAATAAGCAGAACTTCTGGGTAAGATTTCAAAGGCTATCAGATTATGATTGACCTTACTTTCTGGATATAAAAAGACATTTTTATTTAATTAAAGATCAGAAGGAAATTATAAATTTGGATATACCCTTGGCGAAGTTACTATTTCTGATTCAACAATCAGATTTTTCACATAGAGGTTGTATCATTAATGAAACATTCCATAAATGAACCTTTCTTACTTGGGTTTATTTATTTGTCATTTTTAAATGTAGGCGTCAACCTACCATCTGGTAAAAGTTCTATCTTTGGCTATTTTGTGGATTTGCAGCGGTGCGAATTCATACCGTGGTCAGAATTGCTTCCTAGTATTCAGACACTAATTCAAAAAGGTAAGGTCGATTATAAGAATCATACTCTGACTTTTCTGTAATGTTGGGACTCTTTTATATATAAAAGTAGTTATGCCAGCAACTTTGAAGACTGACCTGTTCCAACTTTGTGCAGAACCGGTTTAGATCTGTGTTTTCAAAGCAAGCCTTTAAGAAAATGACCGCTGAGTATCGCTTTCTGAGAAACTGAAATCTATTTGATTGAGTCAGTTGTGCATTGTAAAACTATAGCTCATTGAAAGTCTTACTAATGGAAATATTTGGTATTTTAATTAGCTGTGGTTATTGAAAGCAGAAAAGGGAGAGGACCAGGTCCTCTTTTAAAATAGGAAAAGCATATATGTAAGAACTACACTTGATTATAAAAGAAACAGCTAATTAAAGAAGAGGAATCCTACCTTCACAAATATCCATCTATGCTTTATTGTTCTTGTTCTCAATCTTCTGCATACTGAAAGAAAACAAAGATACAGGAAATTGTTGTACCGTGAGAGCTTGGTTGAAGTTTGAGGCAGGAACTTAGTGATCAAGCTTCAGTTAGAGTTCTTGCAAATATAAGAAATTCAATAAATGCAAATTGAGTTGAATTTCTCTGAAGTCAGTTTTCTCCCATGAATGAATTTCAAAGTTTTGTTATAAGACTTTCTGGCAGAAAACAATCAGAGATATCATAATTATGAAGCATCCAGAAAGTTCTGATTTTGAATTAATTTATACCAGCATTCTATGGTATAATATTTATCACAGTAAGGATTAGTGGGTGATTATATTTATTTAAAACCTCTGAGTTGTGTATCATATTTTAGTGCTATATTGGTTATTTTAATCCTGAGCTTTACTACTATGTACAGAAACACAACTGAGTATCGATGCACGTAACTCAGTATCTTAGTTTACCATTCCTGTGGGAAACCAGAGGTATTTCCTCCAACTCTGAGATACAACTTCCTCTGGTCCCACCTTATCCTAATGGTAGGCAACGAGCTTAGAAGATACTAAAACCCTCCCGAGCTTCACAGCCAACCCATACCAGGAATCGAAGTGTCAGAACATCACAACGTCACCTTCGGCCGAGCCTGTGCCAAGTAAATCAGAGGTCCTGGTACCAGACCAGTCTCTGGCACCAGAAACAAAACCATAACAAAACCCCACATTTTGTTCATGTGAGAATCGAGGAAGATTCTCAGAAATACCGTTAGTGACGCGCGGTGCTTTGGAATGAAAACGCGGGAAGCCAGCTTGTCAGTATATATCAGAATTCTACACCCTGTGTGGGTTTACACTGACCCAGCAACTCTGCGCGTGAGAAGCTGTGTGCAGAATGATGTGGGGATGTTCTGTAAACTCGGCAAAGGCTCACGGAACATAAATATCCATCGCTGGGGCACTGGCAAGAAGTCCGTGATGCCTTCAAATACTCCGTTTTTAGAAGTTGCTGACCAGCATACGCAGTATGGGGACTGGTTCCTAGGATGCAGGAATGGGAAAGAGACTGTTGACCGCGTACCTTTATGGCCTTCAGAACTGTGCCCCACGTGAGTGTGTGGGCCAGTCGGTTGCTAACGTTAGAGAAGCAACTACAAGATGAGCACGTGACTTCTGTGCGTGTGGAGCCCTTCCGAGAGCTTTGGCTGCGTAATGGTGCGAAGAATGAGAGTGGTGTTTGTAGGAAGCTGCGGGTTCAAGAGAGACTTGGTTTGGTTTTGGTGTGTGTGCATATGTGTGTATGTGTGTGAAAGCGTGTGTGTGTGTTTTATTTCATATAAAATTGTCCATATTCAACTGATTTTTACTAAGTATCAGTTTCCCGTGGTTCAACCAATAAAAAGACGGGAGATTCTAGGACATTAATGTTTGTACGTCGGAAAGTTTCAACAGAAGCAAGAGTCAGATAATGGGGGAGAAGGCTTCCCCGGAAGGGAAGTTCTTCTGAAGGACTGCAGGGGCTTTGGCGGGAGAGCTGCTTTCTTCCTTTCGCTGGAGGGAAGGGGGAGGAGCCGGGGCCCTGGCTGGGGGCGGTGGGAGAGTCGGAGGATGGGGGGTGGCTCAGCGACGGAGTGTGGACGGAGGGAACAGTCGCTGAGACCCGCAGGGAGCCCTGGGGGCGGACGGACACTTCCGGCTTATCTGCATCTGCTGACATTGTGTACAATGTACAGACTTTTCCAGAAGGTGTCTAGTACCTAAAAGATTAATGTTCATCTGTAGCTCACCTGAAACTTTTTAACTTTACCTTAGGAACGTCCATACTCGCGAACCCCGAAGGCTCGAGTGACAGCCTCCTGAAGATCACAGAGTACGGGGAGAACATCAGCCATGTTGCCACGAGAGACACAGTGTCCCTTTCTTTCCTCATAAGCCTTCTTTTAAAGAATTTCTGCCCTGTACTTCTCACAGGTATTAGGGAGATTTAAAGAAGGAGAATTTACAGAGTTAGGAACAGGCTGAGTAATTATGTAGTCTAAACATTTTACATTGTAAACGTATATGCTCTGAAAAGCTCTAGACACTGTATCCATATACATTCTCCCTAACAGTACAGAGACGCCCATTTCCCCATGTCCGCCAGGTGAGGACGCTATGACCCTTCGTCCTCGCGTTCCTTCCGAGACAAGCCCCGGAAGCAGAGCCGCAGGATCAGTGCACGCGTGGCCTCCACGGCCTGTGGGCTGACGGCCTTCCCGCGGTCCCGGCGGTAGGAACACTGATCGCTGATTACATGTACTCACATAATTACATACAAGGGAAAAATTAAAAGAACCTGCCTGGTTAAAAAAAAAAATGCACAATTCCTCAACCCGATGTTCACATGTTTCCGTCTTTTCAGGTTACCGTGTGCCTGACTCATGCCGCCCCACGTCTCCCATAGCGTCCCCTCCGTCCCTTCCTTACCACTTCCGGCGCCCCGCGCCGTGTCACCCGTCACCGGAGGCCCCGAGGTTGCTCCCTGAGTTCCACACGGAAAACAACGAGGCAAAATGAGGCTGGACCTCTCCCACAGTCCATACGTGGCCTCCGGTTTGGCCTAAGAAAATTCTGACTCTTTATATCCGGGGAAGTGTGTGGTCCGGACCGTGCCCTGCTGGAGTCGTTTGTCATCATGTCTGTCCCCCAGATGTGTCTGCGGCAGAAACATTGAGGGACACAAGGTCATGCAGCGGCTCCACTGGGCTGGAAGCAGGAACATTGGCAACAGGCACAAATGAGCCTTCGATTAAAAACAATGGGTCACTCTGAATGTGTCCTTGTATCAGAGGTGTAAGTCATTTGAGAGGATTTCGTATTTACTCCCTTGGTTTACCCAGACTTAACCATGGCTTTTAAAAAAGGGGAGAAAAGAATCGATCTTTTTCATGCAGTTTTCAAATAAAATGTTACTGGTTCATCTTAATATATTAGCATCTATTCATTTCCTGCCATCTAACCTAATGTCTTTTTTTTTTTTTTTCCTTAGGAGACCCTGCTGTTGGGAAAACCAGTGCCATTAATGAAATGCTTGAGAGGCTGGAGGGCCCTGGAGCACTGGATGTGAAATACGGCTCCGTCCTAGGCGAAGTCCTACTCTACAATGAAATTAAAAAATCAAGGTTGTATATTGAAATGCCAAATTTGATTTGTCTGGTAAAAAAAAAGTTTGCTTTTATATATAAATGTGCCTTGTTTTAAAAAGCAAACCTGCTAGGTAGATATGCAGAACTTCCAAAGAGAAGTGAAGAAGAAAATCTGTACTTTTCCAAAGTATTAACACCTAGATTAATTCCTTTAAATGAGAGATTTTACCTTTATTTTAAATATAACTAAATTTAAAATCTTCTTTTTCTTACATAAACAACGTACAGCTACAAACTATGTTCCTTCCTGGAAAAATGCACCTAAAACTTGCCAAAAAAGTCTTGCATATAATTGGTTTCCTTGCGCTAGAATTTTCATCTTATCAAATATAAAATATTCTTTACACATGGGACTCTTGATCTCAGCTCAGGTCTGATCTCAGGCTCCGGGGTTCCCGCCCCGTTGGGCTCCACCCACACTGGGTGTGGGGCCTACTTGAAAAAAAAAAAAAAAGTACAAAGAACTCTGTCATTCTCTGTGTCTTTTCCTGAACGGTGGGGATGAAAAAAAGTTCTAAATTGTGCAAATAAATGCAAATATTTAAAGTTACTTCTAATTAAAATGGGAGAGAAGCACACCGTTGTTGGAACAGAATACCACCGCTGGATTCCTCCCAAGCTCCAGCCCCTCCCCGCCCGCTCTGGTCAAGGCCGGCCTGTCTTCCCAAGACATCTTGAATTCCCGCGCGCGCCTTTCCCACGGCCCTGGTAGCCAGAGCCCCGTCACCTGCATGTGACATGATGACTTTGGGATAGCTCGTCCTGCACTTAAATAAGGCTGTAAAAAGTCAGAGAAATGATTTTTGAAACGTTCACTGCCTTAGGAATCCTTCCTTATCTGGATTATTATAATCATTAATAACAGACACCAAAAAAGAAATCGCACTGTAGGTTCACTATTTAAACTGAACTGGATTTTAATAGAGCAACGCCGGCAGACAAGGCCAAAGTACGGGTGAAAGGGCTTTCTGCTGAGCCGTCCACGAGGGGGAGCGCATTGTGCAAAGGGGCTAGTGAGTAAATGGCTTACTACCAGTAGCCTGGCCCCTTAGGAATTCGTCCAGTTTGTTTTTGAGGGTCAGCCTGTGTTGTTGAACTTGATGGTGACGGCAGCGGCACCATCTTCTCTGTAAAAGTGTAAACGGGAAAAGGGAGTATTTGTTTCCTTGCAGGAGAGCGAGGTAGAACCCACCACACCCTGGGACTGTGATTACATTTTGTTCACGCGGCTACTATGGGAAGCAAGCTAATTTTGAATCTCGAAAACCTTGTATTCCAATAGCCTGAAGCAGAACATCAGCATCTTGCTCTCTGAAACGCACAAGACAGCCGCTGGAGGTCGAGGTACGGATTACGTCGTGGGACACTCCTTCCTGTCCCGGCCACGTGCAGGTCACCGCGTGCTTGTCCGGAACCTCAGGACGAACAGATTTCCACTGATGGTTTAAAATCAAGCCTCCTGAAAGACCCCCACTCCCTCTCAGACTGCCGTGCTCTACCCAGCAGCGGGGGTGGGGATGGCACAGCTTCCCAGCGAGTGGGGCCTCCGGCTTCTCGGGGGCACGGTGGACGAAGTCTGGAGGTCCCTGGGGGCGGTGTCGGACTCTCCTGTCCCTTCACGCTTGTCCGAGTAGCGCAGTGGGGAAGCTCCTGTCTGCATTCTCAGGTCCTCCTGGGGAGCTCGGGCCGGGGGTCTGGGAGCAGCCACCCCATCTCCGCAGAGGAAAAGCAGGGGCAGCCCCCAGACAGCTGCACTGCGGGAAGGGAGCCTGGCCCCGAGGTTCTTGCTAGAGGAGTTTTTGGTTCCGTGTCTACTTCTATGTTTGCCGTCGCACCGTCCCGAGTGGCCCTTGTGGAGGGTGCTCTCAGGGGATGTGGCCTAAGTGGTACCTTTGGTGGACGCAGGTGCCTGCGGCTTCAAACCTCTCCTGTCGCTTTCAGTAGATACATACCATCTTGCACATCCAGACACTCGGAAGTCCTGAGAAGGCACCTGTGTCAGTTGTGCATAAACTCCGGAGAGTTCTCCGAGCTTTCCTGCTGTTGTTTTTGGCTGTGTGGTTGCGGAGGCCCTGCAGAGCACATCAGAGGAGGGAAGCTGTTGGAAACATTCCACAGTTGGTGTTCCTTCGCTCACTGAATCGTCCTCAGTGATTGCCTGAAAATGACAGCAATAGAGTAAAATTATGTCATGTTCATATTTCCTAACCTTAAATCACACATATTCTTAAAGTGCTCTAAATTTGTGTTTCTTTTCCATATTTGGCATGACAGATAAGCCTATTCGAAAGCCAGCAGTCAGAACTGACGAAAGTTCCTTGAAGAATGATAAGAAGGGAATTATAGTATCAACGATAAATTTTAGCGTGGGTATCACAGCCGCCAAAGCCAAGGAGATGGTCCTGAAGACATTAGTGAGAAGAACCAAAGACACTCTTGGAGCGCCAAAGAACAGCAGGGTAAAACACCTCCCATCCCGTCCGTCGACTCATCTGCTTATGCTGCTGAAGCTGCGCGTGCCTGGTTTTCGTTAATAACCGTGAACCGAGAAAGCAAAGTGCCCAGTGCTAGAAAATGCACTTTGTCAACGGAAGCTTCCGTTTTCAAATCGGCATAATACCGATCGATTATACTGATTCGCAATTACTAAAGCCAAAAGACGCTCCTGAAGTCTAAATTAAACAGATGCCCGTGACTTTGTAACGGTGTATTTGACCACATTTTCCTCCCGTGACCATGACTTGAGGCTATTAAAAACCAAAGTGCAACTGAGTAAATTTTAAGTATTTATTGGCTTTGCTCACTTATTCATGAATCTGCGAGGCATCCACCAGCAGAAACAAGGGCATTCCAGGAGCTGTACAAAATGGCAGATTGACAGGAGGAGGGTGGGCGGCGGGGGGTGGGGGGTTACACTGGCAAGAAGCATGTTGGTTGTGGCAATGTCACTTTCCCTAAGCGGGTGGCAGGGGTCCGTCAGGCCAGCGACCTCCTTAGTGCTGAGTCACCGGCTTAAGATTCCATTTCTGGGAGAGCCGAAACGGTCATGAAGTCTGGATTGGGCGCCACGGCGCTTACCGTGAGGGACTCCATTTTGGGCCTGTTGTCTTGTTTTCGACACAACCGTAGAGGAAGAGAAGCGGGTCCGCGGCCTCGGGGAAGGTACCGAGAGAGCAGCCTTGTTGAGTACGGTCTGCTATTGTGAAAACTTACCATTTCTGAAGTCATCTCTTCACAATGGAATTTGGTCTTCCGCTTTTTAATAGAAAAACAGAGATGTTGTTTCACATACCTTTGTTCTTACACCATAGTGCAACTAACATTCCTAATTTGTAATTGAAGGAAAGGCAATACTAAGTGATATGTTTTAAAACCCTCTGTCTTGCTCAAGATCATAGTGTTCATTGATGATCTGAACGTGCCAGAATCTGATACGTACGGAGCTCAGCCGCCGCTGGAATTAATCCGGCAGTTACTAGATATGGGAGGCCTCTACGACACTGAGAAGAACACTTGGAAGGTAAGCGTGTACGAAGGTCGTGTTCCCATTAACAATGAATTAAATACTCGTCACAGTGTCGAGCGAAGTGAGAAGTTCAGGAACTCTAGTCAGACGAACACGGGAATGCACGGGAACCCCTACTCGAACCGTGCCAGTGGCGTCTTTGTCACCCCGCTCTGCTCCGTCGGGTTCGCGGTTAGTGGAAATTATGAGGATGGCCCCGTAGGTTTAATTTCTGAGTCAAATAAATGCTCACTATTAATCACATCAATAGTTCATCAGATTTTTCAGTGCAGCAGCGGTGAACGCAGATAAGAAAAGCCAGCGAAAAAGTGCCCCAGCGAATGCACCCTTACTGCCTGGGTAAGCCCGCTCTGCGTGTGTATTTGCAAGAGCACGGATCAGGGATGTTAGTACCTTTGCAGAGTCCAGCAGATTCCCAGGGCGGAATTCCTGTGCCTTCGTTTTCCTTACATTGAAGCAAATCAGAATGGCTGCGGTTTTTGAAAAAAGCAGATGCGCTTGTGTCCTCCCCCGTTCCTTCCCTGGACGTGACGAGCCCTGCGCCCCAGAACGGACTTGGTGGAATCAGACAGTTGGATTACGGACAGTTTCACGACTCAGACAGACCGGGGCCAGCGATTCTGGACGGCCCCCTGGAGGGCGCGCGGTGTCAGCTCAGGCGTCAGAGCGTGGGAACCACCGTCCGCGGGCAGTCAGGAGAAGGATCCAGATGCGCCCCGGGCAGGAAGGTCCCCTGGAGACTCGCTCCGTGCTCCCGAGCCCGCCCTCCGCGCCAGAGTCCTCCGCCTGCCTCAGCGTGTTGCCGGGGTCTAGTAATTGCTTTTTCAAAGACAGGCTATTGCTCGATGACATTTTGAAAGCCTTCTAGAAGGAACGGGTCTCGAAATTGCATTCGAGGATTTTGGTTACTTCCAAGAAGATCGATTTCTATTACTGTCAGAGTTTTTGTTTTTGCAGTAAATCGGCCTTTTGTCTAAACATTGAAATCTTCTGTTCACTGGGGGCTGGGAAATGGGTGATACTTCACTTTCTACGGATGCGTGTACCCGTCCTTTTCATTCTTCCCGCAGAACATTCAAGATCTTTCTCTGGTGTCAGCCTGTGCCCCTGCGGCGGTCAGGAGGCAGGCCAGCCCGCGTCTGCTCAAGCACTTTTCCATCCTGGTGCTGCCTCACCCTCCACAGAGCGCCTTGCGGGCTATTTTCCAGGTAATGCATCCAGCTCGTTCTCTGCCCAACAAGAACTTTAATTCCGTGGTATACGAGGAGACGCGAGAACTTAAAGCCACTGGTACTGAAAGACAATTTCCTTAAGGGGATGGGTTTTGTTCCCCCCTCCCCTTTCCAGCCTGTGGTTGTAACTTGTCTCGAAGCAGCTGAAACGTCAGTCAGTGTGCATTAGAAACACACGCGGCACACGTGTAATGCACGTGGAAGACGTGGGTCCTGCGACCTCATTCTCGAAGGTCCTGATCCAGCGTATCTGGGGAGGGGCTCAGGGGCCTGCATTATTAACAAGCTCTCCTAGAGTTTTGCTGTCTTGGTTTGTTCTCTTCATTTCTTTATGGAATACAAAATAAGAAAATCCGGAATATCTTATTAGAAAAATGGCTCAACTTGAAATCTGGTTTGATTAGAAAAATAAATTTGAGGGGCACCTGGGTGGCTCAGTCGGTTAAGTGTCTGACTCTTGATCTCAGCTCAGGTATTGGTCTCAGGGTCGTGGGTTCAAGCCCTGGCTGGAGCCTACTTAAAAAAAAGAAAGAAAAAATGTTATGCAAGATTGCTAATTTTTTCAAAGCTTATCATGAGTTTTCCTTCTTTATAATATAAAATTTAAAGATTGAGTTTTTTAAATCTATTTTTCAAAAAGCCCTTCGTAATTCTGCACATGATCAACAACAACCCACACCTTTAAAAAATCCTAATGTGGATGAATGTATGTATACAAACACCAACCCAAAATGAGAAAACAGTTCTATCACTTTGTAGCCCATCTAGTGACCTCTACAGGGAAGCGGGGGGGGGGGGGGGCGGGAGAATGGTCAGCAGCCCTGGTACACTCGCAGGTGGGGCATAAATCGTCCCCAGAGAGCAGCAACGCATGCCTCTAGATCACTCACCAGACCCCAACCAGGTGGAATTTTCCCCCAGTTTGCGACACTCGTGGTGTCTTTGTATTAGTCTGTTTGCTTTAAAGTGGCTTCTGATCACTAACATTTTAATGTCATGAAGCCTCCATGACGGTAATGCACCTCCTTTTTAGTGGGTCAGTAATTAGGAAGAAACCGCCTAAACTTTTGGGTTGACTATGAAATTTCTTTTTAAAGGCTCATTTGGGAATGTATTTCTCCATCAATAACTTGTCATCCAACGTTCAGAAATGTAAGGATCAGATAATATCTTGTTCTCTCGCCGTCTACCATCAAGTATGTCAGAACATGCTGCCAACCCCAGCAAAATGCCACTACCTGTTTAATCTTCGGGATATGTTTAAGGTGTGTTTTAAAACTCATTCTCTAGCTTAACTTTAAATCATAAGTTGAGGAAATGTAATTTTACTGAAATGACACACACTCTCTCTCTCTCCCCATTTCTCCACTGTAAACATTCAATTGTTCAAGAAGGGGGAGAAAAAGAAATCCAAGTTGATTAGTTTTGCTGTTTATTAGCAGTTTGTCCCATGAGCCCTTTACAAAGAATCATTAAAATAATTCCCTGCAGAGAATCCAGTGATGAAGCCGCTCAGACTGTTAGATTATTGGCTGAGATTCTCAGGGAAGGCAGTGGCAAGGGTATTTACATGGCTTTCAGTTTTGCTTTATTTCTGAGATATTATTGCTGCTCTCGGAAAATGAAAGCCTGTATGCATCTCATAACTATGCTTGCATTTCCCACGAGCCTTGTTTTTTACCACAGGAAGTGTCGCCGACCGTGCTGCCTTAATCATTAGCCTTGATCAAATAATTTTCAGAATTAAAACATGAAGAAGAACAATTTGGGGATTTTTTTCAAAGATTTTATTTATTTGTCAGAGAGGGAGGGAGAGCAGAAGCAGGGGGAATGGCAGAGAGAGGGGGAGAAGCAGGCTCCCCACGGAGCAGGGAGTCCGATGCCGGACTCGATCCCAGGACCCCGGGATCGTGACCTGAGCCGAAGGCAGACGCTTAACCGCCTGAGCCACCCAGGCATCCCGAGAAAAACAGTTTTGGAATTCAGTCTTTCTCTCCTTACCATGGGCCTGTGGTCCAAAGTAGTGCATATCATGTTTGAAATGCGTTATAAGTTCTTTTCATCCAAATTCAGAATCTTAGAACATGTCAGCACGAAGTAGCTTGTCCCCAACCCCACCGGCAGCCCACCTCAGCCCAGAGGCAGGACCCGTGTCTTCCCGGGCCGGCAGAGCGTCCACGAGGCCTGGCCGAGGGGTCGTCAGCCCCTCTCCTTCCACGGGGAGAAGCTGTGCCAGTTTTCCCTGAGTTACAACCTGCCCATCTCATCAAAAATCTAGCTCATCACTTGGAGAAATGGACAATTCTTACCTCAGATAATCGCTTCTATTTGTATGGCATCGGAAGCCTGCAGAAACTGAGCCTCTGGTTCACATACCGCCTGCTGGTGTTAAGAAGAGACCCTGCGTTTCAATCCCCAACAGCTTCTGCTGGGCCTGCTGCAGGCCGAGAAGGTCGTCGTCAACTCCCGGGAGATGGCGGCGCTGTTCCTGGCTCACGAAGCCGCGCGCGTGTTTCACGACCGCCTGATTGAATACGCCGAGAAAGGGCTTTTCTATCAACTTCTCTCAAAGGAGATTGAGAGTTATTTTCAGGTAAACCTCTATTTTAAAAATTATTTTAAATGGTATCTTGGGCAAAAGGGTTGTTTCCTGAAAGCCCGCGGCCGTTTCTATGATACTGGTAACATTATTAACAATCCCATTTTCCACTTGCCGATTGCGGTCTAAATGAGCATAGATTTGCTGGGATGGAAATGCGAAAGCCGCCAGCCCTGACCCCGCCCACGTTTCTCCAGGGCTGGCGGGAGGGCTCAGTCTCAGTGGCTCCAGCCCCTTGAACTTGGGTCTGCCTGGTGCCCCCGGGCTGCAGGCGCGGAAGGAAGGACAGCGGTTCCAGAGACGAGCCCCGCCGCGAGGGTGGTGGGGAAGCAGAGGGCGAGCTCAGCACCTCTCCGAGGCCGCAGCGCGAGCTCCTGTCGAGAGAACTGGGGCGTCCTTAGGAATTCCTTCCGGAGGCGGCGACTCCTTCCTTTTCTGTCTCCTTTGGTGGCGCTGCTTTCTCTCGCCCTGTTCATAGGAGGCCAGGAAATAGACTGAATTCACAGCAGGAAAAAAAAGACTTTTTGGGTGTGAACCTTATCCCTAGAGATACAGGCGTGCCCGTGAAGTCAGAGCACGGTGGACGCACATTTACGGAGCTCTGCGCTCGTGTGTGTGTGTGTGTGTGTGTGTGCGTGTGTGCGTGCTGTGTCCGTGTAAGTATGTATAAGACTCTTCACAAATCCAGAAGGCTTTTAAAAATATTTTCTAGACCCTCCCAGCATTATTTCCTTTTAGTACAAGCTCTCCGCTCTTCAGCCCAGATCCTCCTCGATGGGACCGTTCATGTCAGCGCACAGCCCCTACCCTCCCGTCTCCACAGAGCTCGCAGGGGTGATCCTCCCCCACCTGCACGTCCAGGACGCTGCCACTCGCTTATGGAGTCCCTGAGACTCGGCCCAGCGTCCCTGGGGCTGCTCTCCCGTGATGCGTCAGACCCCTTTCGTCCCTCCTTTTCCCGTTTCCCCCGCTCAGAGACGAGACTCCCCGGCCCTCTCTTCCCCGGGAAGCCTGAGAAGCACTTGAATATAGAGGCTCCCCACGGGGACCCTGCCTGCCTTCAAAGCCCAGCCCCTCCCCTGAGCAGCCGGGGAGCCCTGGCAGGGGAGCCCCTCAGGGGGCCTCTGACGTTGGGGTAGCAGCCGTACCCACCTCGCAGGCTGTGCTGAGAATCGGCGGTGCTCGTTTGTGTTTAGAACAGCTTCTGACATACAGTGAGCGCTCAGTAGATACAAGCTTTGGGGAGAACTGGACCTTCTGTCTACATCTCAGACACAGACGGTTGGGTTGGCAGAGCGAGCCTGAACTCTAGAGTCAGACCTGGGTTTGTCTTCTAAGTCCGGCTTGGGGTGCTCGGGGTGCAAAACCGTTGCCGGGCTTGGCCCGCTGCGCTCCCTGCACCTCCCGGTGCCCTGGCCCGGTGTTGCCCACGTCGGTGACCGGAGGTGCCCTCCCAGCCTGCTTCCGCACCGGAAACCGCGGGCCTCAGCCCCACATCCTCGCCGGAGCGTGGTGTCTGTCTTGCCTCTGCTCCGCACCTCTGGGTCCCCTCTGGCCATCCTTCTAGATCCAGCTCGCGCTTCCTCCTTGAGTGGGTGCCGCTGGCCAGCACTGCACCCTTTCCAGCTTGAGGGTCCCTTCCTTGCGTTCTCGCAGGACTCTGGGCTTTCCTGTCCTAGAGCTCGTTATAATGTAGTTACTTGCCTCTCTCTCTAACCCTATGGCTTCTTTGAGAACAGAGTCACTGATTCCTGTCTCTTCCTAAATCTCCAGAATCCGGCATCGTTCCTTCCCTCCGTTGGTGCTGGATAAGGAGAACCTCGAGGAAGGAGGGAACGGAGGGAGGGGGGAGGGAGCAGCTTTGCTAAAATAACAAAGGAGAGCGCATTCCTGCCCCGGGTGAAGTCCGCAGACTCCCTCCCGTAAACAGCCCCTGCCGTCCAGGTTTGGGGCTCCGCGGACCCACCGGCAACGGGTGTAGAGGCGGCTGGTCGTGAGCTCGCACGGGCTCCAGGGACGCACGGCTGCCCTGTGCACACACGGCAGGAGCTGCTACCAGACCCCAGATCGAAGACATAGTGGCCCAACCTTCCTTAAGGACGTAAGGGTATAAATTAGTCCTCCGAGAGTTTGGGTTTATATGGTATCACTGAATCAGTTGGTTGCCTGGCTGATTTTCATTTTTAAAAAATAAAATGTGGTAACGCTAACAGTCGTTGCACTGACAGTGTGCCAGACGCTGTTCTCAGAGCTTTCTATGTCATTACTCGTCCCAGTCTCTGTAACGCCTCCGTGATGGAGGCCCTGTCATTACCCTCGCTTTACAGATGGGGAAACTGAGGCCGAGTGGGGCGAAGAACTTGCCCCAGGTCACAGAGCTAGCTAACTGGTGGAGTCCCCCAAACCCAGGATAGCGGACTCCAGAGATCCTCGTACCCATCGTGTTGTCCTGCCATCCAGCCGTGTCTCCTGGGTGCCTGCTACGGATTCCCAGCGCCGGACAGCAGGTGGGGGGGCTGAGACCCACGTGGAAGGCGTGGGCCTGCGGCGCGGGTGCAGCGCGTTTCCGATGGAACAGCACGTCAGCGTATGTGGTCTCCTTGCGACCCTCGTGTTGTACTGTACGCATCATAAAACACCATCGTGAGAAAGAGTCCATCGGTTTCACTGCCAACACCGGTCCACAGCACGCAACAGGTGACCCGAGGCCTACCTCGACCCGCGGTGCCAAGAGCGTCCCTGATGCAGATCGATTACGTTAGTTTTGATAGTGAGTAGAATTTGGCTATTAACACCTACTCCTCAATGATTATCTTACAATAGGTTCAGTGGACCAAAGAGAAACTGATGAACGACGCAACTGTATTTGTGGATTTCTTGGACATAAACAAGTCCCATAGGAAGAAGATCTATCGGAACACCAACGACTATAACAAACTCGCCAGTGTACTGAATGAATTCCAGATGAAGTTGAGCTCCACGTCTCTGGAGGTGCGGACAGTGTGTGTGTGTGTTTGTGTGTGTGTGTGTGTGTGTACACGGGTCATTTATATACACGCACACAGATGGGTCTATTTATTTCACAGCAGATCTTTTCAAGGCGTGCGTGTGCCTATGAGAGAAAGAGGGGCGCGTGGGTGGCTCAGTCAGTTAAGCGTCCGACTCTCGGAGTCCTGGGATCGAGCCCCGCATCGGGCCCTGTGCTCAGCTGGGCGTCTGCTTGGGGTTCTCTCTCTCCCTCCGCATGTGCAAAGCAGCGGCGGGGAGCAGCACCCCTGTCACCGCTGCCCGGGGCACACAGGTATCAGACCGGGGGCCCCGACGGAACCACAGACGCCGGAGCACAAGGCCCCCCAAGACAGCTGCAGGAGAGCCACACTGATGCTGTTGTGCTCGTCTTTCTTCCCTTGCCCCAGGCCCGTGACTCCCCTGGTCCTGCTCACAGCACTGGCCTGGGGACAGCCCTCGTGACGCACATCGATCTCTCACAGACGTCAGCCAGTTCACTGGGTCTAGGTGCTGGATTACAAAAATCCTCACTCTCACCCCCGGATCCTTGTACGTGAAACTGCAGTGAACCTTTGTTGTTTCTGTGCCTGTCAGCAGTTGATTTGTCCCATCTCCTCTGCTAGATTTTTCACTCCATGGTGTTCTTCAAGGAAGCCATAGAGCACATCGCCAGAGCCGCGAGGGTCCTTCGGCAGCCGGGGAGTCACATGCTACTGGTAGGAGTTTAAATTGTTCGATAGTTTCAAAATAAGTTTCAAAATAACAGCTGAAGGCATCTGATAAAATCTACCTCATTTACAGAAGTTTTATTTATGCAGACTTTCTCTTTGTGAAAGCTTGCCGCCCCTGAGTCCCATATAAGGTGACCTTCCTTTCCGGAGTTTGCATAAGAAATGTATCAGCACGTAAAAATGCTTGTTTGGGGAAAGCATTTGATGTGAACAGGAGTGACGAGCAGGCAGCATCTCTAGGATATCCTCAGCAGCAGTGCAGTGTCTGTGCAGGCGAATCTTGACTTCGAAGATCGTATATTTCCTGGAATATTGATTTAGAAACTTGAGTCTTTGCACAAAGTTCTACTGCTCATGAAAACAGTGGGAGTTAAATTCTTGGAAGATCCCCCAATAACTTGAATAGAGAAAAGCTTTCAGAAGGTTAAATAAAATCCAACACATGCAGCCAATTATAGGAATCACAGTATTTATGAACATTGAAGCTGTTGTTTATGTCTATTATTTATTTTGTGCTTCTGTTATTTATAACTGGTTATTTAATTCACATCATTTTTTCCCAAAAGGACTCGTTTTGCATTCAGAACTACTAGAGCTTTATTTAAACAGACATGTATTAAGACTAATTAAAAGGAATTAAAAGCTGAAAAATAGAATTAAGGCAAATACACAAAAGCAAATATTTCCTTTGCTGAAACTATTCCTTTAATAACCTTGCCCACCTCATAAATGGCACTAACATAGATCTACTGCTCCAGCCAGAGGCCTAGGAACCCCTTGTTCTGGATGCTTTTCCGTCATGCCCCACACTATATCCTAGCCATACAGCCTACAAAATATATCTCAAGTCTGCGCACTCGTGCGCATCTCGATTGCCCCCACCCTACCCCAGCCACTGCCACCACCCCCGAGACTCCGGCTCCCCCGTGTCTAAAGTAGCAGCCTCTCCCCTCCACTCAGCCCCTGTCGCTCTGTGCCTTCATCCTGTTTTTTCTCCCTAGACCTTAGCATTCTGTGATCTTTTGTATTTAAATTTTCATTTACTTATTATCTGTCTCCACATTTAGAACGTAAGCTCCATAAGATCTATGGTTTTCTCTATTTCCGTAATAACGGGTTATTTTTAACTCCCAAATGGTGCATACTCTCAGTTTCCTTCTTCTACCACAAAGCGACTTTCTTTTCTAATAACAAGTGAGTTTACAAAGAGTTCTTAATTCTAAAATCCTGAGAATGCATTCAGAGCAATTTTTAAAGACCTAATGCTCCACTAGAAATTTACCTCTTTAACAATGCTCTCTCATGACCCCATCGTCCTGTCAGAGCCCAGCCAGCCCATTTGAAAATACAAGGTAGAGCATGGCAAGTCCCTGTTTCCTCTCTGATCCTGGGACTACTTTGCCCAATTAAACATTATTGACAGATTGATAGATCTTTGCCCTGGGATTCACTTGTGTAAAATGGTAAGATAACCGGAAGCTGACCTAGCCCGCGAGACTTCAGCAGGGATCAGCATCTAGAGGGAGCCTAATGACTTGATGAAGAACGTTTAAAACAGATTTTAAAAAAAGATCATCACCTAGATTGGTCAATTCAAATGAGATTAGTTGAATAGGTAAAGAAGTAAAAAGTAAATCATACATGACTTGTTAAAAGTAAACGTTACTTAGTTGAGCTGGATCGTGTAACTGAACTACCGGAACAAGAAAACAGGCTTCTAGAGGCTGCCCTCGTGCCTTCACCCGGGACTCGCCTTCTCCATCTCCAAAGCCGGCAACGTGCCAACTTTCTAAGCCTTCATCAGCCGTCACACATCTCCCTTTGTCTCTCAGACAGCCAGGAAAGATTCCCTGCTCGTTAGGACTTATGTGTTTAGAGTGAGCTCAACCAGGTTATCCAAAATCATCTCCCCATTTCAGGGTCCTTAATGTCATCACATTGGCAAAGTCTCTCTTGCCATACAAGATAATATATGCACAGGCTCCAGGGTTCATGACATGACACATTTGGGGGTGAAGGTGGCAAGAATATTATTCTACCTACCACAGGCAGTATAAATATATTTTTCTTTTAACTGCTTTCCAAAATAGGTGCATAAAACAGTAATTACAAAACTGTTGTTAAGCTAATAACGTAAAGATTTAGTATATATGATAATAGCACAAAAGAGGAAGGAGCAAACTTTCTCTATTTTACTGGAATATGAGTTAGTATTAATCTGGAGTAGATTGATAAATTAAAATATCCAGTGTAATTCCTAGAGAAACCATCAAAAAAAATTAAAAATACATAGCATAAAATAACAAAAGAATTAAAATAGAACTCTAGAAAAAATATTGAATTAACACCATGAGAAGGTACTAGAGGAGAAACAAAGGGGAAAAAGACACAAGACATTAAAAAACAGCAATAGGGTAGATGTAAATCAAATCATGTCATTCATAACATTAAATACAAATGTACTAAATGCTCCAATAAAAAGGCAGAGATTGTAGGACAGGATTTTTTTTTTAATCCAATCGTATGCTGTCAACAGGAATTGCAATTTAGATTTGAAAACACAAAGTACTTGAAAATGAAAGGGTGGATGGGGTACCTGGGTGGCTCAGTCTTTTAAGCTTCTGCCTTCAGCTCAGGTCATGATCCCAGCATCCTGGGATCAAGTCCTGCACCGGGTCCCCTACTCAGCTGACAGCCAGGAAAGCGGGGAGTCTGCTGCTCCCTCTCCCTCAGCTGCTTTTGCTCTCTCTTTCTCTCTCTGACAAATAAATAAAATCTTTAAAAAAAAAAAGAAAAAATGGAGAAAGATAATTCATGCCAATAAATCCCATAAGAGAGTTGGAGTGCTTAGACTAATACCAAAGTAGACTTTCAGGGAAAAACGTAAGTGTTGAAGAGAAGAGAAAGATGGTATAATGGTAAAAGCATCAGTCATCAGAAATATATAACAACTATAAACACACACACCTAACAGCTAAAGCCAAACAGACAGAATTAAAAATAGAGAAATAAGTAGTTCAACAGCAATGATTGGAATCGTCGATATCCCTACTCTCAATCATTGCTAGAGAAACTAGATAGAAAACCAACAGAGATATAAATACATCAACAATACTATAAAACAATTTGACCTAATTGACATAGATAGCAGACTCCTTCCAACAACAGCAAAATATACATTCTTCTCAAGCACACATGGAACATTCTCCAGCGTAGACCACGTGCCAGACTGTAGAACAAGCCTCAATAATTTAAAAGGATGGAAGTCATTCAAAGTACATCCTCAGAACACGATAGAATTAAAGTAGAAATGAGTAACAGAAAGAAATTTGAAATATTCACAAATATGGGGAATTTTTACACTATACTGTTAAATAACCAATGAATGAAAGAAGAAATCTCAAGACCTATTAGAAAATATTTTGAGATAAATGAAAACACAGCCTACCCAAAGCAGTACTTAGAGGGAAATGTGTATAAGATATAAGTGCCTAAATTTTAAAAAAGAAAAATCTCAAATAACCTAACCTCCCACATTAGGAAACTACAGAAGGAAAGAAAACTAAACCCCAAAGCAAGCAGAAAGAAGGAATTAATAAAGATGAGAGAAGTAGAGAACAGAAAAAGAATAGAGAATATCAATGAAACCAAAGGTTTGTTCTCTGAAAAGATGAACAAAATCGACAAACCAAGAAAAAAAGAGGAAGAAGAATCCATTATTAAAATTATTAAACCCAGGAAATAAAGAGAGAACATAACTATCAACATTACAGAAATAAAGGATTGTAAGAGAAGAGTATGAACGACTGTGTGCCGCCACATTAGATAGCCTCGATGAGATGGACGCTTGCTGGGAAGACACAGATGACTGAGCCAAAGAAATAGGAAATCTGAAAAGACCTAAACAAAGACATTGAATTGGGAATTTGAAAACTTCCCATAGAGAAAAGCCCAGGGCCAAATGGCTTCCCTGGAGAATTCTACCAAACGTTTAAGGAAGAATGAAATCAATCCTATATAAATAAATAAATAAATAATATATATATTATATAATATTATGTATTATTATAATAAATGAATATATATATAAATGAATATATATAATTTATATTTATATAATTTATATATATACTTATATATAATTTATATATATTATATATATTTATATATATAAATATTTATATAATATAATAATATAATATAATATATATTATATATAATATATATTATAAAAATATATTTTTAATTATAAAAATATAATATATATAATTATATAATATAATATAACATATATTATATATAATTATATATAATATAATAATATAAATATATAAATATAAATATATATAAAATATATTTATAAATATATATATAATATATATAAATTATATATATATATAATATATAAATAGAGGAGGGAACAGCTCCCAACTCACCCACGAGGCCAGTATCACCTGATACCAAAACCAGACAAGACACATCATGGCAAGAGAAAACTACAGACCAATATCCCTTATGGATATAGTTGTAAAATTCTTGCACAAAATATTAGTGAACCAAATGCAGTAACATGTAAGCGTCATGCGCCATGACCAAGTGAGGTTTATCTTGGGAACGCATGTTTGGCTAAACATCCAAAGCACAGTAACATAATGTATTA
>CM052893.1:711925-797982 GCA_028534135.1 Potos flavus | reverse complement strand
CTGTGCCGGGGCCGGGATTACGGTGAGAGGCTCGGCCTTGTCTATCTGGATGTGGGTACTTCTCAGCCGGTTTCTGAGTCTCTCTCACGGGGAGTCGCTCCGGGCGTAGCTGTCGGTTTGGTGCGTCCGCAGGAGCAGGAGGGTTCAGGTGCTTCCTGTGCCGCCATCTTGGACTGGAACTCTCGAGTTTGGGATTTACTCAGTTCTCTGGATGTCCGTGATTCTTTTGTGTATTTTTTGTATTTTCATTCATTTACCCAACAAATACTTATTTATAATATTGTCGATTTGTTTTTCCTATTAAGTGGTAGGGCAAAAAAAAAATAAACTCTAAATTTCAGTCAGGACCTTACTTATGAATAGGCCGCATTCCCTTCCAGCTTGCAATCAGGGCCTTCATGAGAAGTTTCTAATATTTTACCTCATTGAACTCAAACAAGTGTATTTGAAATGTATATAAAATATTAATGGGTACACTTAGTATTTTAAAGATGATTGTAGTAGTTAACTCCACTGGTTTCAAGCTTTTTGTTGAGAGTTTCTCCTCACTCAGTTACGTACGGTCTCCTCTTTTAAAAACAGGTCTTTTGTTCACCTGGGCCCTAATATCAAAAATATTTCCAAAAAATCTAGGGAACTTTAGGGGAAATAAATAATGCCAGAACATATGCTATCACATGAGCATTCATTAAAAATGTTACTTTGGGGAACAGAGTACCTGTCATATAAGAGAAATTTCATGGGTTTACATGAAAAGATGTTCAGCATCACTCATCATCGGGGAAACGCAAATCAAAATCACAATAACACCTGTCAGAATGGCCCAAATCAAAAACACAAGAAACAAGTGTTGGCCGGGACGTGGAGAAAAAGGAACCATCGTGCACTGTTGGTGGGAATGCAGACTGCTGCAGCCGCGGTGGGCAGCAGGATGGAGGGCCCCTGAACGCACCCCTGTGTTTATCGTGGCGTTACTGACAACAGCCGAGATACGGAAGCGGCCCAAGTGTCCACTGACTGAGGAACGCATGAAGAAACGTGGTGTATATACAATGGGACACGACTCCGCCAGCAGAAAATGAAATCTTGCCGTTCGCAATGATGTGGATGGAACCAGAGGGTATCCTGCTAAGTGAAATTAGAGAAAGAGCAATGCCATATGATCTCACTCGTAGGTGGAATTTAAGAAACAAAACAAATGAATGAAGAAAAAGCAAAAAAACCCCACGAGACTCTTAACTCTAGAGAACACACTGATGGTCACCAGAGGGGAGCCAGGTGGGGGGGCAGCAGGGCATACGGGCTGGGGATTAAGGAGCACACGTATGAGGAGCATTCAGCAATGTATGGAATCGCTGAATCACTATATCGTACACCTGAAGCCACTATAACACTGTATGTTGACTATACTGGAACTAAAAGAAAATAAATCAAATGACAGTATAAGGCAAAAAAAAGAAAAAAGGAATTTCATGTGTTCAGTTGAATCAGTAAATCCTATGCTTGACTATTTATATAGCTCACGAGGTCACGAGGAGTAGCATGAATGCTTTCTCAGACTAATCAAAGCGGAGGGAATGAGCAAGCAAACAAAAACAGCATTTTGTATCAGAGTGAAAACAAAACAACAGAGTGAACCAGGAATAAGTAAATCTTTAGAGTCATCGTGCTAAAAGTAGCTAACGCATATATATATGCATTTTTAACTAGGTATTTTCACCAGGATAACATCTTTAGAATAGGAGAAGAAATCATAAGTTAGAAACTGCGTTCAATAAGCACAATTTTGTATTTATGAACATACTGTGTTCAAGTCTCCATGCTAAACACCATCTTCAAAGATTTTGAGAAGACACAAAAGTATAAATATAAAATATAAACAACAATATAAGAATAATATAAAGATAATAAGGCCATAACCCAAGAGATAATATCAGGCAATTTATAATTACTTCTCAAATGAAGGTTATAAACAGTCCATCGGTGTGGGTGTGACAGGACTGAGGCCTCCTAACAACTGGAATGTGGTGAGGAATTTAAAGGATGCCTTGGAATTTCAGGCGTCAGGGAAGGACGGGAGCCAAACCCCAGAGGCAAGAACGTTTAAGGAGTGTGGAGAAAATGCAGAAGAAAGCAGTCCAGCTACAGGCTGATCCCTGGAAAGGAGATGACACTGGGGAGGGAGGCTGGGGTCGGATTTTACTGACTGGGCCAAGACTTTGGGCCATATCCACGGGCGATCATTTCTATAGAAATTCACCACATGCTTTTGAGCAAAGGCGGTGTCAAGGTAAGTGCTAACATAAGAATATCATTGTGTCAGCTCTGCATGACGATACCTTTCCCCGACAGCCCTGGCATAGCTTAAAGCCCCTTCGTCCTACCAGCCTCGCTTCAGAATCCATTAGTTCCTCCGGGCTGGTCGGTGTATCTGGAATGGAAAGGTTCAGTCATTTTCTTGGAGAAGGAAACTGGATATAACATTCTCTGTGTGCAAAAGAAATCAGAAAATGACGAATCTTCGAGTGCGGGGCTTGTACGCAAGCCTGTCGAGGAAAGCAGCTTTGTAAAGACAAGCTGGAGTGAAGGAACCCTTTGTTCGCTGACTACGCTTTGAGTGTTAACGTCGCGCCTCTCTCCAGGAAGACTTCCCGGGCTGTGAAAATGCAGCGGCCGCGCGCCGTGTTTGTGCGTGTCAGTGACAGTCTTGGGGCAGAGCGAGACGAGTGGGTGTCCCAGTAACGGATGCATTGTCTTTCAGGTTGAAGAACATCTCCTGTTTCTGCAGGCAGCCTACAAAGACGTAGTTGTGGAAAAACAACTCTTAGCCGACAGGAGGAAACTGGCCACCAGGCGCCTGCAGTGTGCGGCTGTCCTCCTCACCGCGCTGGAGGAGGAGAAGGCACGCTCTCCGGGGCTCTGTAGCTCCTCCAGTAATTTCCCTCCCGGCCCGACAAGCCCCCAGAGGCTATTTTCACCCAGGGTTGTATCACATGCCTCCTGAAACTATCTTACCACCCAGTGTTGTTGTTGTTGTTGTTTTTACTGAGATCAGGAGAAAAGTTCCGCTGATCTCTAAACTTCAACTTCCTGGTCTTAAAACAAAGTCAGTGGCTTTTACTTACCAGGATATTGAAAGTGTCAAATGAGATTTTCCAAGTGAAAGGCCTGTTAGACACGAAAGGATTCAATCCATATTGGTCACGATTGTTACGGAACACCATTAATAATATAATGAATTGTTATTTTAAAAATTACCCTGCTCTATGACACAAAAGACTTGACATGGCTCTCGGGGCTAACAAATATGACACTGTTGACAAATCCAAGGATAGGACTCACGTTCCCCCTAGAAAACGGTTTGTTTTATATTATCCATCCCTAATTTTAATGCAAACACACGTGAGATCAGTAATAGTAAGAGCAATGCTAGATCCAAGTGGGAGACCACGAATATCTTAAATGTCTCATAACATTTTATGTCAAATGGCAAAAACTCGTTTTTATTTTAACATCTAGACTCAATGGCAAGAAACAATCAACCAGATAGACAAGAAGTTGGAAGGAGTTGTGGGTGACATGCTTATTTCAGCAGCGTGCATCGTCTACAGTGGAGTGCTAACAGCAGAATTCCGCCAGTTAATTGTGAACATATGGGAGGATCTTTGCACTAAAAACAACATTTCTTTGTCTCCTAACTTTTCCTTAATTGAAGTCATGGCACAAAAACATGAGGTAACAATATAGTTCTATTATCCGGTTAAGTGACTGTTGTTGATTTGAATTTTGGGTGAGTGTATTTGGGGGGGTGGTCTGGGATCTTTTCCCCAAATTGTTTTGATAAAGGAAAATACTGAAATTTGTTCCAGGTCTTTAAAAAAATTTTTTTTTTTAAATTACAGTTCCCATGCCTCAGCTAGTTACATCTCTTACTTCTCATCCTCTGGGCAAAAGTCACAGAAAATCCTCTTACTCATTGTAATCCTACTGTCCCACCCTAATAAATAGGGCCGATTTCTCTCCCAGAAGCCCCTTTGATTAATAAAACCGGTGAACTCAGGGCGCCTGGGCGGCTCAGTCGGTTAAGCATCTGGCTATTGATTCTGGATGCAGTCATGATCTCAGGGTTGTGGGATCAGGCCTCTCTCGCTCTCCCTCTGCCCCTCCCTGCACTTGCTCACGCTTTCTCTCTAAAAATGAATAAACAAAATCTTCAAAATAAAATAGGTGAACTTACTGAGCCACAGGTAGTATTCTTAAAAAGAACCAAAACTGTGGATCTCACATTTATCAGTAAATAGTCACTGTCTAGCTATGCTGAGAGGATAAAAAAGAAATATACCTTTTTTAATTCGTTCCCAAAGAGTAATTTTAGATTGATTCCCCCACGGATAACCAACTTAAACTGACCATCCAATCTACAAAAAGTCTCAGAAGCAAATACTGGCTTCTCATTTTCATAATGCTAATAACCAACTTAAACCCAAATATATCAATAATTCCATTAGATGGAAGTGGTCTAAAGGGTCCACTTAAAAGGGTAAGATTATAAAACTATATAAAAATAGAAACCAAAGCACAAAACAGAAACCGTAAGTTATTTTTTTAGAAAGGACACATCTAAAACATAAAGGACAGCAAAAGAGAAGAGGGGGAGAACTTACCACAGATTACCAAAAAAGGACAAAATAGACTTAAAGGCAAAAAAGGATTACTAGAATTAAATAAGTTTATGTTACAATAAGAACCAGTCTAAGTCTCCAAGAATGTTTCATCAGTTCTGAATTTGTACCTAATAATCAGACTTCAAATAATTTATAAAGCACACATGAAAAGAACTACAGATAAAAATGGACAAATCTACAATCTTGGTGAAAGTTCTTAACACTTCCTGTAACTCATAGAAAAAGAATACAAAAATCAGTAAGAACAGAGAAGATTTGAGCAGTATAATCAACAATCAGACTTAATAGGCACCCACAGGACACTGCAGCCTACATGTGAAGCTCACACGATCTTGTGCGCTCATGCGGATCCTGCCGAAACTGACCGTATAACCAACCACGAAAAGGTTTCAACAAATGTCGATGGACTGAAATCACAGCGCATGTTATCTGTCCAAAAGGCAACTAAGCCAGAAGTGAATAATTAAAAGTTTCTTTGAAAATCCCCATATTTCTGGAAATTAGGACATATACTCCCAAACTAACCACAGGTCAGAGAAGAAATCAGAATTGAAACAATGAAGCATTGATCAAAGTTTGTCCTCGGAGACCAGAAACATGACAAAGGGATCCCCACCATCCCCACGTGTATCTAACACCCTGCCAGAGACCCTAGACAGTGCAGTAAGGCAAGAAAAAGAAGTAAAAGATACTAAGATTGGAAAAGAAGAAAAAAAAACGAAAAACAGAAATTCTTGCAGATATGTGCCTAGAAAATCCAAGAGGCTCTGTGGATACATCATGGGAATTCGTAAAGGTTTAGTAAAGTTTCTCAGCGTTTCTGGAATTAAAGTCAGTACACAGAAGCTGATTGCATTTCTCTCACCAGCAACAGACAGGGTGCGCGGTGTTTCTAGGCACCATTTATCATAGCATCAGAATGAATCCACCCAGAGGTTGTGTAAGACCTACAGGAACAGAACAATAAAATACTATTGAGATAAATTTTAAGAAACCTAAATAAGTGAGGAGTTATGCCATGTTTATGAATTAAAAGACTCAATATCCCAAAGCTGCCAGTTCTTCCCAAATGGATCTGTAGATCCCGTGTAATCGCAGGCAGCATTCCAGCAGGTGGGAGAGCAGGTGTGTGTGTATCTTGCCTGACAAACTGATTCTGAAAGTTATAAGAGAAAGCAGAGAGCCAGTGCGTCTAAGGCGTTGATGAAGAACAAGGCAGAAGGACTTGCTGTATCAAATATCAACATTTAGGACACTTCGTTAGGACAGTGGAACTATTTATCCATGTGTGTCCCAGCGCGGGACCCGCACCATCACCAATGGGGCAGAACAGAGAGCCGAGGAACAGACCCACACGTACGTGGACATCTGATTTATGACAAAGCTGATACTGCAGTTTGATAAATAGTGTTAGGCGACTGGATATCCAGAGGCAAAAAAAGAAAGAAAGATATTTGATCCTTACCTCACACCATATATAAAAATTCAATTGCCGTAGACTGAGGACCTAACTGTGGAAGGAGAATATGTTTGTGACTCTAAAAGAAGATTTTTTAAGCAGAACTAACCATAAAGGAAAACATTAACTGAAATACATTAAAATTCCGACTTTGTGTTCATCAAAAGAAACCGCTCAGAAGATATAAAGAGAAGTCAATGACTAGAAGAGGATATTTGTGATAAAAAGAACTGCTACCAGTCAGTAAGCAAAAGACATACAAGCCAATAGATAAATGGGTAAGAACCTTGAACAGGCTGCTCACAAAATCACCAATAAACATTGAAAAGGTGCTTAACCTCATTACTCATTAGGGGAATGAAAGCTAAATCTAAAATGAGGTATCACAACACATCAGCCAGAAGGACTAACACTTGAAAGACTAATAATATTAAGAGTCAGCATGGATATGGAGTAACAGAAATACTTGTGCACTCTCTCTCTCTCTTTCTCTGACGAATAAATAAATAAAATCTTTTTTAAAAAGGCTAAAATCATCTCAGAAAACTGACTTTAGCTACGAGTATTAAAAATACACATCTCTGGGGACCTGGGTGGCTCAGTCAGTTAAGCGTCCGACTCTTGATCTCAGCTCGGGTCTTGATCTCAGGGTCATGAGTTCAAGCCCCACACTGGGGTCCATGCTGGGCGTGGAGCCTACTTAAAAAAAAAAAAACAAAAAACCACACACATACCCCATGACCTAACATTCGTAGATATTTACCCATAAGAAATGCATGTGTAAGTTGATCAAAAGAATATAAAAGAATGCCTATTGTAGCATTATTCATAATAGCCCAAAACTTGAGAAACACCTTTAAAGTTCCAAAATCAGCAAAATGAAATTAGAACGCTTAGGAATATATACTTTGGTAAAACAGTAAAGAAAAGCAAGGAAGTCAGGAGAAGGATTGGTTTTTTAAAACAGAAACGCTCGGATCGGAAGTCTGTTTCTCTCCCCGCGCTGACCGCGGCTCTCCTGCGCCTGCAGTCGGATGCAAACAGAGCTCCTTCTGGGTTTCAGGGTCCTTCGTCCCCTCTCCGGTTTCCTCTCGCGCGGACTTCAAGAGCACACAGTTCTTCTCTTTCCTTTAAAAACCAACAAGTATCCGTGGCTTCTCCCCGGGACGCCCCGCCACCTTTCACTGGCCCGTCCCCGGGTCCTGTCCCTTCTCTGACCTTCTCGAGCCTTCCTGGCTCCTTCCTCCCAGCCTGCTGGTCCTGCCGCCGAGTCAGGGCTGCAGGCAGAGACTCTGTAAGGATGAGCAGCGTATCGGTGTCGGAGTCAGCGTCTTCCTCCGACAGTATGACCCCAGGCAGACCCCACTTCCTCCTTCCGAGAGACGAGGGTGGTTGGCGCAGTGTAAGCAGATCGTGGACGCGTGTGCTCGGCAGGCGGTGGGTGTGCAGCAGGGTAGCTGTCTGTGCGGGGCGGTTCTGTGTTCTCGCGTGTGTCCCACGTGCATCCGAGCCCAGGAGCCGTGGGAACAGGAACCCTCCCTTGCCGTCATGTCTCCCGGAGCATCGTTGTTGGGATGGGCACTCTTCCTTCCTCATGAACGGAGAAGTGTCATGTAGTGAATACTCCTGTTACCCCGAATTTCATATCCCGGTGTTTTAAATCGTTCGTCTCCTTAGCCCTTTTTTCAAGACCATTTGATTTTCGTAAAGGCAGCGATCGTAAAGATGGGAACAAGCGCGGGAAACTGGAAAGCCCCGATGCTCTCGTTGCAGATCGGCCGATGGTACTCGCAGGGGCTCCCCTTCGGTCAGTACTCGGCCGAGAACGCCATCCTGATGAAGGCCGGCCTGAGGTGGCCGCTGCTGCTGGACCCGCACAAGCAGGCCTACGGCTGGATCCGGCAGGTGGAAGGGCCCGGGCTGCAGGAGCTCTCCATCCGGGACAGCGGCTACATCCGAGCGATCGAAAATGCCATGAAAACGGGAGGGAGCGTCCTCTTGCAGGTACTGGGGCAGTGGGCTCCCCCCGAGTCCGTGCAGCGGACACACGTGCTGCGTGCCCTGCGTACAGAAACTAAGAGCTCGGAGTTACAGGTAATAAATAACCACGGGCGCCTGGGCTTGGGCGTCCGACTCTCCGTTTCAGCTCAGCTCATGGTCTCGGGGCCATGGGATCGGGCCCCGTGTAGGGCTCCGTGCTCAGTGGGGAGTCTGCTTGGAGAGTCAGTCTCTCCCTCTCCCTCTCCCTCTGCCCCTCCCTGCCTTGTGCACACGCTCTCGCTCGCTCTCGAAATACATAAAATCTTTTTCTAAAAAAATAATAAATACAGTGACTTTTCAGTGATTTCGCAGATCAGGGTTTCTTTGGTGTCCAAATACTAACAAGGTTTACTTTTTATTTTTCTTAGAGAAAAGAAAGCGTGGGGAGAGGGGCAGCTACGGTAGAGAGAGAATCTGGAGCAGACGCCCCCTGAGCACAGCCCAACCCCGGGCCCGATCCCACGACCCTGAGATCATGACCCGAGCCTAAACCAAGAGTCGGACGCTTCACCGACCGAGCCACCCAGGCACCCCAGATACACATTTTTAAATGCTCTGTCTTTTCAACTGATTTATTTGTTATAAGATGAATTTTCTATTTCTGTCTGTTGGGTTTTCAGAATCTCCCTGAAACATTAGCTCCAAGTTTGAAGGCAATTTTGAAGAAGGATATCCATCAGAATAAAAGAGGACAGTATTTCATAAGGGTCGATGACACCGAGATTGAATACAATTCCAAATTTAGGTAAAGTCTCTCACGGTGAAATTGAGCCAAATGTTTGTATTTTTTAAGACAAATATTATCGAAGGCCTGGATTTGGGTCCTGGTAAGCTTCTCCCGGAGGAAGAAGTGAGATTGCATTTTGAATGTTTTATTCATCTGTCTGCGTTTCCGTTGCACTCGTCAGTACAGGGAATAGAGAGCTGGCTTTTCTTTATCAAGCTTTCCAAACCGCCTTTTCCATATTGTTCCTGATAAGACCCACGGGTCCAAGGGGAGTCCCCAGAAGGTGTGCAAAGCCTGGCCCCGCTTGATCCACAAGAACTCCAGTTGATCTGTTTGCCTAACATTCTATTTCAGCAGGAAAAGCTGCTGTTCCTTTAAAAAAAAACAAATCCATATTGGATATCCAGAGCAGAGATTCTGCCTGGGCAGATAAAAACGCTGTATCCACCCCCAGCAGTAAGGGACCTTCCGGAATGCACCCCCCACCCGCCAGCGTCCCAAGGCTCTTTCACAGAGGCCGAGCTCATTACCACGGAAATCTAATTCCCGAGGGAATAAGACACTTGTTGTGGCCAGGCACGTGCACTCTGCCCTTGACTTCCCGGTCGGAGGGGAGCTGGACCGTGGGTTTACTGGTCCCCAGCGGGCGCGCTCCCCGGCCTTACAGGGGCCCTAACACGCCGAGTGCTCGCGGGGTCCGGGGGTCCTCGCCCCTCACCAGCCTCCCTCCCTGTTAAACAAACAGGCTTCTTCCTTCAAGGACCCGAAACCCCTCCACGTAACAGACCCCCCCCCCTGGGCTCAGCGTCCCGCAGGACGCCCCACCTTCCTTTCTCGCAGAACTTTCCTGCTTGAGCAGCCGCTCCAGGAAAGGCTAACGTAGCGGTTTGCCGAATTGCCCACCTGGTGCCTGTGTGTGCTTGAGGAGGTGCTAGGGGCACGGGTCCCCCCTCTGTCGCTGCGTGGCCATGGACGGGAGCGGCTTATCGAACCGCTCGGAGCCTCAGTTCCACCCTCTAAGATGGGACGAGGCACTGTCCCTGCTGGGTTGAGTTGCCCGGGAGACCGAGTGAGACGCAGAATCACTCTCGACCCTCCCCCCCCCCCCCCACCGTACCACCCACTCCAGACTCAACATGCGAACCAGTCCCCAGGCTTCCTTCTCCCCGAAACCTCCCACCCCAGGTTACTCCCCAGGCGGCAGCCAGAAGGTCGGCCTCCCTGTACTCGTGCCCTCCGCGGGGCTCTCCCTCACTCCCGCCCACTCGTGCCAAAACCACAGCCTCGGCGGTCCCCTCCCGGCGGGTCAGAGCTCCTGCTAGCTGGCTCCTCACTTCCCTCTGTCCGGATGCGTCCAGCGAACACAGCAGGGACTCCTCTCTGCGTGCATTTCCGGAGGTCGCAGCGGTATTTACACGGTGTGAAGTGAGGGCCTCTTATGTGTACCGGCTGGATGACCCTGAAAACTGACCCGGCTTACTTCCAGAAGAACTGTTTTTTCTGTTATTTAAGAAATTGGTTTCATTTTGTTTCCCTCTGCAGCTCCTTTGACTGACCGGTGCCTTTCTCACCCTCTAGGTTATATATTTCTACAGAAATCGAGAACCCCCACTTCCCGCCAGCCGTGTGTAACTTTGTTACGATGATCAACTTCTCGTTAACATTCCAAGGTTTGCAGGATCAGCTCCTATCTACCATATTGACGCACGAAGTTCCTTACTTAGAAGATCAACGTTTGCAGTTATTGGAGAGTATTTCCCTTGATGCTATGACCCTGGAAGAACTAGAGGAAAGAATGTTGAACATCCTGCAGAACGCACAAGGTCAGTGCAGGTCGTTAGTGACGTGAGGAAACCTTTGTGTACCTCTGGGAAGGACGGAACGAAGGCTCGAGGAACCACGTTCTGAATTGGTACCAAAAATATCAGATCCGCTTTTCCACGGGATAACTGATTAATGTGGATGAAACATCCCATTTCTAAAATTAAAACATTGTGAACGTTGATGTTCCTCCGTTCCCACCTTGGCTTTGGCTCCTTATCCCCTACGACAGCGGCCACCAGATAGTCATGTGCGATGTGAGAGGAGTCTCACGGAGGCCAGGCCATCGTGTATCTGACATCCGTTGTATGTCACGTTAGACTGTGGACACCAAAGATGAGGTTCTCCCCAAGTATTAGTAATTAAAATACCCTAGGACGGAATCCAGTGACTGACTCAGATGTGTCCCATTAAAATATGGTGTTTATTAAAATAGCAATAGGAATTATCTTCCTCTTCAACACAAGAAATATCTAACAAATCAGGGTCTTTAAATTTTACCAGTATAAGTTCTAAACAACTAAATCCAGAGCATGGTAAGTTCCTGGGGGCACACTGACCTCCCTGGATATCCAGTTTCAACATGCGGGGTGGGGATCCCCCCGTGCTAACAAGCAGGGCTCGGACCCCAGGGGGGTGTCCTAGAGTTCAACCCCGTCCTGATGCCATCTACCCAGAGACCGTCCGAGTCGCCCTCCCCTTAAGGTTTCAGTCCGACCAGACGGCCCCTCCCCACAGACCGGCTCCAGAGAGAGGTTCCAGCAAAGCCCCTCCTGAGGTCTGACTAGGTCACTAGCAGACTAGAACTCAGGGCACCGGTTTGCCCAGCGGATTACTGGTCTCTTCTAAAAGGATGAACTCGGACCAGCCCGGTGAAAGCGAGGCGCGGGGCCAGGGGTGGGGGAGGGGTGGGGGGGGCTTCCAGGCTAACCCTCTGGCGGGGGTCGCTGTCCTGGCAACTACCCCATCCTTACCTGGAGACTGGTGTCCCTTCGTTAACATAACAAAAGACGCCTTTCATCTTGCCTGAGATCAAATGCGTTCTGTCTAGCCGTGGACTGGCCTTCTCTCTTAACTGGTGACTCGGGGGCTTGAAAGTCTCTCAGATACTTGAGTCCCCTCTTAAGGATCTGACTGTATGCCTTCCTATTTTAATTACACCCACTACACTATTCCTGTGTGACCCACGGCGGAGCCCTGCTTCCGTTCTTGACAAGCCTAGGACCAGGCCGCACCGACCGGGTTGTCACATCTGTCTGTCTGGGAAGGTTGGAATGAACGATCACGCCTGAGGGAGCACAACCGGGACACGCAGGGATGACGAGACACACGGAAGGTGACTGTTGGCCTCACAAGACTCGCGATACAGCCTCTCCTGTTCTAGGAACCAGTGTATGACAACTGTCATGTTTTGCTGTGACGTTTGCCTAAATGGTTTGCGATAACACCCGCCAGCACCGGAAGCTCTTAGACAACTTTGGTGCCGGTCCCCTACTAGCGGTGCCTCATGGGAGAGTCAGATTTTTTTTAAAGACTAACCTTTTACTAATGGTCGTTATAATACAAATTGTTCTTGAAAAAAAAAAACTAATTAAAAAGACTCCTCGATTTGGTGCATTATTTTGTCCTCCCTTTTCCCAAGTTTCCGTAGCGTACATCATCCTTACTCTCTTTGTAGTGAGTGTATCTTTAGTGCGGCCGCCTGCCCACTCCCTCCAGGCGGGGGGGGGGGGGGGACTCAGAAGTCGCCCGCAGCCGAGGTCCCGACATTGCTAGAAAGCTTCACCCAAATCAATCAGGATACGGTGTCCGCGTCAGGGAATGTGATAATCCCATAACTCCTTACAATGATCATATGAAGCCGTGTTTCGTTCTTGATCCGGATGTAATTTTTCAAGGTTTTTGGTGAGGTTTGGTGAGGTCCGGAGCCAACGGCCAAGAAAGAATTCTTGAGACGTCTCTGGTGCAAAATGGTTTTATTGAAGCAAAGGAACAGGATCCGCGGGCAGAAAGAGCTGCCGTCCTGGGATTGGGGGGGGCAACTGGTTCCTCCATTCCTGGGCGCTTGTGGCAAGTAGAGCTAAGGAAAGTTCCGAGAGGATTTTCATATGCTAATGAAGACCCTCAGGACCCGGAGGCCTTGCCCTTGTCAAAACAAGGTTGTTTTTCCCTCTAGAGGCATTAAAGTGACGACAGTCAGAGCTTCCTGGGGGACCCTTATCCTCTGCCTGCCTCAAATATTTGGCAGTGGGCTGCAGGTCAGAAGGACCTTTAATGGTATCTACGTTTCCTTCCGCCTTTAGCACACTTCAAAGAGGGCTCTTCTCAAACTACCATGAGCTCGGGGTAAGCATCAAGGATAGTGAGGAGTCTGTAAATCGTATCATTAACAAAAGCACTTGAGGAAAATGGGAATGTTCCTAAAATAGTCGAGTTTATAACGGAAATAGGAGAACCGTCTTAAATACTTGAAAAGGAGAGAATTATTCTGTTTCTAGAGCAGTGCTTTTTTTCAGAAGGTAAGTTGCAACCTGTTCGTGGAATGAGAAATCAATTTCGTTGGTCATTACCAACTTCATTGTTCAGTAAAATAGAAAACAGGAGAAAATATCAGAGTGCACGTGCTATTTTCTGGAAATTTTGTCTCCTTGTCTATGCAGATGGTGGGTCATTCCTTATGACGGAGTGGCTACTTATCATGTGCTTCTAAAGAAAATAGCATCCACCCTATTACAGTAATATAAAGAAGAGATGGGGGGCGTGTGTGCTCTGAACCCAATTATTGAGAAATACGACCTGTCTTCATTTAGCGGCCCACCAAAAAGCCAAAAGTCAAAAACTCTTACGGAAGGGTTTCAGAATGAAGGAACTGCATTTAATACTCCGGTGGGTCTTATTTAAATTCATTTTTTTTGTTTGTCTTTAGGGTGTTTGTTAGATGACGAGGAAATCGTAGACATCTTAAGAAAAGCCAAAATGCATTCAGATGACATTTCAAAGCGCATCAGAGCCGCGGAGCAAGCAGAAAGTAGAATCGGAGAGACGCGCGCGCGCTTCCTCCCCCTGGCCGCCAGGGGCGCCCTGCTCTACTTCCTCGTGGCCGGCCTGGCCCGGGTCAGCAGCGCCTACCAGTTCTCCCTGGACTGGTTTCGCCAGGCGTTCGTCCTAGCCGTCCGCTCCGGGAGCAAAGAGCAGGAGGGACCTGGCCCCGGGGGGGAGACGACCTGCGATACTGCAGACCTCTCAGAAGAACCCAAGCTGGAGAGTGACGAGACTCTCTCCCAGAGACATCTTCAAAATTCAATCCATGTGTTGACAAGAAGCATTTTTAAGGTGAGACATCCTCGCGCGTGTAGTTTGCACGTGGATTCGGTGGAGGCGGCCCGTCTGACCGCCGTCTCCCCCCAGGTGGTGTCTTCGGCTCTGTTTAACCAGCACAAACTCTGCTTCTCCTTCCGGCTCTGCGTCACGATCATGCAAAATGATGCTGATGGAGGTGCGGGCGCCGGGTCCCTGCCGGCCGAGGAATGGGACCTCTTCCTGCAGTCCGGCCTCTTGATAAAGAGTGAAGGTGTGATGTCCCAGGCCAAACTTAATAGTAAGTAAAAGGTGCCGCTCGGGGTTCCTTAAAAAGCCACGAAAAACATGCTCCCCTGAAAAACACGGAGAGATTTTTAAGGTGCTCCGAGTCGATGCTTCTGTCCGGGTTGAAGTAAAAGCAGCTTGAGGTCAGGCGTGCCGCTTAAGTCACCGCCGTGTCCTTGTACGTTGAGCGTGATTGGTACTCAGTCACTGCTGGACGAACGCGTGAGCAGCATTTGCTGTGGTTACTGTAACGCGAATCTCTGCAGCTGAACCCCCATGCTTGACTTCGGGGACACGCGCGCGTGCATGGAGCACACGCGGGCACACGGGAGCGCACCCGCGTTGATTGCATACCAGCTGGAGCGGAACTTTGCCCCTCTTCCCTGTAGTCACCCGCAGTGTCTTTGGAAAATTCCCGGAAAATTTGAACCACAAAACCACGCTTGTGCAAAATGATGAGGCAGAAAGCACTACGAGTGGGATCTCTTCGAATCCTCCTGGGTCGTACATCTTTAAGTGTATTTATTTTTTTTAATTGTGGTAAAATACACCTAACATAGAATTTACCTTCTTCACCATTTTTAAGTGTCCAGTTCAGTGGCGTGAAGTACATTCACATTGTTGTTCTGTGTTGTAATTGTAAGTCACGAAAAAGTATGAAATCTGGCATCCTCACTGAGGGAGAAAGGGCGGTGGCTTGAGTTCTGAGACTGTGAGCAGAGAGGAAAGTCAAAATGGAAATAGCAAGGAATTGCTCTGGAAGATTCCAGACATTGGGAGAGTTTTGTTGTTTGTTTGTTTTTACTTACACCAAAGCGTGGTCTACAGTAGATGTTTGGTGAACAATTTTTGAGTCAGTAAATGCACTTGTGAGTTTACACGAAGATTCTTTGGCTCGCCAAGAACAGACAACAGTGACTCAATGTCTTAAACCAAAATAAAAATAAAAATAAACACGTTTTGAAGGATTCTGGGCTATCTCAGAAAACAGCAAGGAAAACGTGAATAACCAAGCACTAACGTGAGACGAACCAGCGACCACCGTTAACCCAACGTCTGGCAGTTCTCAGGCCCTGGGCCTGACGGTCAGGCTCCGGGTCTCCGGGAGGGTGGGTCTGAGCGCAGTCAGGACTCTCCTCCTGAACCACCACCCCCCCGCAACCAGGAGACGAGGTGACAGCAAAAAAACCAGCCCACGAGGCGTCCACTGCACTTGGAAGCCTAAAAACATCCCAGTATATTTTAAGAAACAAAAACAACAAAAATGTAATCGCTTCCTTTTTTTTATTATACAAGCAGTATGCGTTTATTAAACAAACCATTCCAACCTACCGAGAAGCAAAAAGAAGTAAATAAATCTGTAATTCCACAATCTAGAGATAATCACTATTAATATTTGTGTGGGTTTTCCTTCCATTAGTTTCCCTCCGTATATATATTCTTTACGTATATTCCTAGAGGAATATTCGTGTGTATTCTTTCAGGTGACTTTGCTATATATAGCCTTCCTTTTTTCCAAATTAATAATATGTCAAAAGTAGTTGCCTGTGTCAATAAATATACTTAAGAGTTTTTAATGTCTACACAACATTCCAATTTTTGAATGGACCAAAACTTATGTAACCACTCTGTCAAGTTAGAGACCTGGGTTTCCAAATTTTTCTTACGCTAAACAGTAAGCACAATGATTGACGTATAAGCAGCTTTTCTGACCACAATAGAATGAAATCTATTTCATTCATAGAAATAGTATCACATGAGAAATCCAAAAATATGTGGATGTTAAACAACATACTCTTTTTTTTAAATTTTATTTATTTATTTGACAGAGAGAGATCACAAGTAGGCAGAGAGACAGGCAGAGAGAGAGGGGGAAGCAGGCTCCCCGCTGAGCAGAGAGCCCGATGAGGGGCTCGATCCCAGGACCCTGAGATCATGACCTGAGCTGAAGGCAGAGACTTTAACCCACTGAGCCACCCAGGTGCCCCTAAACAACATATGCCTTAAGAAACAGTGGGTCAAAGAAATTACAAGGGAAATTAGAAAATATCTTGAGACAAAAATTAAAACGCAATATAACAAAACTTATGGGATACAGCAAAAGCAGTCCTAACAGAGGAGTTCATAACTTTAAATGCATACATTAAAAAACCAGATCTCGGGCGCCTGGGTGGCTCAGTGGGTTAAGCAACTGCCTTCGGCTTGGGTTATGATCTCAGGGTCCTGGGAGCGAGTCCCGCATCAGGCTCCCTGCTTGGCAGGGAGTCTGCTTCTCCCTCTGACCCAACCCCTCTCATGCTCTCTCTCTTTCTCAAATAAATACATAAAATCTTTTTTAAAAAAAGCATGTCTCAAATAAACAACCTAACCCGACACCTCGAAGAACTAGTGAAAAAAAAAAAAAAAGAACCAACTAACCACAAAGCTAGCAGAAGGAAGGAAACAATAAAGAATGGAGCACAAATAAATAAAATAGAGCATTAAAAAAATAGAAAAATCAGCAAAACTAATAGCTGGCTTTCTGAAGATATTAATAAAATTGACAAACTTTTAGCTAGATTAACAAAAAAATAAAAGAAGACTCAAATAACTAAAATCAGACATGAAAGAGGGGACTATTAAAACTGATGCCACAAAAATTAAAAGGACCATAGGAGACACTGTGAACCATTATATGCCAACAAATTGGACAAACTAGAAGAAATGGAAATGTATAATCTACCAAGACTGAATCATGGAGAAATAGAAAATTTGAACAGACTTATAACTAATAAGGAGATTGATTCACTAAGCAAAACTCTCCCAAAAGAGAAAAGGCCTGGGCCAGATGGCACTGGAAAATTCTACCAAACATTTAAAAAAGAATAAACATAAATTTTCCTGAAACTCTTCAAAAAAAAAAAAAAAAAATGAGGGAACACTTCTAAGCTTGTTCCGCATTTCCTTGATACCAAAGCCAAAGATTCTACAAGAAAAGAAAACCACGGCTGAAACTTCTGATGACTATAGATGTCAAAATTCTCCACAAAGTACAGCAAACCAAATTCTATAGCATAGTAAAAGAATCATATGCCGTGACCAAGTGCAATTTATTCCTGGAATACAAAGTTGTTTCAGTATAAGAAAATCAGTCAGTGTAATAAGCACATTAGCAGAATGAGGACAAAACCACATGACCATCTCAACTGATGCAGAAAAAGCATTTGATAAGATTCAACTCTTTAGTAGTTAAGAACACTCAACAAACTGGACATAGAAGGAAACTACGTCCACAGAGTAAAAGTCATTTGTGAAAAACTCAACAGCTAACAATCCTACTCAGTGATCAAACTCTGAGGTTTTCTCTAAGATCTCGAGTAAGTTGAGGATGCCCCCTGCTCTCTCCATTTGTTTTTAACACGGAAGTTCTAGCCAATGCACTAAACGAGAAAAGGAAATAAAAGGCATCCAAATTGGAAAGGAAGAAGTAAAATTATCTTTGTTCACAGATGACATGATCTTATATGTCAAAAACTCTGGAGTCCATGAAAACACTGTTAGGGCTAGTAAACCAAGACAGCAAAGTTGCAAGATACAAAACCAACATACATCATCAGATGCATTTCTATATTATGCATTTATATATATTAACAACATATAATATGAAAAGGAAATTAAGGAAACAATCCCATTTGTAATAGCATCAAAAGGAATAAAACTTAGGAATAAGCCTAACCAAGGAGGTGAAAGACGCATATACTGAAAACTACAAAACATTACTGAAAGAAATTGAAGACGGCACAAATAAATGGAAAGACATCCCATGTTCATGGATTGGCAGACTTAATATTAAGATGTCCATACTAATCCAAAGCGATCTACAGATTCAGTGCAATTCCTGACAAAATCCGAATAGAACTTTTTGCAGGAATAGAAGAATTCTTCCTAAAATTCATATAGAATCTCAAGGGACTCCAAAGAGCCAAATAGTAAAAACAATTTTGAGAAAGAACAAAGTTGGAGTCATCACACATCTTGGTTTCGAGCTATATCATAAAGTTACAATAAAGAAGGCAGCCTGGTACTGGCATAGAGACAGGTAAATAGACCAGTGGAATGGAACAGAGAGCCCAGAAATTAGCACATATGTGGTCAAATGACCTTCAGTGAAGGTGGAAAGAGCACTCAATGGGGAAAGGACAATCTCTCTAACAAATAAATGGTGCTGGGAAAACTGGGTATCTGTGCAAAAGAACAAAATTGGACCTTTATCTTACACCAAATACAGAAATAAACTCAAAATGGATTCAAGATCTAAACATAAGACCTAAAACTATAAAACTCTGGGAAGAAAGCACAAGGGAAAAGTTTTGTAACACTGGACTTGGCAGTGGTCTCTTGGATCCAATACGAGCACCCAGGCAACAGAAGTAAAATGAGACAAACGGAGCGACATCGAACTTAAAAACTTCTGCACATCAAATGATACAATCAACAGAGTAAAAAGGCAGCTTGTGGAGTGGGAGAAACAATTTCAAATCATGTATCTGAACAGGAGATAAAGTGTAGAGACTATAGAGAACTTGGACCACTCAGCAACAAGAAGCCAATAACCCAGCTTTAATATGGGCCAAGGACCCGAACAGACATTCCTCTGAAGATGACCTACAGATGGCCGACAAGCACGTGGAAAGCCGGTCCGTATCCTAAATCATCGGGAAATGCAAATCAAAAGACCTCAAGGAGAGATCAGGCCACACCCATCAGGACGGCTGCTGTAAACAACCGCAGCACAACAACAGAAACCGCGCTGGCAGGGGTGCGGGCATCAGAGCCCTCGGGCGCTGTTGGGCGGGGTGCGCACTGGTACAGCTCTTCCAGAAGACGGTATGGAGGCTCCTCCCAAAACCAAATGATCTGAGGGTACCACACGGGTTGTATAGCTGAGCAAGCGAAAGCGGGGTCTCCGTTTGCTGTTTGCACCCCTGTGTCCCCAGCGGCTCTGTCTTGCACTTACCCGAGGCGTCGCAAGTAGTTGGGCTCAGAGAGATGGAGAGAGTACGGCGGCGGTGCCCAGGGGCTGGGAACGGCTGTTGGACGGGGGCAGAGGTTGGGATTCGCAGGGAAAGTTCTGGAAATCTGTTTCACAACAGAACGAAGGTACTGAGCGCTGATGAACACATACAAATTGTTCAGAAGGTGAATGTTACGTGTTTTTACCACAGTGAAAAACTTGCCACTCATGTACTGTTTATGTGAAACGGCCTTTCGTCCACAGCAGGTGTTTATTTAAGTGCCTTTAGGGAGTAGTCAGAGGTAAAGGCAATCGCGTCTGGCAGCGCGGTCCTCTCCCTCCCCCCGTAGGCATGTATGACACCTGCAGGGACGGGCACCTGCGGTGGCTGTCGGAACCCCGCTGGAGGCAGTGCCAGTACGTCGGCGGTGAGCTGGAGCCCTTCTCTCTGCTCTGCAAGTCCCTTCTGTCCAACGTGCCCCAGTGGGATGCTTTCAGAACCAGTGAGGCCGCCTACTGCCTGATGAGCGTCCCTTTCTCTCCAGAAAACGCTTCGGTGGAGGAGAGGGAGGAATCTCCGACGGAAGGTAAGAGAGCATTTGCCGTGTTTTTCAGCCCGCGCGCGTCCCGCGTGGACGGTCGGCTTGCAGACGGGGCTCAGCACGTTAGCCGCGCAGCTGTGCTCCGAGCACGGGCTCCCCCGGGCTGGCCAGGCCTCCACCGGGGACCGGCACCCCGCTTCATCCCACACCAGCGCGCAGGCACCCCACGCGATGGCGGGGGGCTGGGGGGAGGGATACGACAGCTGCGTCCCAGACATCACCTGGGAACCGATCTCACTCTACAGGGCTTGCTGCTCTGCCCTGTTCTTCCTGGGTCTGCCCGGGGGCACCTGCCCGCCGCTCCCCGCCGCCTGCACCCCCATCCCGCTCTGTCTCCCCCCCCCATCCTGTCCCCTCTGCTGCCACACGATACCATCGCATTTCGCAGGAACAAGCACATCCTCACGCACGTTTCCTCCGCCCTTGTCCCCGGCTGAGCAGCGGGAAACGGACCGGCTGGGTCACAAGCTCCCGACGTTTGCGTTGGCACCTGCTGCCGGCCCGCTCGTCTCCCGGGCGCGGTGCCCGGCTGCTCCCGCTCCAGGAGGGCGCTGATGTTCTCTTAACTCTGGCCAATCTGGAAACGTTACTCTTACCTTAGGTCGGATTCTCCCGACTAGCACCACGTTTAACTACCTTTTCAGGTGTTTGTAGACCGCTCGGACTCACTTATTCATGTCCTGGGTGCATTTTTCTACTGAATTATTCGTTCTTTTGCGGCCATCTGTAAGAACCCTATTGGTGAAACAGAGAATTCACTTTTTGCTTTGTTCAGGATGCCAACTTGTTCATTCAAGTATTTTTGAAAATCAGCTGGTGTTTTTTGGATTTATTTTTACTGTCCCTACCAGGCAATGGGGAAATGTCTGTATGGCCAATTATATCTATTTTCTTTCTTTTTTTTTTTAAAGATTTTATTTATTTATTCAACAGAGAGGAGAGAGATCACAGGTAGGCAGAGAGGCAGGCAGAGAGAGAGGGGGAAGCAGGCTCCCCGCTGAGCAGAGAGCCCGATGCGGGGCTCGATCCCAGGACCCTGAGACCATGACCTGAGCCGAAGGCAGAGGCTTTACCCACTGAGCCTCCCAGACGCCCCTCTATTTTCTTTCTTTTGTGCTTCCTGATTTCCAGTTCTGACTAAGAACTTCTCCTCTTCCCCTAGAGTTTTCTCTGTAGGTCATTATTTTGTAAAGTGAAGATCTTTTTATTTGGGGGGGATAAAAATTAGATTTATCAATTTGGAGCTAGATTTTCGTGTATCGTGGATTTTTTTAAGATCAACAAACCTGTTTTAGCCCTATTCAAAACAGCTTTTTCTGTAATCCACGTTGTTTAAAGTCAGACACGGGAAACACATGGAAATAGTGGGAGGCAGAAACAATAGGTACGTCGGGGGGCTTGGAAATGCACACGTAGGACCCTGTCGCGGTGGTGAGAGGGCGGCGTTGGAAACACAGGTCTGTGTAATACTCAGCTCTCGAAAATTTGAGAGTCTTTTTGCATTTCCACCTGATCCTCATTTCCCACGTCTGTATAGGTAGATTATGACGAGAACTTTTTAACCTCTGGAGTTGTTAGTTCATATTCGCTGGAAAAACCTCACATGTGCAGGAGCGGGTTGTCGAGTGCCGGCCCGCTTCTGCTCCTCGTGTCAGTTGAGCGTCCGACTCCTGATTTCAACTCAGGTCGTGATCTCAGGGCCGCGGGATCGAGCCCCACGTCCAGAGCTCAGTGGGGAGTCTGCTTGGGATTCACCCTCTGCCCCCCTACCTGCGTGTGCATGCCGGTTCTCTCTCTCAAAAGTAAATAAATCTTTTTAAAAAGTAAGAAATAAGTCAGACATGTTTTTAAAACTGTGCAGTTTTATAGGAGAATTTTCATTATGGTGTCTTTCAGTGATTCAGCGCACTCGATTGTTCACCTCTGTTCCTTTCTTTGAATTCTATCTAGCTGAACTTCTGGATGAAAATGAAGAAATACGCAGTCCTGTGAATTTCCCCTGGGAGAAACTCACTCCGTTTCAGAGACTGATTTTGGTAAGATGTGCTGTGCGAAAACACTGATATTCTACATGGTTTGAGCCCCTTATCAGTAACTTAAACTGTTTAAATTTAAAATTTTCCTAGTCAAATCTATGGATTTTACAAATCACATTCATGTTAGAGGGACATACTCACCCTCCGATCGGGTGGCACTCCCCCCCACCCCCCAGAGGAGGAGGACTTGGAACGTGGCTGCATGGGAGGGATGAAGGAGAGGGTGGCTCAGGGCCTTCGGCCGCCTCTTCAGACAGCCGCACTCCGCTGTCCCGCCGGCAGCCGCGCGGGCACAGACCCGGCCGGCGAGGGCTCTGTATCAGGAAGCACGTCCATCCCCCCACTGTTAATAAAGGTGACACTTTACCTGACTCCTCCCGCTTCACAGTCGCGGGCAGGGGGGCGGGGGGGAGGAGCTGGGGGTGCAAATGGGTGTCATTCACGAATCCCTTAAAACATCTAAAGCTTAGCATGTGCTAAGCATCTTACAGACACTGTTTCATGTAATCCCCACAATAATCTTGGGGGAGCCGTGATTATTTCCCCACTTCACAGATTTAGGGGCCAAGGCTTAGAAACTGCCTGATGGCTGTGATGCCCGGGGGGCTCGGTCGGTGGAGCGTCTGCCTTCGGCTCAGGTCACGACCCCGGGGTCCTGGGATCGAGTCCTGCGTCTGGCTCCCTGCTCGGCGGGGAGCCTGCTTCTCCCTCTGCTGCTCCCCACCCCGACTTGTGCGTGCTTACTCTCTCAAATAAATCAATCAATCTTAAAAAAAAAAAGAAAGAGAGGGAGAAAGAGAGAGAGAGAGAAAGGACCGCTAACAGCCAGGAACTGAAGTCCAGAGTGTTTGTAAAACCTGGTTTCCGGCAGTAACGCTACCTCTCCCAGGGAGACGGCGTCTGCTGTCTAGTGTAGAGATGGAGAGGCCCCTCCTCTCTCCCCGTCGGCCTGACTTCGCGCAAACACCAGCCTGGACGGCTTTGATTTCTGCCTTACATTTTATTTCGTAACACTTTAAAATTCACCTCAGAGAGAGACTGCCCCCTGAAATTGCATCTGCTTACAGACATTTCACTTTGTTTTGTTTCTGGAATGATTTCAGTATAATTTGTCACCAGACGAGTGGGTGTGACGCTCTGGAGATCTGTCTTACGAGACTTCAGAATCTTCGCGTAAAGAGAACAAAGATGTCACAGACGATTTCAAAACTGTGTACACTTCTGTCCTAAAGTGGGTTGTCTTCTGTTTGTTTTACTTTGGCAAAATATACTTTTTTTTCCCAGAAAATAGGATCTCCGTTTTCCAATCTCTAGTTCTTTGTGTTACTTGAATTTTGTGGAGCCAGTGTTTTACCCTGACAGCAAGATTAACTTTTTAAAGCCTGTGCTACCTCACCTTTCCCCAATAAGCTCCAGATGATTCTAGTTTGTCAGCGAGACACTTCGTGAGTGTAGCAATCCTATTCTCCAAACCCAGTCAGAAGACATCGTCCGATAAAGGGTCAGGTGCACGGATAAAGAAACAGTTAGAATGTTTGCAACAGAGTCTGACCTGAAAGAGTCGGAAATCGAGATTGCCACACCAGAGATTAGTCAGAATGCGTTAGAAAGAAGGCTGCAGCTGGGGCAGGATGAGTGCACAGAGCCCCACGAGGGCAAGGACTCGGTCCAGCCCACGCTCCGCTCCCCATCGCGATAGCTCTGCGGGAAAGATCAAAGTCCGGGTGGGGGGAGGGCACACAAGGAAAATTTCCAGAAGTATCCGTAACTGCTTAAAAGGAGCCGGCGGATCTGAGTTCGGCACAAGGCCGTTTCTTCCGGTCTCGCCTTCTCTCCCACCGCGCAGCGCTGTATCGGTCAGTAAAGTAAGAGGAGCAGCCGTGTGATGGTCACGCTCCCGTCCGGGAGCGCAGACTCAGGGTGACGTGTCGGGACCACACCTGGCCAGCCGCTGCCCTCCGCTGATTCTGGCACTTTCAGTAAGCGGACGCGCTGGGCGAGCTCTGCTCTCAGACCCCACACGCTTTGTGTGCTGCCAATTTTCATCTAAAAATAAAGACGTGCTGCATTTAAGTCAAATAAAATCAAGATCCCTTTTTCCAAGGAGTAAGAGAAAAGAGCAGAATTAGACATAATGATCATATATATTACGTTAAACAGCGCGATTGCCAATCCTTGGCAGTTTTCGACCTGTAAAAATGGCAGTTTCCATGGTTCGACGTAGGGCATCCACACAGATCCACACGCAGCTTCGGCCTTGCCCCACACGATGGAGCCTCTGAGGCTGAGGACAGAATCCACCGTCATTTTATAAATAGCACATAAGTCGTTTGTACAAAACACTTTTCATGGAAAAGGTCTTTCCTCCAAGATTTGCAGTGATTTCTTCCAGCGGACCCTGAACCTCTACTTACCACAGGTACACGGTTTCCAGAATCGTTCAGCCCTAGGGTTCTTTCTGGGTACGCACTCCGTTTGCCGTGCTGTTTATCTTCGTGTCACTCCTGGGGGACTGAGTCGCCTTCCGGTCGTGCCGTCCTGATGTCATCCTGCTCCGGACGCGTCCAGCAGAGCAGCAAGAAGCCCACGGGAAAGTTTGTCTTTGCAGAATCAGGGACCGTAACTGGGATTTTTACATCCAAGGCAAGATCTCTGTCAGAGCGCGAGAGAAATGGTGGCGCAGGGTGGCCCTGGCTCCGAGGAGGGACCACAGGCCGAGGCGGCGGCTTCCCTGCCGCCCGCGGACGCCCTCCGAGCCGCGTGCCCAGCACGAGCAGCAGCATAAGACTCTGACCGCGTGGATAATGAATGCTTCCTTACTTTGTTCCATCTACCGTAGGGGCCATCCCCTTGCATGCTTTTTAAAGTTACCTTCTCTTCCATGCTTTCTTGTTTAGATAAAAATTCTTCAACCAGAACATTTAAAGAATTCAGTGAAAAGGTTTATAACTGAACAAATGGGAAATGAATATGTTCTCAGAACTGGAATTAATTTGAAAGAGTCGTATAATGAATCTAATGCGAGAACTCCGCTGATCCTCATTCACTCCCACGGTAAGATGCCTCCTCCATACTCAGCAAAAGGTGTAGACAAGTAGGTTCCGTGTCAGGTATTTTTATGTTTAAAATATTTTTCTATTGTTAGTAAAATATTTTGGGAAAGGGACTGATTAAAAGTTTAAATTATATTAAGATTGAATATTTCTAAAAATGTAAAAGAACAAAGAAGAAGAACATTTTCCAGATCCATAGCCATGGAAAAACTTATCCGTGCTAATTTTCTGTGCAGAAAATATCTCTTAAACATGTATTATTGATCTGAAAGTTAGGATGGTCCTTGTATTTATTAACTGTTTTAATCTGTTGGCTCATGAAAACATATATATATGTAACCCACCATCAGAAGGTGGCCCTGCCAGCCCAGCCCTTGTGTCCCTCAAAACTCCAAATGCTTTTCCCTTGTCTTTGCCCCACAGACCCTAAGCAAAATATTTTACCTTATCTTCTGTTCTTTGTCATCTCCAAATCAAATATGTCTTTAGAATTCACCATATTCAAACTTTGATTCTATTGGGCAATAAAACTTCCTGAAAGTGCATCCACGTGGAGGCCTCTTCCTCTGTAACCTTTTATGTAAAGCAGCTGCTCTGCACCTGACACACTCATTGTAGCTGCTGTCCATTTCCTAAAGACATAGCCCAGAATGGCTGCCAGGGCTCCAGCCCTCGCACCCATGCTCTAAACAATAGAATGGAAGAAAGGAAGTATTAAACAAGTTAACAGGTCTTGATCTTGATCTCAGCTCAGGTCTTGATATCGGGGTTGTGGTTCAAGCACTGCATTGGGCTCCACACTGGGTGTGGAGCCTACATCAATCAATCAGTATGTTTTCAAGAGGGAATGAAATGAGGTTATAACTGTGTATACGTTTCCACGTTGCTGTGCAGGGACTGACCTCACCAACACTGTCCTGAAATTTGCACGAGAGTTAAAAGGAGGAACAAGTCACGTGACCATCATCTCCCTGGGCCGCGGCCAGGCTGCGAAGGCCGAGGAGCGCATCTTGAAGGCCCTCCCCAGAGCCGCGCAGTGGGTCTTCCTGCAGAACTGTCACCTCGCAGCGTCATTCATGCCTAGGCTGTGCGCTATCATCGAATCGTAAGAGCTTTATATTATTTGTAAGGGATCCGATTGATTGATGATCAGAATGGTGAGGTGACTCAGAACGGCCACGTTTCAGCGACGATAAAGTAGTGTGCCAGCCACTCAGGGGAAGTTGGGCTTTCTTGTGCGGGTTCTCTTCTCTCCAGGATCTTTAAAACTGCACTAAGAAATACCTCGGGTTTTTTAGGGGAAAAAAGCCTCTCTGGGTTTTACTCTCCATTGTCTTCATCGCTTCCTTCGTGTCCTTCTCCAACCCTCCCTCTCCACAGATGAGCCTGTCACAGCCACACATCCGTCAGGACCTGGGGATCTAAACCATAGTTTTTCATATTCTCCATGATTCCGAAGAGTAGAATGTAGTAGCTCCCATCCCTCCTTCCAGCGGTGACTGATCTTATGGCCTTGAGTTGGCACTTGCTCTGACCTTCTCGGGCTGCCTCTCCCAAGGCTTGCTCACGCGGCAGAAACTTCCAGAGGCGCGGCCTTCTTGTTGGCAGTGGGGGAAGTTGCAAGTCGATTGCTATCACTTTGAGGGAAGAATTAGCAATGTTTTATTTTTTTTTAAGATTCTATTTATCTGAGAGTGAGCATGCACGAGGAAGGGGAGGAGCAGAGAAAGGGAGGGAGGGCAAAGAATCTCAAGCGGGGCTCAATCTCACGACCCCAAGATCACAACCTGGGCCGAAACCAAGAGACTGATGCTCAACCGACTGAGCCACCCAGGCGCCCCAGCGACGCTGTAAGTCAGGAAAGTCGTAACCGGTGGTGTTCTGGACTTTTCTCTCCAGCTTCGCGTTTCCGGCCGCAGCCCGAGCTGGACTTCGCACGTGTGCTCGAGTCGGGGCCTCGGCCTCGTGCTGCCCTTCGGGGGTTGTGAGCATCCACAAGGAAACCCAACCGGAATGCCACCGCCCTGACTCGAAGGTCTAAAAACGTCGTTGGCGTCCTTCATTCTGTTCTCAGGCTCCTGTGGTTCTTTAGCAATTTAAAAAGTACTTGATAATTTCGTTTTCACATTTACTTCATCGCTGAAGATGAAGAGCTGAGAGCCAGAAGATGAAGTCTGCCCGGTTGTATGATTTCGGTCGTTGTAAACTCTGGAAGATGACACAACCTCTACCAGGTCCTTCAGTCCCGGACCATCACAGACTATTTCTAGGGCACAGTCCTGTTTGCCGAGAATCATTCTAGAGATGAAGGACGGGGTCTGAACCAGAAATTGTATCGGCCTTCCTGAGTGTATTAAGATAGGGAGCGACAACAGAATGGCAGATCACGATGCGGCATTCTAAGAAAAGAAATTGGAACGTTCTTCAGAACAGAATCTCAGAGACTTAGTAAGGGTAATTAAGCAAATTTCTTACGTTTAAGAGTTAAGGAAGTATGTTCACAACATATTGCTAAGAGGAAAAACAGCTGGCTACTACCCACAGCATGTGCAGCATAATATTTTTATTTAAAGGAGAGAGGGAGGGGCACCTGGATGGCTCAGTCAGTTGAGCGGCCAACTAATGATTTCGGCTCAGGTCATGATCTCGCGGTCATGACACCGAGCCCCCCGTCGGGCTTGGCTTGAGATTCTCTCTCCCTCTGCGCCATGCCCCTGCTCGTGCTCTCTCTCGCTCTCTCTCTCTCTAAAATAAATAAATCTTTAAAAAAAGAGAGGAGAGTTGGAAAAGGACAAAAATCTAGTTACACCTAGTTACTGGGATTTTAGATTATTCTTGTTTTCCTGTTTAATTCTGCTTTTGGATTTTTTGTTGGGTTTGTTTGCTTGCTTTTATTGTTTTGGTTTGTTTTGCACGTTTTACAAAAATAATTTCAGACGTGAAGAAAAGCTGCAGGAATAACACAAAGGCTCTCCAAAACCCTTCATCTCTAATTCCCAGCCGTTAACATTGGCCGGGCCTGTCTTTCTTGTTCGCATGTATGTACATAACTTCTTCCAAATCACCAAAAGTACACCGCAGACCTCATGTCACCTGACCGCTGCAGACCCGAGCGTGCTCGCCGATGATCTGACCCCCAGGACTTAGCCTAGCTAGCCTATCAGCCCAAGCATAGCTTGTACCGCAGAAAAAGAAAAAAAGTTCTAGTTCAGGTTCTAACTCAGGATTTCTCGTTGCATTCGGTTGTCGGGTCTCTTAAATCCTCTTTATTCTAGAAATGTTCCTCAGTCTTTGTCTTTCGTAACTTGGCCATTTTTGAAAAGCGCGAGCCGGTTACTTGGTCAAACGTCCGTGCGTTTGGGTTTGCCCGCTGTCTTCCCTGCGGTTCCACGACGGTGCGCGGGAATGCCGCCGAAGAACCGTCGTGTCCTCCTGGGTACGTCGTCCCCAGAGGCACACGATGTCCGTCTGTCCCGCCGCCGGGGATGATGACTTCACTCATTTGGCCCAAGTAGCATCGGGCCTGGTAGGGTTTTCCGATCAAGCAAACGTCTCAACCTTCCGCCCGCCGGCCATAGTAGCCGCTGGGGATGTCTGAACCGGGGCTCTCTGATTTGCCGAATGGGGCCTTTCCAACCCCACGGTTCCTTCTCAGGGTATCAGACGCTGTCCTACCGAAGGAAGAGGCTTTCCTTCCCCCGTTTATCCACTGATCTGTTTGAATCGGTCATGGATTCTTGTTTTACTCAGTGGAATGTCCGCTGTTACCACCGTCGTATGTTTTCACATTCAGTTGTTTGAGATTTGACCCGTGGAACCAACTTCATTCTGTTCATTTGTTGTTTTTCCAAGATTTCTTGCAATGAGCATGTATCACTTTTGTGTTTATAGATGGAAAAACTACTTTTCAAAACTGGGAATGATGGGGTCTTGTGCAAATTTCTGTGCAGCAGGAAAGGCCCACGGTGGACTAATAGGGCCTGTGGACCATTGCCACAAGCCCCAGGGCACTTCACACACTGAGATTCTCTGATTCCTAAAACATGTTGGTTTGGCTTAAATTTTTTCCACCAGGGGCGCCTGGGTGGGTCTATCAGTGAAGCCTCTGCCTTCAGCTCAGGTCATGATCTCGGGGTCCTGGGATGGAGCCCCGCATCTGGCTCTCTGCTCAGCGGGGAGTCTGCTTCCTTCCTTTGCCCCTCGCGATCTCTCTTTCTCTCAAATAAATAAATAAACTCTTTCTTTTTAAATTCTTGCACTAAAATATTTATAAATTCTGTATTTTGCAGATTTAATAGCCCAGATGTGACAATAGACCCTGAGTTCAGGCTGTGGTTAAGCTCGAGATCGGATAGTTCTTTCCCAGTTCCGATTCTTCAGAAGAGTTTGAAGGTGAGGACTGAGCAGAACAGATGTGGATGCTGTTTGAGTGTAAATTACCTTGCATTCCTAAACCCAGATTACGGAGGGAGTGTGGACTCTCGCATGCTGACCTTCCACTCCGCGCTCGCACTGCACAGTGGGTCAGGAAGGGCACTGAGGCAGCAGATGAGATCCCTGCTTTCAGGTGACTCGCAGCTTGATGGACGTTCTCTCGGACCAGGATGCTTCCTGGTCCCAACAGTTCTAAAGCAGAATGTGTGATGTATGTCCTTTCCTCGCCCTTCTCGAGCCGTTCCCTGTCTCTGCTCCCCCAACCACCCCACGGCGTAATCTCTGGAAAGGCTCTGGCAGGACGCAGGTTGAAAGCAGGTGTTGGGGACAGGGGACCGAAGGGTGACAGGGAGGGACAGAGCTGGAGCCCCCAGGAACACGGCACCGCAAGCCGGTCCACTGCTCTAATGAGCAAAGTACAGCTTCACTTCAGAGGGTAGCAGCCTTCTTCCCTGAGACGACGTTCTCTCTGTCCCTCTCGCCCCTCCCACGGCCCCGGCCGCCCTCCCCCCCCCCCCCCTCGCATGTCGTTCCTCACGGGGCTGCGCAGATTTCTACTTTCGGAGGCACGAGCAGGAGTCTCCAAAGGATCAGCCGTGAGCTCGGGGCAGGAGGCTCCGTGACCGTGCTGTCCTGTGCGCGCTCGGGGCTTCCTCGGGGAGCCTGCGGGGCGTCCCCACTGCCAGGGCTGGACGGGCAGACGTGCCTGGGGAGGGACAGGCCGTCTGTTCCACCGGGCGCTGCGCACAGCCGCGTGTCCGCGTGTCCTCGGGGCCTTCTGCTCAACACACCGGGGACCAAGAGCCCAGGAACCTCGTGCTCTCTCCCCGGAGCGAACGTCTCTCCGTCTCTCCGTCTCTGGGAGGAGGCTGCTCTGTAAGGCGCTCGCTGGGAGCACCGAATTGCAGCCCCGCCGCACACACGCCCGGGGCGTGTCCGGCTCCCCTGCCGCCGCGTGCGGATCGGAGCATGGGGAGCACCGTGGGCTCCAGTCCATGATCCAGAAGCGTCCCGTCCGTGCACGCACACGCCCACGCGTCCTGTACACACACCCACGCGGTATGAACGTGCGTGTGTACGCACGTGTGCAAGTACGTGTAAGACGTGCAGGGAAGGGAACGTTTCAAACCTTTGGCAGTTTCGGAGTTAACAGCCACGGTCTTTAAAAAGCTGCCTCCAGCGGCGTCTCTCCCCCCCTCACCTCTGCCCCTCCTCGCTGCGAGTCTCCGTGGGTTCCCTCTGTCTCCTGTGCCTGGGCACCAGCCCCGCCACCCCCCTGCGGCCCCCCACCCCCACCGCCCCATCCGCTGCCCCAGTCCCGGGGCCACGGGGCCCCCACCGAGAGTTAGCTGTTCACTGTCAAACGCTCGGGAAGGCTGGACTCGGAGCGAACGGGGTGCTTTTAATGCCGGCGTTCAACGTTCCGTTTGAAGATCTGAGTTGGAACAGTAGGCGATCTGGTACGGCCCTTGAACAGAGACTTGCCGAGGAGAGCAGAGTAACACGAGTCCCCCGGCCCCCGGCTCTCCCAGCGGCTGCCCCCGACCCGCTCCCTGCGCAGTGCCCTCGGCCCGCGCGCCGCTCACCGGCCGTCTTTGCTCGTCTGTTTTCCAGATCGCGGTGGAAAATCCGCAGGGACTGAAAAGTAACTTACTTCAGACCTTCGGGTGTGGCGGGAGCGGAGAGGTGACTGAGGACGTGCTGGAGAAACCGGAGTGTGGACCGTTGTGGAAAAAGCTTGTGTTCAGCTTATGTTTTTTCAACGCGGTCATCAACGAAAGAAGAAATTACGGAACATTGGGCTGGAATATTGCTTATAAATTTAGTTCTTCGGACTTGGGGGTAAGTGTGATGTCTTCCAAATAAACGATAATAAATAAATCCCAATAGGATGCAAACTGCCTCAGGCCTGCCCGCACAGATACCGAGTATTTTCACGGTGCTAAGACAGTGAGCTCTGTGAGCAGGGACGGGGTGACGCGGAGAACCCTGGACCGGGAAGCCAGCTTTGCTGGAAACAGACCCCGCCTCCGGATGTACAACATTTAATCCAGTGGGCGAGCTAACGAGCTCTTGCGCTCGCAGGCTCTCTGTTCTCTTGGCCAAAAAAGAGAAAGAGCAGGATGCGGGAAGGGAGGGCGGCCGCCGTACCTACTTCAAAGGGCTTCCTAAGAGGCAGACGGGCTAACACCGGCGAGGGTCTTAGGACCACTCCTGACACACACAAACCTGCACACGTGCCTGCCGTTTCTCCCTTAGTCATTGCAAGTAAGAGCTGGCCCTGACCCACTGCGGGGGACGCGCGTAACCTACCGCCTTCCTTCACTGTTCTCTATCTAGAACCTTCCGTCTGCTTGACATTACTGGGTGTTTTTTTAAGGACAATGTAAGCAGGTGGTGACACCTGCCTAAATCTTCCCTGGGTTAGAGCAGACGCCAGAAAACTCCCTGAGCAAAATCTCGATGATGCCTGTGGGTTTCTGCCGCCGAGCCCCGCCCTGGACGGCCCCTTCCCGCCTCTCCTGGGGCCCCCGCGCCTTCACAGCTGTCCGCACGCTCCGCTGCCCATCCGAGTGCATGCGAGCATGCGCTTGTGCCCCCGGCCGGAGCGTGACCCGGAGCAGCCGTGGTCTGGGTGCTGGCCAAGGAACACGGGCCCCCGCTCACTTCGTCCAGACCGCACTCAGAGCTTAGTCACAACGCTAACAACAGACCTGCAGCATGTATTGTGCAGTGGCTAGTATGCTGATTATATGGAGATCTGTTATAAATGAATAAGAGAAAGATAAATACCCCAACGGGCAAAGGACCCAGTTAGGCAATTTGCAGTGTAAATACAAAAAGACAGTAAGATTATGAAAACTTACTCTATTTCATTAGTGACCGCAATGTTAATTTTATGAGTCCACTTGACTGGGCCACAAGATCCCCAGGTGTTTGGTCAAGCATGATTTTGAGGATGTCTGTGACGGTGTTTCTGGCTGAGATTCATAAGTCAGTAGGCTCTCTCTGATGTGGTGGGCCTCGTCCAATCAGTTGAAGGACTGACCGGAACTAAAAGGAAATCCTCCTGCCTGAATGCTTAGAACCGAAACATAGGCTTTTTCTGGCCTTTGGACTTGAACTGAAACACTGGCTCTTTCCGGGTCTTGAGCCTGCCGGCCTCAGGCAGGAAGGACACCGTCGGCTCTGCTGGGTCTCCTGCTGCCAGACGCAGGCCTTGACCTTTGTCAGCCTCCATAGTTACATGCGCCAAGTCTGAATAGTGGATCTCTGTGTGCATCTATACATCATGCTGGTCTCCGGAGAAGCCGGACGAATACGGTAATCAAGGAAACGCTCCTTAAAATCTCATTAAAATGAGATACCACTTTTCATGACCCCAGCGGCTCCAACACACCAACAAAAATGCAGAGAAGCAGATGCTGTCTTACACTGCTGCCGGGAATCATTACTACCTTTCTGGAAGGCCCCTTGCTAATGTATGTCAAAAGCCTGGAAAGAATTCCTATTGTCACTGATCTAGAGACAGGCACACTTATAGGATCGATTAATAAAATTAGTTATAGCAGAGACTGAAAGTATGATTCCATTTCTGTGTATATATATATAACTCATTTCCCTCGCAGGTGGTTTTTTAAGAAATACATCCTAAACCGTCTGTGAGGCGAGTGAATGTCAGGACTGGGACGGCCGGTGTTGGCAGGGCACTTTGTCCCGCGAAGAGCTTGGGCCAGTACCGTCGGCAGCACTTGGTGTGGGCTGGGGTTCTCGGGATCGTGCCCGTCCCCCGGCATCGTGCGGAGGGGCAGGGACGGCGCCCGTCCCCCGGCATCACGCAGAGCAGCTTGACCGGAAGCGGCCAGCGACATCACAGCACTGTTGTCCAGAGAGGGACCCTTCCCCTCCTGCCTTCCCCTCTTTGCGGGGCAGAGGTGAGAGCAGCCTTCCAGCGGGAGAGCCCGGGTGTGCCAAGCCGTCTAGAGGTTCCCGCTGGGAACTCCGTGGGGCGTGAGATCTAGGCACAGCCCCCCTCCGGAAGGAAGTGGGGATCTGGTTCCCTGGGAAGTTGAGTTTGCACACGGCTCCTCCCACTCAGGGGAGTCCCCTCGGCCAGCTGCTGGTCCGGCAACTTGGGGTTTGCTCAGGGGACTGGCGGTCTGACCGGTGCTGTCGTAGCCCACGGGGCTTAGCATCCGCGGACCCTCCACCACACGCCGGGCTCCGGCCACTGGAAGCCCCCCAAACCGGGACCTGAGCCCCACTGACAAGACCAAGGAAAACAACCTCTCTACTGAGATCCAGTGGCCAGAGAAAGAACAGAAGCAACGGAAGAGAAAACGCTCAGAGCCATAAGGACACAGACATTTCACGCTCGTACACACGCACATACATATTTCACGCACGTGATTTTTTCAGGTGAGCACATATCACACGTTTTTTTGTTTTTTTTTTTTAACTTACTGATGCAAGGACCAGCAGGATGGTAAAACTGAGTTTTAAAAATACAGGCAAGCAGCAGTATTTGTAAATACCGAGAGAAGCTGTAATGAAATATGCTGAATTACTCTCTAAACTCATAAATGCGCTACAGGCAATCAGAGTGTGCCTTTGGTGTGCAAGTTGCTTCGTGAGCCAGACAGCATCTGTATTTCTCTAGGACGAAATTCATCTGCATCGTCATCAGAAAGAATCACGGGCAGGGCTCTCAGTCTCCCGTTAAGTCGGCCGCTACTCTGACTGAACTTTACATGCTCTGCTCAAAAGCACAGCCAAACAAAAGCAGGTGCTCCTGGAATATTCCATAACCCTTGGGAGAGCGCGTCAGATGCTGCTCGGGGAGGGGGGCATGGAGAAGATACGGACTCCCCCGTTGACGTATTTCCAGATTTCGGAGTTTTTATTTTTTTAAAAAAGATTTTATTCATTTATTTGAGAGAGAGAGAAGGAGCAGGGGCAGAGGCAGAGGGAGAAGCAGGCTCCCCACTGAGCAGGGAGCCCAACGCGGGACTCGATCTTGGGACTCTGGGATCATGACCTGAGCCAAAAAGCTGACGCTTAACCGACTGAACCACCCAGGCGCCCCTAAATACAGATTACTGAAAAGGAAGACTCATACTACAAGAAAAATTCCTCTAATCGCCTTAAGCTAAAAATACTAACCTGTCTCAGCAGAACCTAGAGGTGGGGGAGGAGGGGCTAGTGGTGCAGGGAGGAGTCCCTGTGAGGACAGGAGCGTAGGGCAGTGGCTAGGAGGGCAGAGGAAGAAATGGGAACATAGATGTTTCTGTGGGGGGCGGGGAGATCATTGATGTCTTCTTTCCATCTGAAAAAAAGAAATGTTATTTTAATAGGAATTAAGGAAAGGAAATGTTGCTTGTAATGGAAACACTCTGACGTCTAAATTAGCAAAGCAGAAAAAGGAAAATAGCAGTCTGGTCAAACTGTCAAAAATAGGGAGGGAGAGAACCAACCGAGTGCAATAAATAGTAGCAAAGTCATGGAAGGAGCGTCAGGCATTAGTTGAAATGTAGACGGACTGCGCTCCCTCATTAAGAGACACCTGCAGTTTGTATGAAAAACATCTAAATTGGTGAAGACAGCCTGAAACGACCAAGAAACCCAGAACAGCAGCAACAAAGCAGGAATGGCAATGTTCCCGTCAGACAAGATAGAATTTAATCTGAAAAAGCACAAAACAGTAGGAAGAGAATTTGTGAAGATACGACAGTCATGAAAAGAGTTAACTTCTATGGCGAGCGTCCTCGGCAGGGTTTTAAGTGGCTCAGGGACTGATTAACTGAGCCTCACAGCAGCCCTACGGAGAGTGGGTATTATCCGCGTTTTACCGCCGATATACAGAGAGGCTGACGAAGTTGCCGGAACGGGCCGGATTCGAACTCTGGTGTCTCGCTTACACGTCTGACACCGTGTGGTCTTGATATTGGTCAGAGGATAGCCTGCGGTAGCGTGCATACACACACGTGTGTGTGCGCGTGTGGACACATACAGACACACACATGTACATCACATATGTACGTATTTCTGGGTAATCGTTGGAGTTCCAAGAACCTCTTTCAGAATTAGCTCTAATAAGCAAAAGGAGGGCCGATGCGAGAATCATATCATCAACAGACTTGATGAACGCGGGACTCCAGAGCCCGACATCCCTCTAGTAGACAGTACGCGTTTCTTTCATGCATCTAAGGAGCTCTTAGAAAACTCAACCATGAACGTGGCCACAAAGTGAAATCTATAATTATGGGCCGCGTTCTCTGATCACAGTCTAATACATAACAAAAACGTGGCCCCAAAGATCTTAAGTTGGAAATTAAGAAACATGCCTCTAGATAATCCTTTTCTCAAAGAGGATAATAAAAGGAAAATCACAAAAAAATCTCAGACACACAGGAAATGGGATTCCTTCATACCGAAAATGATACAACAGTACGAAGATATGCTCAGAGAAAGATAAACTATGGCCTTACATTATTAAGAAAGGCAGGAAATTAATATTCATCTTAAGAATTAGATGAAAGAATTAGAAGAAATAAAAGGAACTAAAATAATTTTTAGTAGTAATAAAATAATATACAAAAATAGTAGAAAGGAGAAATAAATCCAGAAATTGGTTTTTGATAAGACAGAAAAAGTTTGAAAAGCTATATGAACCCAATGATTTCTGGGAAAACATGAATTATCAAAATGGACTCCAAAAGATACGGAAATTTTTATTAGACCAATTGCTGCAAAACTTTGCAAATAACACCAGAATGAAATGGTTTCATGGCTTAGTTTACTCTGGACTTTAAGAAACTGAGATATTAATATTATTTAAGCTGTTCCAAACCTTAGAAAAAGATGGCAATCTCCCCAATTCATTTTACAAAACCGTAATTTTAATATGAATACCTGATAAAAATAATATGCATAAGACAATAAGCTAATTTTACTTAGGACTTGATGTAAAAATTCTATATGAATTATTGATAGGCTTCAGCAATGAATCAGAAGATTAATACTCTATGACCAAGTAGGGTTTATTCCAAGAATGGCTCAATTTCTGGAAATCCATAACTCATTCTACATGATCACGTTTCATTATGAATGCTGTCACCATTCCTGCCAAGAACTCCAAAACGTAGGATTAAAAGGGACTACTTAAATATGGAAAAGACCACCAAACAACTGCAGCAAATATCATTTGAAATAGCCAACACTGAAGTTATTTTTATGAAAATCCAGAATAAAAAGAAAAATCAGATGAGGATGCCCATCCTCACCATTGACCTTCAGCATCGCCTTAAAAACTCTAGGCAGTGCAGGACGAAGAGGACGTGGTTCATACCAACGATGTAAACTCATGTTCATTCATGTTAACGATGAGGGAGTAAGAAGAGAACCGTATACTAGAGATCACCATCCAGGTGCAGGGCCGGTGTATGCTGGCCTCGCAGTTTTGGAAGAAAGGAAAGCAAAGGAGAGGGAGAGGGGAGGGAGCGCTCGTAGTGGGGAGGCAGAGGGAGGGCAGAGAGGAGGAGAGGGGGTGGGAGGAGGAATGTGATCCACTTAGGTTGCACGGAGTTGCGAGAATGTGCACAGGGGACCCAAGAAACGGGGCACGGCGGGGGCCACGGGGGGGTCTGATAGCGAGAGCAGGGGTAGGAGGACACTCACATTCCCTTGTTCGCCCCGATGTGCCTCTGGATTTAGCACCACCAGCTGGTTTTGTCTATTCAAAATAATTTTCATTCAAGAATTCACTGTTAGTCCAATGACAAAAAAGAACTAAGGGATGAAAATGTATATCCTAGTATTTTTATTGCTCTTGCTATTTCCATATACAGTTGACCCTTGAAATGCGGGGATCAGGGGCACCGACCCCCCATGTGGTTAAAAATCCACGTGTTACTTTTCACTCCCCCAAACGTAGCCCATAGCCGACCACTGACCGGAAGGCTTACCGGGAACGTCAACCACGGTGGGTCAATACGTGTTCTGTATGTCGTGTGTATAATACACCGTGTTCTTGTAACCGAGTCAGCCTGGGAAGAGCAAACGTTACTGAGAAAATCACAGGGAACAGGAAATACGTTCACGGGGCCGAAATACCCACCTATGCGGGGCCCCACAGAATTCAGACGCACCGCTATTCACGGGTCAACTGTATTTTTAAAGAGCAAACATCTGCGGCTGTTTGAGAATTGATGATTTGGGGGGAAGCACCCCAGCGAGCTGCAGACACATTCAGAAATAACACTGGCGCATTTTCTGAAGGTCTCCATCAAGATTCTGGAGAGCGCCCTGAGCACACGGTCCAGTATCCCGTGGCCGACGCTGCGCTACCTGATTGGGGAAGTGGTTTACGGCGGCCGGGTGACCGACGTGTGGGACAGGCGGTGTCTGAACACCCTTCTCTCCAGATTCTGCAATCCCGACGTGCTGAGGGACGACTTTGGCTTCTCCTGCGACGAGGTGCGAAAACGTCTTTCCTCACAGCACCCGCCTGCCAAATCTGCCTCTGAAGGAATTTTCATGTTCACTTTCGATGGCTTTTATTAACTTCCAGTGTTTGTTTTTTTTTTAAGATTTTATTTATTCATTTGAGAGAGGACACAAGCGGGGAGCGGCAGGCAGAGGGAGAGGGTGAAGCAGGCTCCCCACGGAGCAAGGAGCCCATAATGGGGCTCGATCCCAGGACCCCAGGATCATGACCCTGAGCCGAAGGCAGCCATTTAACCAACTGAGTCACCCAGGCGCCCCAGTCTTGCAGAAATAATTTAGCATTACTCTAGCAGTTAACATGTCATCTAGCCGTCCGTACTCTCAAGGCCAGAGAAAACCTGGACATGACCTCTGTTCCCTCGATTATCCCGATTTATAGCGGTCATCCCCTTTCCCGTCTTCCATCACCTCCCCTGTGCGAACCCCTGTGCCTCTATAGACATGTCCCTTCGGAGAGAGCCAGACAGAAGGCACACAGTGGCCCCTAGTCCCCAGACATTCTGTGATCCTCTCGGGTGAAGGTCGCCAGCTCCGGGCCTGGGACCCAGTGTCACTTCCTGGGACCCAGAGGTCCCTGTCCCCGCGCCCCGGGCTCTTGGCTCTGCCCTCGCTGCCATCCTTCCAATTCCATAGAAAGGGGCTTCTTAGCCGACCGGGTTCTTCGGCTGCTTCCTCTCTGCAACTGAACCGTGGTCTGACGTCCTCCTCACTCCCTTTCAGACCACGCTGGCACGGTTCATTTTGAACTCCGTGAGTTTCTTCTCCAGTAAAGGTGCACCAGCACGTGCCCCGGGCAGCCCAGCCGTGTCGTGGGGGCACAGGGTCCCCAGGGCATTACGCCCAAGACATCAGCTGGGGCTGCGCTCGGAACAGCTTCACGGGGGGGGGGGTCCCCTTCCAAGCCACTCGCGGGACTGATGGCCTCTACTGATGGCCTCTACTGATGGTTCCTCTACACGATGCTTCAGCCCGGCATCGCGTTCCTTCTGTAGGTCTTGCCACGGTGAAATGGCATGTGGAGGCGTGAGGGTGTCCGCCATGGATATGGTCCACCGAGGCAGTGGGCGGTGAGACGCAGCCAAGTCTTTAAAGTCTCTCTTTCCCCAACAATACCACTGCACTCTGCAGATACACTTGTCCCAGATGTCGCTTTTGACACGAATGTCTAGAATATGCCACCTGCAACTAGAAGCACCTTCTGTATATGTTTTATGGGAAGTCGTGTCTTCGCGTATGACGGAGAATGGGAGTCAGTCTGGGCACGGACTAACGAAGGGGTTGAATTTCCAGGTACACTGGCCAGTGCCCGGGTCTGCGGGCATCAGGGACTACATACACATCATCCAGTCCTTGCCCGACGATGACCCTCCGGAGCTCTTAGGGCTGCACCCCGAGGCCAGCCGACGCTGCAGCGAGATCCAGGCCCAGAAGTTCATCGATAGCCTCATCGCCATGGAACCAAGGCCTACCGCCACCGCCCAGCTCGCCAGCAGGTAGGCCCTCACGAGGAGAAACGCGTGGCTGGAAATCGTTAAGTAGCCCTAGGGAAGAACTGAATATTCAGCGACTATTTAATAACTCGAAGAGTTACAATGCCGCACTTGTGGTTAAGTCTGAAATACAGTGTAAAACGTAAAATACGGTCTAAAAATACAGAGACGAGATTCCCCAGATGACACAGAGGCGAGGAGACGCACAGGAGTGCATGCCCGCACGCGCACACACAAACACGTGCACGCACACACGCATGTGCACACATATGTGCAAACGCACACACATGCACACATGCACACACAAACGTGCACGCACACACGCATGTGCGCACACATATGTGCAAACACATGCACGCACGCACACCCAAACATGTGCCCGCACACACGCATGTGCACACACATGTGCAAACGCACACACATGCACGCGCGCCCGCGCAAATATAATTACCAAGCACGGAGCGCGTCGTCAGTAACCCTTTGCAGGAGTGGTTGTACTCTTCCTAGTGAGCGGCATTTTTAAACTGAATGTGTTTCGGCGTGAAACGTCGCATGTACTTCTCTACGGTGGAGAAGGGCACCCGCCATCGTAAGAAAGAGGACAGCGGGGCCAAGAGGGGCTGAGCCCTCCCTGAGTTACCCTGCCTCAGTACCCTTCCTGAGCTTATCCGTACTAGAGACCACGCCTGTCTACCCGTCGAGGCCGTCGTGAGGTCCGCGGGGTCTCACACGGCCACCCAGGCTCTGCGGCCTCGTCAGTCGTAACTATGAGAAGGTCGTATGTGTCAAGGCCACGACTGCCTGGCGTGAGCTCCCCGCCGAGCGTGTTCCCGCGCTGCTCCCTCAGACCGGCTCAGAACCGTGGTGCCACACGCAGGCTTAGCCTCACTTCCTTCCTCGCGGGCTCTGGGTTCGAATCCCACTGCCACTTGACTTTGCAAACTTGGGGATGCCAATTCCGTCTTTTGTCTCAGTTCAAGTTTAAGTTAGAAATCACAGCAGCACCTCGCAGGGCTGTGCTCAGAATACTGGTTCCTTATGTAAGTTCAGCTTAAAGAGCTAGTTTTTCAATTTGCAAGTCTAACAGATTTTAACAAGCATTTTTAAAAGGTCCTTAAATAGTGTTTGGTTCCATCTACAAACTTTAACACTTTCAACTATGCTAATATTCATTATAAAGTTAATACACTTCAGCTAGCTGACTGCCAAACCTTCTTGAGTCTTTTAATAAGTCTTATAAATCTAATAATTAAATATGCTGGATCTTAAAGTCTCATGTTTTTACTTATTTATTTGTGAGAGAGAGAGAGAGAGAGATAGCAAAAGAGAGATCACGGGCAGGGAGGAGAGGGAGAAGCAGGCTCCCCACTGAGTAGGGAGCCCGACACGGGACTCGATCCCAGGACCCCAGGATCATGACCTGAGCCGAAGGCAGACGCTTAACCAACTGAGCCATCCAGGCTCCCCTAAAATCATAAATTCAAACCAATTTCTCAATTATCTGTTTTAAGTTGGAGTCCCAAAGCTGACCTTCAGGTTTTAAGAGCCCCGAATCTCTTAAATATCAGAGACATTGAAAACACCAACACGTACGGATTCCTCCACACAAAACTACTGTTACTGTGATTCTGAATCCGTTAGTCTTGTCTACACCAGTTTCTAAGTCTTCCCCATGTTGAGAGACGCCAAGCAGGGCCCAGGGGCGTCCCTATGGGATGCGCGCGCCGGCCTTCTCAGGGCGCTTACGGTTGGAAAACACCCAAGCAAATACACCAAAACAAATGGAAACCACAGCATGAATTGATTCTTGTTGGCAACACTCACAGGATGCCTTGAACCCTGATTAGAGTTGTCGCCAAGACAGTAACATCTCCAAAGGCCTGGGAGGTGCCGGTCCCATGGCCCTTATCCTGGGTTCCGATGACGTGTGTCCTCGCGGACTCAGACTCACAGACCGGGTGTGACGCTTCACCTGCTCTGCAGGATCGCCGGGGACACCGGCTCCGCCCGGGGCTGCCGCGCGCTCCCTCGGGTGCACAGGTGGCCTCGCTCTGGATAACGAGTAGGCACGACCCACGCACGGGGGGCCCCCATCGAGATAGTGGCCTGTGGCCTCGCCACAAGGCCCCTCCTTCTCTAACAGCCGTGGGTGGAGGCCTGGGTTTTGTGGGGGGCAGCTGCATCCTGTCGGGATCGTCCCTCCTTGGATTGCCCCCGACAGTAAGTTACCCCGAATAACAGTCTGAGTCTGGAGGGTACGTGCCTGACCCCCCCCCGCCCCGCCTCCTCACAGGCTTGTGATTTGCACGTGTATTTGTTTGCACTTACCTCTCAAACCTCTGAGCCCGTGGGACTCCTGTACTCTCAGGGCCTCCCGTGTCTCTGGGCCACAGAACTCCTGTTGGAAAGGTATCTGATCGGATTCCCACTACGACTTTGGCTGCCTGTTTGGTGACACCTTCCAAGGTCATTCCACTGACACGAAACAGATGAGCTCTCACTTCACTGAGTTTACAACATGGGGGGGAAGCTGCACACGAGAGGCGGGCACCGGAAATCTTCCGGAATGCCCCCAGAATGTCCGCGTCAGCCCCCCGCACCGCTACACCTCTCCGTAGTCAGAGAGACGACTGGAAGGGGCTGCTTCTCATGCGCGCATGCAGTCGGTTTATCCTCGTCCCTCTGGTCGTTTGGGGAGGCTGAGTAGGCTGCCTTTACTCGGAACATACTAGAAACGTCTGCGAGCGGACTTCCAGTCCTGTCCCATTCGATGTGACGGGCTCGGTGGGAGCAAACACTTGTCCTCTGGAGACGTTTGCTCATTGGAATCGTCTGACCTTTTGAACCCTCAGAAGTCGCCCTGGACGCATCCCACGGAGTAACCCTACTTGCAAGTCAAAAACGAAGGTTTTCCTACGGTTGCCCACTGCGCTGCGCGCGGCCGTGGCTCCCAGACTATCGCTTACCTCCCAGGACGCCCCTCGTCGGGGGGTGTGCCCCGGGCTGTCACTGAAAGCCGGTCCCTGCTGGTCTGTAGGGTCAGGTTTCAGAGAGCTCCTCCAGCTTCTGCGTTTCCCGGCTTTGGGTCCCCGCCCACGCGGGGGGCCACGGGGGGCCGCCCGTCCCACGAACACGCCTGCTTGTCTTCCTTCCGCTGGTGGCACCTCACACGTGGTCAGCGGATGCAGAGGTGACGAGGAAATCTTAAAGCTTTAAAAATACCTGTGTGCTTGTAAACGTCTGCAGTGCGTTGGGCAGTTTTCTCCTCTGTGACATGCGACGACCTCTGCTGTCCGCGTCCTGTGGCTCCGTGGCCCCGGGAGGCTGTGCTGGCCTCGCTCGGGCCCCGACGGAGGGCTCCCCCGCTTCAGGCAGACCTGTAGCTCCGTCCCCCCCCGGTTCTCTCTGCAGCCCTGAGCTGAGTAACGACGACCTGGTGATGGGAATTCTGTCCGATGTGCGGAAGCGGCTGCCCATGTCCGTGGAGAAGGAGGAATTGTCTGGAGCCCCCAGCACCCTGAAGTGCATCATGTCCAGCCCCATCTGGGAGTCTCTCTACAAAAGCATCCAAGGTGAGCAGAGGTCGTGGGGGGCGGGGGCGGGAGGGCGGGCCCACAGGGCTCCGGGCAGCCCGGCTCTGGGGGCCGCGGTGTGGGGCGGCGGCAGCGGGCCCCCTTAGGTCCGTACTTTCACCCTGGAAAGAAAGTTCATCTGGGAGCCCGGTGCCGAGCAGCGTCTCTGCGGGCAGTGCTGTTGCCGGGTCTGGACCACGGTCGGCTCGCGAGGGCTGCGGCCACACCCGGCTACGGGGCCTTCTCGTTCGGCCTCAAAGCGAGAGTGCCTTGGACATTTTTTTTAGTGGTTAAAGGGAAAAAAAAAAAAACACGAAAGAGGAATGTTTTTGGCACATGAGTATTCTATGCAGTTCCTGTTTGAGTGCCCACAAACAAGTCTTCTCCGAGCAGCTATGCCCACTCATTTTCGCGCGTGGGCGCCTGCACTCACACGGCCACAGCTGGGCTGAGTGGGGGCGACACGGGCAGGAGGGCCCCAGAGCCAGCCGCAGTCACTAGTTCTTCGCAGAAAAAAAAAAAAAAAGTGCGTCTCAATCCCTGGTCTGGACACATGAAGCTCCTTTGATTTCCAAAGCCTTTATTTGTCCCTGTAAAGCCTCATTTTATCTGAAAACTAACATCATTTTCTGTCTGTCTGAATCCAGGCTACGATCCCCTTATCCACTGCGTCTTGCTAACCTTTCTGAGCCAAGAAATTGAACGGTTTGATAAGTTCTTACTGGTTGTGCATAAATCTTTGAAAGACCTTCAACTTGCCATAAGAGGGGAGATCATCCTCACCCAAGAACTGGAGGAAATATACAGCTCTGTCCTTAGTTCGCGAGTGCCTACGCTGTGGCAGGTAAGCCCTTCCGGTCCCGCTGGCTTGCCCATGGCCGTGAACCATGGCCACAGTGAAATATTCCGTCGCCACGAAAGACACGGACCCACGTGTGGTGTGAGTACCTATGAATTTATGGGCAATTCCGCTTAGATAGACTTAAGACGCTGTTCAGTCGTAAGCTTCAGGAAACGATGTCATTGTGAAGATGGTAAAAGCTATGTACGTATGTGCACATAGATGTGCTTCTAAAAACACATACATGCCTCAGATTCAAGACACCCAAACGAGAGTTTTGGGAGAAAATGCACAAAGAATTCCTAACAGTGGCTGCCTGACGTGAGGGAAACTCGAGGGTTTTGTCATTTCGTGTATCATTGTATCTTATCGTACTGTTTTGCCTTTTTTATCGTATTCATGTCTTTATTTTTATTCCAGTGTAATTGACATACAGTGTCGCATTAGCTTGGGCTGTAGAAGATCCACAATCTTGTACATACTCCGTGCTCCCCGGGATAAGTGTCCTCTTCATCCCCATCACCCGTTTCCCCCATCCCCCCCCCACATCTCCTCTGGTGACCCGCAGTGTGTTCTTCATAGTTAAGAGTCAACTGTTTTTGTTTTAAGATTTTATTTATTTGAGAGAGAGAGAGAGAGAGAGAGCGCGTGCACAAGCAGGGGGAGCGGCAGGCAGAGGGGGAAGCAGGCTCCCCGCTGAGCAAGGAGCCTGATGCGGGGCTCGATCCCAGGACCCCGAGATCATGACGTGAGCCACCCAGGTGCCCTAAGAGTCTGTTTTTTGATTTTTTTTTTTCTTTGTTTTGTTTCTTAAATCCCGCATGTGAGTAAAATCATGTGGTATTTGTCTTTCCCTGCCCGACTTATTTCACTTAGCATAATACTCCCTAGGTCCGTCCATGTTGTTGCAAATGGCAAGACTTCATCTTTTTTATGGTGGACTCCTACTCCATTGTGTATATATCCCATATTTTCTTTATCCATTCATCCATCAAAGGACACTTGGGTCATTGGTTACATCGATCTTGGTTACTGTAAATAACGCTACAGTGAACACTGGGGTGCATGGAGTTTTTGAGTTGGTGGTTTTGTATTCTTTGGGTAAATACCCACTAGTGGTCTCATGGAAATGCAGTGATTCTATTTTTAGTGTTTTGAGGAAGCTTCATCCTGTTTCCCAGAGCAGCTGCACCAGCTTGCGCTCCAGCACCTGTTACTTCTCGTGTTGCTGACTTCAGCCATTCTGACCGGTGGAGGCAATAGCTCACTGTGGTTTCGATTTGCATTTCCGTGATCAGTGATGTTGAGCGTCTTTTCATGTGTCTGTCGGCCGTCTGGATGCCTTCTTTAAAAAAAAAATTATTATTTGAGAGAGCACATGCAGGGGGAGGGGGAGAGGGAGAGAGAGAATCTCAAGCAGACTCCCCAGTGAGCGCGGAGCCCAGTGCAGGGCTTGATCCCATGACCTGAGCAGAAACCAAGGGTCAGATGCTAAACCGACTGAGCCAGCCAGGCGCCCGGGACATGTCGTCTTTGTAGAAATGTCTGTTCATGTCTTCTGCCCATTTTTTAATTGCGTTATGTTTTGGGTGTTGAGTTGTATCCGTTCTTTATATATTTTGGATGCTAACCCTTTATCAGATATGTCATTTGCAAATATCTTCTCCCACTCCATAGGTTGCCTTTTAGTTTTGTTGATTGTTTCCTTCACTGTGCAGAAGCTTTTTATTTTGATGTAGTCCCAATAGTTTATTTTTGCTTTTGCTCCCCTGGCCTCAGGAGACATGTCTAGAAAAATGTTGCTACGGCTGATGTCAGAGACATTACTGCCGTTACTGCCTATGCTCTCTTCTAGGATTTTATGGTTTCAGGTCTCACATTTAGGTCTTTAATCTACTTTGAGTTTATTTTTGTGTATGGTGTAAGGAGGTGGTCCAGACTCACTCTTTTGCAGGTAACCTTCCAGTTTTCCCAACACCATTTGTTGAAGAGACCGTCTTTTTTCCATTGTATATTCTTTCCTCCTTTGTTAAGAGTAATTAAGTGTATAACTGGGACTTTATTTCTGGGCGCTCCATTCTGATCCATTGATCTGTGTGTCTGTTTTTGTGCCAGCACCATACTGTCTTGATTACTACAGCTTTGTTGTATATCTTGAAATCTGGGATTGCAATACCGACGCTTTTGTTCTTCTTCAAGATTGCTTTGGCTATTTGGGGTCTTTTATGGTTCCATACAAATTTTAGGATTATTTATCATAGTCCTGTGAAAAATGCTGTTGGTACTTTGATAGGGATTCCATTAAATCTGTAGATTCCTTTGGGTAGTATGGACATTTTAACAATATTCTCCCAATCCATGAGCATGGGATATCTTTCTATTTGTTTGTGTCCTCTTCGATGTCTTTTATCAGTGTTCCATAGTTTTCAGAGTACAGATCTTTCACCTCTTGGTTAGGTTTATTCCTAAGCATTATTCTTGCTACAGTTGTAAATTGGGCAGTTTTCTTAATTTCTCTTCATTATTGGTGTATAGAAATGCAACAGATTTCTGTATGTTGATTTTTGTATCCTGCAACTTTACTGAATTTGTCATTTCTAGCAAATTTTTTGGTTGAACCTTTAGGGTTTTCTATATAGTACCGTGTCATCTGCAAATAGTGAAGTTTTACTTCCTTGCCAATTTGGATGCCTTTTATTTTTTGTCCGATTGCTATGGCTTCGACTTCCAGTGCTATATTGAATAAAAGTGATGAGAGTGGACACCCTTGTCTTGTTACTGATCTTAGGGGAAAAGTTCTCAGGTTTTCACCATTGAGGATGATGTTAGCTGTGGGTTTTTCATATATGGCCTTAATTGTGTTGAGGTGTATTCCCTCTAAACCTACTTTGTTCAGGGATTCTTTTATCATCAACAGATGTTGTACTTGGTCAAATGGTTTTTCTGCATTTATTGAAAGGATTATATGGCTTCCATCCTTTTATTGATGTGACGTATCACATTAATTTGTGAATATTGAACCACCCTTGCATCCGGGAATAAATCCCACTCAATCATGATGAATAATTTTTTAATGTATTGTTGGATTTGGTTTGCTAGTATTTTGTTGAAGATTTTTACATCTATGTTCATCATGGATATTGGCCTGTAGTTCTTTGCATGTGGGGGTCTTTATCTGGTCTTGGTATCAAGGTAATGCTGGCCTCAGAATGAATTTGGAAGCTTTTCCTCCTTGTATTTTTTTGGAATAGTTTGAGAAGAACAGGTACTAACTCTTTTTTAAATGTTTGGTAGAATTCCCCTGGGAAGCTGTCAGGTCCTGGACTTTTGTTTTTGGGGAGTGTTTTGATTTAATTACCAGCAATTAAATTGAATCAGTCATCTTTTGAAATCTTCTATTTCTTCCTGATTCAGTTTTGGGAGGTTATGTTTCTAGGAATTGATCCATTTCTTCTAGGTTGTCCAATTGGTTGGCATATAATTTTACATAATCTCAATCTTTTGTTATTTTATGGTGCTGGTTATTATTTCTCCTCTTTCATTTATTTTATTATTTGAGTTCTCTGTTTCTCTTTGAGGAGTCTGGGCTAGTTTTATCAATATTATTGATTTTTTCAAAAATCAAGCTCCTGATTTCACTGATCTGTTCTATTGTTTTTGTAATCTCTACTTCATTTATTTCTGCCCTAATCTTTATTTCTTTCCTTCTACTGGTTTTGAGTTTTATTTGTTCTTTTTTCCTGCTCCTTTTAGGTGTAAGGTTAGATTGTTTGAGATTTTTCTTCTTGAGGTAGCCCCTTCTTGAGGTTGCTATAAAATTCCCTCTTAGAACAGCTTTTGCTGCATCCCAAAGATCTGGGGCTGCTATATTTTCATTTTCATTTGTCTCCATGTATCTTTTTATTTCCTTTTTGATTTCTTGGTTGACCCATTCAGTTTTTTAGTAGCATGTATTTAACCTTCGTATATTTATGTTCTTTCCAGATTTTTTCTTGTGGTTAATTTCTGGTTTCATAGCACGGGGGTCAGAAAAGATGCATGGTAGGACTTCAGTCTTTGAATTTGTTGAGACTTGTTTTGTGGCCTAATATGATCTACTCTGGAGAATATTCCATGTGCACTTGAAAACGATATGTGTTCTACTGTTTCTGAATAGATCTGGGAGATCCTCTGGTCCAATGTGTCGTTCAAAGCCACTGTCGCCTTACTGACTTTCTGTTTGGATGATCTGTCCACTGATGTAAATGGGGCGTTAAAGTCCCCCCTAGTATTATTATCTATTTCTTCCTTTTATGTTTATTAGCTGCTTTATGTATCTAGGTGCTCCCATGTTGGGCGTATAAATATTTACAATTGTTATATCTTCCCGTAGGATTGTCCCCCTTTAGGATTATATAGTGTCCTTCTTTGTCTCTTGTTACAGTCTTTGTTTTAAAGTCATTTCATTCAATATGAGAATTGTTACCCTGGCTTTCTTTTCACTTCTGTTCTTTTTTTTTTTTTTTTTAGTTTGAGAGAGTGAGCACAAGTGGGGGGGAGGGGGAGCGGCAGGCAGAGGGAGAAGCAGGCTCCCTGCCGAGCAGAGCGCCAGACATGGGGCTTGATCTCAGGGTCCCGGGATCATGACCTGAGCAGAAGGCAGACACTTCACGGAATGAGCCACCCAGGTGCCCTTGTCCCTTAACTTCCAATCTGCAGGTAAATCTTTAGGACTGAAATGAGTCTCTTCTAGGCCGCATATAGATGGGGCTTGCTTTTTCATGCATTCTGTCACCCTATGTCCTTTGATTGGAGCATTTAGTCCATTTACGTTCACAGTAGTTATTGACAGGTGTGTACTTCTTGCCATTTTGTTACTCTTTTTGCGGTTGTTTTTGTAGTCCTTCTCTGTCCCTTTCTTCTCTTGCTTGCTTTGTTGGTTTTCTTCAGTGATACACTTGGATTGCTCTCTTTATTTTTTGCGTATCTATTACCAGTCGTTTGAGGGGTTTGCTTTCTTCTTTTAAATAGTGAGGAGGAGGGGCAGTGGGAGAGGGAGAGAATCTCAAGCAGGCTCCACACCCAGCGCAGTGGCCAACATGGGGGTAATGAGATCATGACCTGAGCTGAAATCAAGAGTCGGATGCTTAACTCACTGAGCCCCCCAGGCGCCCCTCTATTACCAGTTCTCGATTTGTGGTTACCATTCACTTTGTATATAACATCCTATGTGTATAGGAGTCTGTATTAAGTTGATGGTCGCTTAATTCTGAGCCCATTCTAAAAGCACTAAATTTTTACTCCTCCCCATGATTTAGGTATATGGTGTCATACTTTATACTCTTTTATTTTGTGAGTCTTTTCACAGATTTTTACACATATACTTATTTTTACTGCTGCTGTGTTTCCTGCTTTTGCATTTCCACTCACGGTCCCCTTTGTCACTTCTCGTAGGGCTGGTTTAGTGGCCATGAATTCCTTTCATTTTTGTTTGGGAAACTTTTGATCTCTCCTATTCTGAATGCTAGCCCTTGCTGGATAGAGTGTTCTTGGCTGCAGATTTTTTACTTTTAGCACTTTGCAGGCCAGATGGGGGAGCAGTAAGATAAAATCAAAGTTTCTGCTGAAAAATTCACTGATAGCCCCGTGAGGTTTCCCTTGTTTGCAACTGTTTTCTTTCCTCTCGCTGCTTTTAAAATTCTCTCTGGGTCACTCCTTTTATTTACTTTGTGTCTTGGTGCGGACCTGGTGTTGGTTTTGTTGGGGCTCTTGGTGCCTCCTGGATCTAGATTTTGTTTCCTTCCCCGGATTCAGGAAGTTTTTGGCTATCATTCAAAGAGCTTCAAATATTATTTCCTTAAATAAATAGACTCTTAAATACACAAATTTCCCCTTTTCTCTCTCCTTCTGAGATCCCAATCATGGAACTTTCATTATCCTTGACAGTGTTGCTGAGTTCCCTGGGTCTGTTCTTTACCCACCCCCCCCCCCACCTGCTCAGCTTGATTACTTTCCATGACTGTCCTCCAGGTTGCTCATTGGTTCTTCTGCTTCCCCTAGCCTACTATTTATCTAGAGTATTTTTAATTTCATCTATTGAATTCGTCTCTGATTGGTTCTTTTCTATGTTTTCTGTCTTTGTAGGGGGTCTCACTGAGGTCTCTACCCTTTTCTCAAGTCTGGCATCTGTGTGACCATTACTTATACTCTCTGTTACTCATCTCCATGTCACTTGGATTTCCTGCTGTGCTTTCGTCCCGTTCTTTCATTCGGGACATATTCCTTTCTCCTCTTCTGTCAACTCTGTGTCTGTTTCTCTGTGATAGTCAGCTACGACTCACGCTTGAAAGTAGAGGCCTGATAAAGAAGAGGTCCCGCAGTGCAGTGTCCCCTGTCCCCCGGAACCTGGCACTTCAGGGTCTCCCCTGTGTGTTGTATGCACCCTCCTGTTGTGGCGGAGCTGTGTTTGCCTTCAGTCCCACCCGCGACGGCTCTCTCCCTATTGGGGGCAGGGTCTGGTCCCCGTGGCGTTAGTGGGCCAGTCGGGGACTGTCCTGTGCTTGAGTTGAGTCAGACCAGGCGTTTACCAGAGATAAAGTAGCCAAAACACAGGCACTTTCCCTGTGTTGTCCCCTGAGAAGCTTTTGGTGGGGGCCGGGGCCTGTAGTCAGACCAGCCGCCCACCCCCAGCCCACTGCTGGGGTCACAGTTGGCTTGGTGTGTGGTTCTCCTCCCCTCTTGCTGGAGCGGGACGCACCCTGGGCGCAGGGCCGGCCCCCGTCTGGGCTGCACACACACCGTCAGGCTTGCAGCAGCGCTCCAGATGCACTCCTGCTGGGGGGTGGATCCCGCACACGCGTGTGGGCAGGGGTGCGGTGCTCACAAGGTCTGTGCGCGTCTGCCGAGGGAGGGGAGCTGCGCTGCAGGACTGGCTGGAGGGGGCGGGTGTGAAGAGCGCGGGGTAGGGCGCGAGCCAGCGGTGCTATTCCCACAGGTGTCCGTAGGCCGGGGAGGGGGATGGTGCTCGCCAGCCCCTGGTTCCTGGAGGGCCCTCCCAGGATCTCTGTCCCTCTGGCCCGGGCTCTGGGGTGAGTGAACAGACCCCCCCCCCCATGCCCCATGCCGCGGGTGTTCTTCAAACCGCCGCCTCCGTGCTGTCTCCACGGACTGCGTGTTCTGTCCCTCTAAGGGCCGGGACTCAGGCTCCCGCCACCCGCCGGCTCTCCCAGAGCCACCCTGGCCGATTTTTTAAAGTTCCCGGTGTTAAGCCCCAGTGATTGTGAGAACTCACAAAGTTAGGCCCCTCTGGTTTTCAGAGCCAAATGTCGTGGGGCTCTGTTTTATCCGTGCGGGTCCCCCGCGGCTGGGGTGCCTGGGCTGGGGTCCGCCCCTCTTCCCTCTCTGCACCTGCCGCATCCCGCCCTCCCCTGGGTGGTCCGCACGCCCTCGCAGACCCTGCCAGTCCATCCTTGTTATCCGTGAGCTGCATCTTTGGAAATTTCCCTGCCTGTTAGAAATTATTAAAGATTTTATTTTTTTTTTTAAGATTTTATTTATTTATTTTGACAGAGAGAGAGAGAGAGAGAGAGCACAAGCAGGGGGAGGGGCAGAAGGAGAAGCAGGTTCCCGGCTGAGCAGGGAGCCCCACGTGGGTTAGATCCCAGGACCCCAGGATCATGACCTAAGCCGAAGGCAGACGCTTAACCGACTGAGCCCCCCAGGCACCCCTAGAAACCATTAAAGATTTTAGAGACAGAACACAAGTCAGGGGAGGGGCAGAGAGAGGGAATCTCGAGCAGACTGTTCCCTGAGCACAGAGCCCGTCATGGGGCTCGATCCCACAACCCACGAGATCATGACCTGAGCCAAAATCACGGGTTGATCGTGCCACTGACTAAGCCACCTAGATGCCCCTAAAAATTATTTCTAACTCCAAAATTGCACTCCTGGTGCTTTGATAGTCATTTACACACATGTACGGAGTGGTGAAAAATTCCATTCCCCCTACGTGCACATTCCCAGCTGAGATCAAAAAGGTGACATTCTGTTTGTTTTTTCTTCTCACGATCTGTTTAGTGTTACATTTTTCACATTTTTGTGCTTTTAGTTGGCAATTGTATTGCTTCGAGTGGCTCCCAAGTGTAGTGCTGGAAGGCGGTGCGGTCTGTGTGTGCAGAAGGCTGTGATGTGCTTTATGGAGAAAATGCATGTTCACTCATGAGTTCTGCTGTTGGCCATGAGTTTGGTGTCCGTGAATCAGTACTATATAGAGGTCTTTAAACACAAAATGCACGTACGACAAGATTTATTGGCTGGGTGACAGATGACCAGGAGCAGTAGTCCAGTGTTCACTAACGTAGTGTTCATGGAAACTTCTGCAAATAAGGAGAATCAACTCGTGTGTGTGTGTGTGTGTGTGTGTGTGTGTGTGTGGAGAACTGGAAGAAAATATACAGAAAAATTTTCTCTGGGTGATAGAATTATTTTTTTTTTAAAGATTTTATTTATTTGACAGAGAGCGAGCGAGAACAAGTGGGGGGAGCAACAGGCAGTGGGAGAGGGAGAAATAGGCTGCCCATTGCGTAGGGAGCCTGATGCGGGGCTCGATCCCAGGACCCCGGGATCATGACCTGAGCCGAAGGCAGCCGCTTAACGACTGAGCCCCCCAGGCGCCCCTCTGGGTGACAGAATCATGAGTGGTTTTACCTCTGCCCCATCCTTTCTGTATTTTCACACCTCTACAATGAGAATATGTTGCTTATTGTAGATAGAAAAAAATTGAATGACGCTTTTAAATTAAAAATTACAAACAAAAGATGAAATGATTACTGGGCCTTAGCCTGAAGCAGAAAACCAAGTTTTAGAAACAGAAACTTTATTAGAAGAGGAATAAAATCAGGCATGAAGTTGTGGTGGCACGAAGAAGGGAATGGACAGGGATTATTGAGAAGGAAACACAATGCTGAACTCAAAACCACCGCTCCCGAAGTTAAATTCGCCCTTCGTGCTAGCCGTCCCTCAAACCTGACTCTTGCACCAGATTAAACACCTATATAGGCACGTTAAAGGATGCTTAACCTCCGCTGTCATCAGGAAAATGCAGATCAAAACCCCAGTGAGCTACAATTTCATGCCCACCAGGATGAGTAGACTCAAAAAGGCAGATAATAACCAACATTGCGAGGCTGCGGAGAGATGAGAATCCTCGTGTACTGCTCCTGGGAACGTAAAATGGCGTGGCCGCTTTGGAGAAAGATCTGCAACAACAACAACAACAACAACAAGATCTCCTCAAAAAGTTAAATAGCGTTACCCTTTGACCCAGCAATTCCACTCCTAGGTACATACCCCAGAGAAATTACAACCTAGCCACACGCGTTACTCATAGTAGCGAGAAGATAGAAACAACCCCAGCATTCCTGGTGAATGGACAAGCAATATGGTAGGTGCGTAGACCACACCACTGTACCCCAACACGTCTATGCGGCAGAGTGCTACCCATCTAGAGGACAGACGTACTGACACGTTCCACAGCATGGGTGAACCTTGAAAACAACGCCGAGTGAGCGAAGGCAGCCCCAGAAGGGCACACATGGTAGTTACGTTTCCAGGAAATGTCCAGAACCGGCAAATCTCTAGAGACAGAAAGCAGACTAGGGATTGCCCCGACAAGGCGGAGACCACAGTCTCGGAATAGCTCTGGGGGACGCTGAAGTAGGAAGAGAAGAGAGCTGGTCCACACAATACCAACCCGAAGGGAAGGGGAGGAGCAGGGGAGCCAGCGAGGAGAATCGGAGGGGAAGTTAGGATAGACAGTGGTCATGGGAGCCGGCGCAGAGCAAGGGCAGAGGTGACCTGCAGAGAACAGGTGCAAAACTGGACAGGTGGGGGGGGGGCAGGATCATGAACAGGAAAAGTAGAAGGTTGCTGGAGACTTCAAAGAAGGACCAAAGGCAATAGGCTCAGAGTCCGTGGGAAGAGGGGGCAGGAACTGGTGAATTTGTCAAGAAACCGGACCATAAAGAAAAGGAGGTCACAGGATGAGGGCTGAGGGGCCTGTCCTCTCCCCCACAACAAGCAGGATTTTTTTTTAACTTTATGGAGGAATGATTGACAAATGTAATTGTGTATGTTGAGAGTATACTGTGTGATGATTTGATGACCATGGTAGAGTGATTGCCAAGATCAAGATCACGAACGTGGCCCTCACAGGTAACAGTTAAGTCTGATTTGGGCGCGCGGTGGTGAGGGTGCTTGTGACCTGCTCGCAGCCACGTCCGAGCTCCTCAGCCGATTCTTCCTATAACCGGAAACCTGTGCCCCGGCCAGCATCACCGCCCTTTCCCCCTCCCCCACCCCCGGCAACCACCGGCCTGTTCTCTGTCTCTACAGACATGGCTTTCTTTTTTTTAGATTCCACACAGAAGCAATACCGCGCTTATCTTCCTCTGTCTGGCTTACCTCACTTAGCGCCAGGCCCTGCGGGTTCGCCCATGTCATTGCAAATGGCACCATTTCCTTCCTTTTTCACAGCCGAGTACTATTTGATTGTGTATATGCCACATTTCCCATTTCCGTTCATTCATCGAAGGACGCTTAGGTTGTCTCACCCAGGCTGTTGTGAATAAAGCCGCGACGAGCATGGGACTGCAGATTTCTCTTCAAAACACGGGTTTCAGTTCCTTCACGTACATGAACCAAGAGTAGGATTGCTGGTGGTGGTTCACGTGGTAGCTCGGGTTTTCGTTTTCGAGGAACTACCACACTGTTTTCCATAATGACAGTCATTTTAGGGGCGTCTGGGGGGCTCAGTCACTTAAGCATCCGACTCTTGGTTTCAGCTCAGGTCACGGTCTCAGGGTCGTGGGATCGAGCCCCACGTGGGGCTCCACATTCGGCACAAACTCTACTTGAGATTCTCTCCCTCTGCCCCTCTCCCCGCTCAAGCAGGTATGCTTGCTCTGTTTCTAAAATGAAATAAATGAGCCATTTTAAATTCCTGGCAACAATGTGTAAGGGTTTTCTTTTTCCACATTTCCACATTGTCACCAATACTTGTCGTTGCCTTTTTAATGATAACCGTCCTGACAGGCATGAGGTGACATCTCCCTGTGGTGTGGTTTGCATTTCCCCGGTAACTAGTCATGGGAAGCACCTTTCCGGGAACCCGTTGGCCATTTGTATATCTTCCTTGGGAAAAGCTCTCTTCAGGCCCTTGGCCTATTTCTTAATGGGATTGTTGTTTTTTTGCTGTTGAGTTGGATGAGGGCTTTATATGTTTTGGATTTAACTCCTTGTCAGATAGATGGCTTGTGAATATTTTCTCCCATTTTGTAAGTTGCTTTACTAGTTTACCAGTTGTTTCCTTTGCTGTGCAAAAGGAATATAATAGTCTCACTTGTTGATTTTAGCTTTTGTTGACTGTGCTCTGGTGTCTTACCCAAGAAATCATCGCCAAGACCAATGTCAAAGACCTTTTTTCCATATGTTTTCTTCTAAAAGTTTTATGGTCTCAGATTTCACATTTAAGTCTTTGATCCATTTCTCCTTTTGTGAGTGGTGTGAGACAGGGATCCTATGTCAGTCATTGTCTTGCATGTGGATATCCTGTTTTCCCAGCTTCGTCTGTCCAAGAGACTGGCCTTACCCCAATTTGTGTTCCTAGCACCCTTGTCAAAATCAGTTGACCGTACATGACTGGGTTTATGTCTGGGCTCTCTTCTGTTCCACTGGTCCGTGTGCCTATTTTTATGTCAGTACCATATTATTTTTATTACTACGATGTTGTAATAGAGCTTAAAATCAAGAAGTGTGATGCCTCCAGCTCGGATCTTCTTTTTTAGAATTTCTTTGACTATGCGGGGTCTTTTGTGATTCCATGCAAATTTTAGGAAACTTTTTCTCTTTTTGTGAAAAATGCCATGGGAATTTTGATCAGGATTGTGTTGAATCTGTAGACATTTTCACAATATCCTTCCAATCCAAGAAGCCAGGAAATCTTTCCATTTGTATCTTCCTCAATTTTGTACAGTTTTTAGTGTGTAGATCTTTTACCTCCTTATTCAAATTGAGTCCTGAGTATTTTGTTATTTTTTTTTTATTTTGTTATTTTTGATGCTATTGTAGATAGGGTTGCTTTCTTAATTTCTCTTTCAGATAGTTTGTTGTTAGTGTGTAGAAACGCAACTAATTTCTCTGTTGATTTTATATCCTGCAACTTTACTGAATTCATTTATTCTAACAGTTTTTTGGAATCTTTAGGTTTCTCTATACATAAGATGACGTCCTCTGCAGACACAGTTCCACTTCTTCCTTTTGAATTTGCACGCTTTTTATTTCTTTTTCTTGCCTAATTGCTACAGCTAGGACTTTCTATACTGTGTTGAATAGAAATGGTGAGAGTAGACCTCCTTGTCTTGTTCTTGATCCTAGAGGAAAGGCTTTCAGCATTTCACCATTCAATATCATCTTACCCATGGGCTTGTCATATTGGCCTTTATTATGCTGAGGAACTTTCCTTGTAGGCCTCATTTGTTGAGCATTTTTATCATGAAAAAAGCTTTTCCTGCAGCTATTGAAACGACCGTATGATTTTTGTTGTTCATCCCATTTATGTGGTGCATTGCATTTATTGATTTGCATGTGTTGACCCATCCTTGCGTCCCAGGGCAAATCCCACCTGATCATGGTTTATGATCCTTTTAATGTGTTCCCGAATTGCTAGTATTTTGTTAAGGAATCAAACAGGTAGGATCGCGTGTTGGGTGGCTGTGTGTTTTGGACAGAAGCGCACGTTAATAAACAGGGTGAAGGATGGAAAGCGAAAGCTACAGAAGAGAGGAAATCCTCCAGAAAGGCTTTGCAGAACACAGGCAGGTCAGCCTGACTCAGAGCTGGAAGCAGGAGTGGCAATCAGTAGTAGGCGGCGGGCGGGTTTCTGGGAGTTGGTGTAGGGCAAGGCCGCTGCCCATGTCTAAGGGCAAGTACAGTTAAGCCGCCCAGAGAAGGGGAAAGGGGCAGGTCAGAGGACTTGAGGAGCGCGAGGGAACCCTTCAGCCAGGATGGAAACGGCTGGTGTTTTGTCCAAAGCACAGCTAAGATAATGCTGCTTTCCCTGGGTATTAGTTTCCCATTTCTCACATGCCCTCGGCTGGAAAACGGAATCTTCCTGCCACGTTACTTCTCCCTAGGAATTGAGTACATTACCAAAGTTCGCCGATGTGTTTCCAATAACCCCAAAGATAAGTCTTAAAAAAAAAAAAAAATGCTGTGCCTCTCTCTGAATCCTGACAGAAGCATGCCTACATGTCGTGTAAGGCCCTGAGTTCCTGGGTTAATGATCTCATCCAGCGAGTGAATTTCTTCAACACTTGGGCCAAGATGGCTTACACCGCGATCCATCACCGGTATGGACGGAAGCCCCTCGCGGCCCTTCCTCACCTGGGCATGGGGCTTCACAGTTACTGTGTCATCTCACGTGCTTGGTCTCCGGGGTTCACGTTAGCAAAGGGGAGGGGACTGCTGTCTTCAGCTTAGGATGGAGACCTGGGGACACGGGTGCTGGGGGTCCTGTCTGCGGTCCATCCACTCCAGGGACGGACTGTCTCCTCCTCTTCCTCTACGCTGTGTCCTGGGAAACCAGCAGGGGGGCCGCGAATGGAAATGACAGTCCGTTACGTGTCATTTTTAAATGTGTTTAATACACAAATTGAAATCATTTGAACATGAGAGCAGCCCACACTGTCACCGGGGCCCCGTGACACGCGGGAGGTACTGCCCTTCGTCGCCCTCGCTGCAGACATGAGAAGACGGAGGCACGAGACATTGAGTAGCGCGCAGAGCTTCGCACCCAGAAAGTGGGAGTATTAAGATTGGAACCCAGAAATTGGGGTTCCAAAGTCTGTCCAAACTGCCTCTTGTGCCACGTAACTCTGAGTGCTGGGGCACATCCTCTTGGAGAAACCAGCACCTCTGGAACAATCCAGATTCCTCGGGGCACAGCCAGGACCCTCTGCAGAGCAACAGCCCTTGCCTCCCAAATCCATGGCCTCCCGGCCCATCCAAGCCACAGCTGGTCCCCACTCAAGTGCAGGATTGGGTCCCAAGTGGGGCGAGCTTGAGATGAAAGGGGAAGGAGGGGCCTGCGAGGGATGGTCGCGGGGACACGTGCGATGGCCGTGCCCTTGACCTCTCGCCCCCACTCTGCCCCCAACAGGTACATGAGATTTGTCACAACCTGGCCACATTCCATGCCATCAACCGCCCAAGCCCCCAGATGCCCTGATGAGGAGCACAGTGATTTCTTTGAAGGATTTCCCGCAAGATACTGGCTCCCAGCTTTCTTCTTTCCGCAAGGTGAGTGAGAACCCGGGCAGGTCAGTGCCCAGGCCCCCGCCGCCCGCCTCCCTTCCCCTCCCCTCCAGCGGGCGGTCTCCCTCCCCCCAGCCTCTTCCTTCGCTCACCCCTGCCTCCCCACACGCCGAACTGGACCATCCCCGCCACCCGCACCTGCACCTTGCGAGGCCCGGAAGCCTCTGATCTGTGGGGTCCCTCTCAGAGGCCTCCCCCTTCTATCAGGACTCATGGGGGCGGGCACCTGCCCGCGGGGGTGAGTCTGAGCTTCGGCCGTCGTCACTGAGTAACAAACGATGCCGGGTCTCGGGCGCGGGAAGGAAAGGAGAGACCTCCCAGCCGATGGTGGCCGAGAGTGCGTGGCCGCGGGCGCGATGGGGCGGCAGGGGGGCAGCGCCAGCTCTGCCCTCACGCCCTGTCCTATGCCAAGCATCTGGTTCAGCCCCCGACACCTAAAAATCTGTTGGCAAATATTTGGAGAGTGACTAAGTGACTCTCCGAATGAATATATGTGACTAAAGGAGCGAAGGAATACTTGTGGAGCAAACCCAGGGGACAGAAACGGTCAGGGAAGGTGACTCAGGTCCAGCTTGCTGCCCGTGCGGGACGTCCGGGCACCGGCGGCCAGAAGGATGGGGCTCACGCCCTGACGCAGGCCCGCTGGGAGCCGGGGCTGCTCCAAGGACGTTGGGGACACAAGCTCATCAGGTCCCGTGTGCTCTTATGGGCTCCTGCACGTCACCATCCCTGTTCTCAGGGGAAAGCCGTGGCCCAGAGACGTTATGTGGTTTTCCCAGAGTCACACGGCCAGACACACCTGCAGCGAGCTGGGAACGTGGCGGGTCGGACTCAGAAATCCACGGCGCCCCCGCGGCACCGGGTCGGACTCGGAAATCCACGGCGCCCCCGCGCCACCGGGTCGGACTCGGAAATCCACGGCGCCCCTGCGGCACCTAAGTGGAACCGCGTGTTTGTTGGAGCTGAAGGGCCCGATGCGAGAGGGGAAGAGCACGCAAGGGAGAAGGAAGGTCCCCACCCACGGCCCGAGTGCAGGCCCCACGCGGCCGAACGGTGCAGGACGAAGCTGGGACGAGGGGGGTGGACCGGCTCCAGGGGGCGCAGAGCACCCACCGGGGAGTCTGTCCCCTCCTGCGGCCCAGGGGCCTCGGCCGCGTTGCAGGCCAGGGAGGAGCATGGGTGGCATCTGGGTCCCGGGCAGCTCGGGGTCTGCTTGGTGCTCCAGGTGGGACTTGGCGGTGGCCCGGAGGGGACCCGGACAGCAGTCCCAGACGGACCCCGAGGGAGCAGAGGGTTCGGAACGGCTCCCAGCTCTGGCCCGGACAGCTGGGCGGACACTGGCGTCCTTTACTGAAATCGGGACACCGGGGAGGGGCGAAGTGACGAGCAGTGAGGGCACGGCCACCTGGCAGGACAGAGACGTTGGGGGGAGACAACACGATGGCCGGTGCGCGGCTGGCTGTGCGGGGCTGGAGCTCGGGAGGGACAGGGCTCCACCGACGGCGGCGGGGCAGCGACACGGGGCACTCAGGCCACCGCGGGACAGCTGCGGCCAGCAGTGCGAGGGCGTCTGCGGCCCCGGCCTCCTCTCCCCAAGCCTGCGGAGCTCCGAGAGGCCACGGAGGAGGACAGGAGCCCCTGGGGCTGGCCAGCGCAGGCGGGCAGCCTCAGAAAGTTACAGGGAACGCGGAGAGAGGCCGTCCCGGGCAGGGGGCGGGCGCACGGACACCACGTGAGGTGCCCCAAGCAGAGAGCAGAGGACACGGGCTGCATGGCAGGGGGCGGCTGCCCAGGGGCGGCGCTGAGATTCTCTCTGTGAGCGGGGGCACGATGTGAGTCAGAAGTAGGAGGGAGTTCCTCACGCAGGATGGATTAAACCAGGAGAGGAGCTGGCGGCAAGAACGGGGAAGAGCAGTGGTAGGAGGGTTGGTTTTCAGACGCAGAATGCAATCCCGACTTGCTTGAGCCACACGGAGCAGGTTCAAGGCTCATGTGAGTGGAAAGGAAGTCCAGGGGTTTGGCTTCAGGAGTGGGTGGTTCCAGGTGACCTGTGTTACTCTCCGCCCGTCTCCTCGTATCTTTGCTCCGTTTCCACCGTCGCGGTCTCGTTTTTCCCCACTGCGCACAGCATTGCTCATGCAACCGAGGGGCGACACGGCCACCGCAGCTTAGAACTCCAGCGGAGACGTGCCTGCCTTTGCCCAGTGCCTGGAAGCCACGTCTTGGGAAAGACATGGACACCCTCGGGTCCCGTACTGTCCCTGGGACCCAGCTTTGTTGCCAGGGGGATGGCGTACATCAGTGTTGCTGTCCCAGCCCCCGGGGACCCTTGGGGAGGACATGGCCCCCGATCCCCCAGACTCCCAGGGAATTGGCTGGTGTGTGCTTTTCTCCAAAGCCTTTCTTACTGCTGTGCTTCAAGACTACGGACGGTCCCAAGGAGTCCCTCTGGACACCCTCACCTTCACCCACCACGTGACCTCAGATGCCACCGACGTCGAAGACGACGAGTTCTCCATCATCATCCAAAAGAACCTCAACATCGTTAGGAGAGCCTTTAAGGTACTGGCGTGCTTAAAACCGAGTGAGTGTCCGTCTGCCGATCCAGCCTGTCCCTCAGCAGCCCGTCCGTGGCCCTCCCCTGGGCCGGCCGCTCTGCAAGTCCTAAAGGATGCGCAGATCCGCACTCTTCCTCCTTTTCTTCTTTAAGCCAATTTTTATTACTTTTCCCCACTTCTTATAATGGTCAAACACACAGAACGTATATAACCTGGTTCTGTGACCGCACGCGCGCCCCGCGTCCATCTCCAGAACTTTCCTCGCTGTGACTCTGTGCCCTCTTCTCACAAGGACGCCAGCCCTGCTGGATCCGCACCACGCCCGTGCGACTTCAGGGGACCCCAGTTACCTCCTGGGGCCTCCTCTCCAAACACAGCCACGCTGGGTGACGGGCTTCACCGCTGGGGCCGGGGCCGGGGGACCGGGACGTCCAGTCCACAGCGGCGCGCTTCCTCTGCCAGCGCTCGCCTGTGTTGCTCTGACCCGTCTGCCATGCATAGCGCTCCTGGCAACTTGGGTCCCTGCTCGCCAGTGATTTGGGTGCCCGTCCAGGGTGGGATCGTTGGACCATCTGAATCCCGTCAGCGCGGCTGCACCTGTCCGCATTCCCGCCGGCGGCACACGAGCCCCCCCGCCCCCGACATCCTCACCAACACCTGTCATTTTCTGGGTTTTGACAGTAGCCACCCCGGTGGTTCTGGGGGGCGATTCCCCAGCGACGAGTGACACGGAGCGCCCTTCGTGTGCCCGTTGGCCGTCCGTGCGCCTCCTTTGGAGACAGTCTAAGTCCTTTGCCCGTTTTTTCGCCACGGGTTTTGTCGTTGGGTTGTAGGAGTTCCTTGTGTGTCTGGATATGTGTGACTGAGGCCCGTGTGGCCCTCAGTCGTGCGGGTCGCGTCTCTGCTCCGGGCGGCGTCCTCGGCCACGCAGACTGTGTTCGCTGTGACGCAGACCTAGCTCGCCGTGGGTGCCGCAGCCGGGAGAGCGCCCGCGGCCCCGAGGCACGAGGCTTTCTGCCATGTCTCCTTCTGGTGAGGTTGACGGTTTTAGCTCTTAAGTGGTCCTGGATCCACTTTGAGTCCATGGTCTGGGCGGTGTGCCGAGGTCCAGTTTTCCCAGCGCATTTGGTGAAGGGACCCGTCCTTTCCCCGTTGAGTCTCTTGGCACCTTTGTGGCAAACCTTTTGAACATAAACGTGTTTATTTCTGGGTTCTCTTCTGTCTCGCTGCTCTCCACGTCCATCTTTTGGCCAATAGTACTGTTTCAGTCACTGTCACTTTATCGTGAGCTCTGAAATCAAGGTGTCAGACCTCCAACTTTTTTCTTCAAGATTACGTTGTTTACTCAGTTGTCCTTGAGACGCCTTGTAAATCTAAGGATGGATTTCTCTATTTCTGCAAAAAATACTGGGATTTCGATAGGGAGAGCACTGACTCTGTCATCACTTTGGGCAGTAATGACACGCGTGGTCTTCAGTCCATGACCTCATCGTCCCTTTAGAAGACGGTCTCGCACATGCTTTCTCTTCTAGACGAATTCAACACTAGGCTTATTACATTTCATTTATGTGTAAATTCAGGGGAGAATCACTGTTTAATATCGAGTCTCCCCGTAGAGGAACATGGTTTCTCTTTCCATTCATTCAGGTCTTGGAGATGTGTGGTTACGCTGTCTTCTGTTTGTCATGGTTGCTCCTGCGAGGACGATTTTTAAGGCCCCGAGTGTCACGCTCACCGTTAGCTCTCTCCCTGCGGTCACTCACGCCTCAGGCGAGGACACAGCCCTCTGAGACCGCAAGTCTGAGGCTTCTGACACCAGCTGCAAGTTCGGGGTTTCCTAAAAGCACCTCAGGTTTAACAGTCTGCATAGACGTGTGGGACTGCGGGAAAGCGCTACGCTTACGCGTACAGTTGTTCACAGCAGGAGGACACAGCCCAGCAGCAGCCAGAGAGACGCGTGCAGAGGACGGACTCCAGGGCCGGGGGCGCCCGGACACAGAGCCGCCACGTCCTCAGCAATGAACCCCCCCCACCCCGGGGTCAAGGTGGAGGCAGGAGAGCGGGCTCCCCCGCACTGCAGGGTTCACTTTCGGACTGGGGTTTCACTCCGCAGTATGTGTGACTGCATCACTGGCGGGCCCATGGCGCCTGGCTCCGCGTCCCAGCCCCCCCATCGTGTGCTCGCGCGCTCTGCGTGGCCGGCCCCCATCCGGAGCCACCTCATGGGCATAAACTCTCTGGGACCAAGCCTGCAGGGTGGTCCCAGGAATAAAATCCTGGGGTCTAGCGGTCACCTCCCAGGAACCAGAAAGAAAGAAGGCAAATCAAACTTTTTTTTTTAAGATTTTATTTACTTATTTGACAGAGCACAAGCAGGGGAGAGGAGGAGGGGGAAGCAGGCTCCCCACCGAGCAGGGAGCCCATGTGGGACTCGGTCCCAGGACCCCAGGATCATGACCTGAGCCAAAGGCAGACGCTTAACCCACTGAGCCACCCAGGCGCCCCCAAGTTCTTTATTATACTTCCTTCTACTCCAATTTTTTTTTTCTAATTTAAACTGGCCAAGTTTGTCTACTTTATTTACTTTATCAAATTCACCAAATCTTGCCTTTATTAACTCTAATGGTGTCCGCCTCTGTGGTCCCTTCTGCTTTCTGAGAGTTTATTTTCTTGCTCTCTTACTCGGTTGTGTTTATTTTCACCGAGGCGCGCCACACAAAAGAACACGAGTGTTCCACCCAGCCCCCTGACCAAGCCATAAGCGAGTGCGGTCACACCCCTCCCGGGGGACGTCCCCTCCCAGCGGGTCCCTGTTCTAGCCCTTCTCCACCTCCGCTGTGTCTCCAGCTCTGACTCCCCGCGAGCAGGACCTGCGGTCTGGACGCCCCGTGTCTGGGAGGGAGCCGTGGCTCCGCAGGGTCCCGGTGTTCGCGCACCACGCCTGACCTCGCCCGGGGGACCGGAGGGCTGTGGTCTGTGTGGCCCGTTAGGGTCCGGGCTGCTTCAGCGTCACCGTAAACGCCTTCTGATAGACGCCAGGACTCGTCTGGCTCAGACAATACCTGGAACCTCAACCGAGGGCCACGGACGGCCGTGCGGCTGCTTCACAGGGGTCGTACCGACGCACAGAAGCACTGGGAACGTGTAGGACCCAGGGGAACAATGGCGGGAAGGACCGCTGTACTCCCCCGAGGACCCGGGAAGACACGCTGGGCTGGGCTGGGCGGGAAGCGTGCCATCCCCTCCAGGACCCTCCGCCGGACAGAGCTGCGGCTAAAGGCAGCGTCGTGCCCGGGGACCCACTGACGCCACCTCTCTTTGATCTTAGGGCACGGACAGCACACACGTTGGAGTGCACATTTTTGGTTTATTCATCGAGGGGGCGAGGTGGAATCATGAAGAGAAAGTTCTAGAAGATTCACTGCCTCATGAGCTGTGCTGCAGTTTTCCTGAAATCTACTTCTTGCCAACAAAGGTAACCTCCCACGTGTTGATCGCAGAGTCAAGCCTCCGGGCTTTCCCTCGGGGACACTGGCTCCTCCTTCCAGTCCCCACTCCCTCTGGCTTCCCTGGGACATTTGATGATACGCTTCAGACAGCAAATGACATTTCAAAGAGCCCAACATCCGGAACGCTAACGTCTGAAACAGACGCTACCCCAGCATCCGATGCTGCTTCTCAAGACTGTTCTGTGCAGTCCTGACGGTCCATCAGAAGGTTCCGGTCTCCGGCGTAACCTGCATACGCAGCCACACAACCACCAACCAGAAACGTGTGCAATTTACAACCGTCCCCCAAATTTAGTGCATGGAAGATGGGCGCTCCTGGTTGGCAAGGTGACTGTAGGAGTTTGTGTTTGTTTCAGATCTCCACTGACAGAGCAAAGGCTTCTCAGCAGACCGACTCCGAGCTCTACACGTTCGAGTGCCCCATCTACCAGACCCCTGAGCGGTCAAGAATTCTGACCAGCACTGGCTCACCGTCCACCTGTCTAACCTCGGTGTATTTACCCACGAGGAGACCTCCCAGTCACTGGGTCACAATGCAGGTCGCACTGCTGTGTGAGAAGAATGAGAAATAAACGTACGTACCAAACCATCTCCTGTTTGACTCTTGCCAGATTTACGTATTTCGAAACCGTCGCGTGTAGCCAGCACCCGTGTTCGCCCCTCGCCCCCCCCGTCACCTGCAGGGGGACCTGCCGGCCGCGCTCCCTTTCCCACGCATGGAAACCTCCGTGCCCCGCGAGCAGCAGGAGTGATCTCTGCGGTTATGGACAATACAAGACACACGAGGGCTAGTTCTCAGGAATTCGTTCCCCGGCTGCGCAGAGCCCAGAATGGGACCCCGCTGGCCTGCCCACGGGCCTCAGAGACAGGCAGATCTTCTCAAAAGAGGGGTCCTGGGACGTCCCCAGCCCCAATCCCACTGGAACCCCGATCCCGAGCAGGCAGCACGTTCGGTCACCATCAGAATGTGCTTCTGCCGGCAGGATCCTTACTACCGAGCGCGGCGTGGAGCTTGAGTCGGAACTGGGGTCCTCAGGCCGCCGCGTCCCATGGGGTGTCGGCAGCGGCTCGGGTCCGCGCCGAAGCTGGTGCTCAGCGCGGTGAGTCTCGCCAGAGCTCACTGTCTGGAGCGTGACCCCGAAGCCACATCTGTGGCCCCCTTCCCGCGGCAGCAGGCGCATCGTCACAAAGCCCCCGCGCGTGAGGACCACCGAGCCGCCGTGTCCATGGCGCGGGGGCGGCGCGGGGCGCACGCCCACACCCGGACCCGTGAGCGCCGCCAACAGTGTGTCCGGGAACTTGAACCGTCTGAAGGGAACCGTCCAACAGCCACGGAAGCTAGTTACGCAGAGCCGTGCTGAAAGGAACGGAGGGACCTAGTCCCCGTCGGTTAGAAATGAAGAAATCGAGATCTGGTCCGATTCACTTGCTAAAGTCGCTTTTGGAATCAGACGCCATCTGCTAACCGTCGGTGGGCTCTGGGGCCGGGGGGCCTTCTCTCCCCGCCGACCAGGAGCAGAGAGCGAGGGGAGGGCGCGCCTCCTCCCACCGGCGCACACACACCTCGCAGACGTGCCGGGTCTTTCCCGTCCTCAGATGCTTGTGTGGCTCATCCAGGCTCGTGACAGTACAACCGACTGAGGGTTTGGATCATTCCTCTATTTATTTTCTCAAGCAAGGACTAAATACATGGCCACGATCGGGGTCCCGAGACCCTCAACTAAGCGCTTCAAGCTCCCACCTGCGGCGAGCCTCGATGCCAAGGGCCGAGGGCCAGCGGGCCCAGCTGGCCTTTTGGACCCCCCGTGGCCCAGGAGGGTGGCAGTGGTCCCCTCGGGGCTCCTGTGTTAGCGCCGACTCCAGAGTCACGGGCGGGGAAGAGAGGCTCTCAGGTCCAAACAACAACATCTTTTTTATTTCTAACTTTATTTCCAACTTAAAGCTTCATAAAATTTGTCAAATGTGTCAAAAACAAAACAATAGAACAACAACTTGTAACTGAAATCCAGAAACGGCCACCCTATGCTGGCTGAGGCTCTTTTCTCCTTCCCGGAGGAAGAATGAAACGCGCCCCTTCCTGCCCCACAGCCCCTCGGTCCATCGAGGGCCGAGCACGCAGAAACGCTCATCCCGACGCCGGGAGAAAAGCAGAATCCAGACCCCGCCTGCTTACGTCAGGGCAAAGAAAACATGGACGACTCCCCGAAAACAAGGTTTCAAGAGCCAACCGACCTGCGGATCACCCCTGACGGAGCCGGGCCCCACCCGCCCACTGGCCGCACAGGACAGGCGTGCACACCCGTGTCTCATATGTAAAATGCATCCTTAAAAACCCAAACACACGTGCGAGATTCCCCTATATTTAAGATACAGAAAACAATTTGAACAAAAAATTCAACAAAAATTTTCTACTGTTCCATTTTTAGGACAATTACTAATGAGACCCTCTCAACTAGAATTCAGTAGCTAGAGTTTAATACGTGTGTGTAGGTAGCTAAGACAGAGAAAGGGTTTTGAGCGCCGGCGTTTCGGTGAGCGCCACCCTCCCTCCCAGCGGGCGGCAGCCTGCGACTCTCGGGGATGGTACAAAATACAGTCTGAACGGCACGACCTCAACAGTAGCAAAACCAGTTTTATTTTAAAAAGTCAAAAAAACATACAAAAATATCAGCCTGAAGTGGCAGGTTTTCAAACACCAGTCTGTGTAAAAATGTTTAAATAGTGATGTTACTGCAAAAATATATATTCTATTTTTTTCTGTGGGCAACAGTTTATAAAGGCAAACGAACGGCTGCGATCGAGGTAGCGAAGCCAAATTTACAAACTTTGGATCAAGAAAAACACCCTTCCTATGTTTTAACAGCATATTATACAGCGTTAAATGGATTCTAATTGCTTTGCCATTTTTAATTGACATGTATTACTTTATAAAACTTAATTTAAAATACTGCAAATGTTTTTGTTAAAAAGATACTTAGTCCTATTTCACATTCAAAATACTGTACAGAAAAACCCGAGGTCCCCATATATTACACGAAAGCTACGTATTTACATCTTCCAATGCAGTTCTAGAAGCTGAGGATAAGCCGGCGGCCCCTGACCACCTCTCCCCCTCCTCACAGAGAGCAGTTCATGCAGGAACGGGGGTCTACGCTCAAATCGCTTAACAAGTAAATGATTTAATTCAAAAGGAAATGGATGAAATTCTCTTCTCTTGAATATAACAAAACATAAACATGCTTTGAGGGTCACTTGGTTTCATGTAAGAAATACCACTGACAAAAACCATCACAATTTGAAAAGTCCCCCAAACCCACAGACGCCCATGGAAACCTTCCCAGTGCATTTACAAGACTTTTCCCATCAGAAAGCCAATTCTAACACCTTTACCTGTTTGCTTCTGTTCGCTGTTGTGACTTAGTAACGACAACCCTGGCGAGGCTAAAAGACCACTGGGCTCCGCAGTCCCGACGGGAAAGGGAGCGCGCGGGCGGAGGCGCGGCGGCTAGTAGACGTAGGGGACGAGGCGGTAGGGCACGCGCCGGCGGTACTTCTCCCAGGCCAGGCCGTACTTCCTCCGGCAGTGGCGCTCGTCGCGGGCCCCGCGGTGCACCAGCAGCACCGTGAAGTAGATCACGTAGAAATAGGGCAGGATGTGCTTAAAACCTGCGGAGCGCGACAGACGCGGGAGGTAGCTTCCCCACTTGTCGCCCCAGTCTTCCCAAGTGGACCGCGAGATTGCTCCCTTTTCCCCCGTGTCGGGGAAGCCCCCCACCCGCACGTGGCAGGAGGAGGCGTCTGCGAGACAGGCTCTCCAGGACACGGGCACGGCCTCGCCCTCCCACACTCCCGTCCTCTCCTGGCCCTCACGGGTCCTCGCCTCGACGCTGATTTCACTCCCCTAAGCGACCTGGCGCAGCGGCAGGTGTGGGAGCGGCTTCCGCCAGGGGAGCACCCCTACCCCCACCCGGGCTCTGCCCCTCCCCCCGCCCCAGCACGGCACACACGGGGCCCCCGTGCAGTGCTCACCGCAGGGCAGGGACCACGCCAGGGCCATGATGAGATCACCCAAGTAGTTGGGGTGACGAACGAAGCCCCACCATCCAGAAACTAGAAGACTTTTCCCGGTCGAGGTATGGATGGTCTTCAGATCTAGATGAAAATAAAAATACGTTTATAACAATCTCTACACCAGTAGAGACACAAAAATCTTTATGCAATGTAGATAACATAAACATAGACCAATACTTACGTGCAAGCTTTGGGTCACTGGGATTTTTCCGGAACGCATTTTTCTGAGAATTTGCACATCGGAAGATTACATATCCACAAACTGTAATTTTTTTAAATTTTCATGTTAACAACTTAGATCGATATAAAAACATTTCTAATTTCACCTAGAAATGATTTCTATGCCCTGAGGAAGCTTCCAAAGGACAGAATACTGAGAGGTTTCAAACTCAATCTCAGAAGGTCAAAAGGAGACGACGATTCTGAACTTTCACCATCCACGGGGGCGGGAGGGGGGTGTGCAAGACCAGCCCACACGGTTACATCCACCAATGAAAGCGAACCCGGCCCGGCCTGTAACCCGGCCAAGGCTGGCGTGGGCAGCATCAAGATCACGGGGCGCGTCCCCTGGGGCCCGGCACCTGCGTGCGGGAACGCGGACGCGGCGGGACTCGGAATGAAAGCACAGCTCGGAGCCAGGACCAGGACAGCCTGCGTGGAGACCCCACCGAATCCACCGCCCGCTCTATTTCAGGCTTCAAAGCGGGCCTTGCCGTCTCACGGCCTGTTTGCCATACCGCCCAGCGCCCGCCTGGAAACCAGGCGCTCACCGTCTGAGCGACGCCCGGCCATGGGGAGCGAAATCACCAAACCGGCAGTGAAACGAAATCTTAATTTCAACCAATGCCAGGAATTTCTTCTCCTGCCCCGACACTGGTTAGCAGAGCAAAACTCGCTCTATTTGACGCTCAGGCTGCTGTTCCTATCCCCCCTCGGGTGCCGGCTGTCACCAGTGTCCTAGAGGAAGGGCCACCCTGACGCACCCGCAACGCCCACGACGCTCCTCGGCCTCCCCACGTCCCCACCCGCTCACACGCGAAAGCAGACACCCTACCCTCCCGCGAGCCTACGCTGGCCGAGGTTCCCCGGGGAGACGTCTGCTCTGCCTTCAGCATGACCCTCCTCGGGCCCTAAGTTCCCCGCTAGTGTGCCAGGCCCCCCGCGCGTCTGAGAGCAGCCCGGCCTGGCGCGCAGGACCAACCTTCCTGCCTCCCAAGGTGCCCACCAGAAAGAGCAGGGCCCACGAAGGAAACACCAGCGGAGGACGAAGCGTCCACGCTCCCTGCGAGCGCAAGGGTCGTCTTCTCGCGCGTCACCGACGACTTCCGACCTGAGCTCCTCACGCCCACGTCAGAGGGCGCACCGGGACGGGCACACGAGTCTAACCCGCACACGCGGGCACCGGTACTCACGTTTCAGAGCGATGATTAGGGAGGCCACGGGCCAGGATACCTCGCTGGGGTGGCTGACGAGGTAAAAGGCTTGGAAGCTGTAGACGAAGGGAACCCACACTAAGTCTCCAAAAGCCAGCATGAATCCAAAGCCGTCGTGGGTGATGTCCATGGTTGTCAACACTGCCTCCTGCGAGGACAGAGCGGGAAGAGCCCTTGTTACAGCCCTTTGGGGCTGAAAGCTTCCACGTTTCAGGTATACAAGTAAAGTCCTGGTTCCGAGTCAAATTCATACAGAGCTAGGGGAGGGTACGCCAGCCACAAGGGTTCTAAGGAGCGGGGGAGGGGGGCCCCCCACCAGGTCACTCCACCGCCGCCATCTCCAGTCACCGGACCCGCTCACTCTGCGATGTGGAAATAACGCATCTCGGAAAGGCTGTGGGTGCCTCCTGCCTCTGCCTGGGGCCGCCCCCTCCGACCCCGGCCGACGGCTCCCCGACCACCACCCCCAAACCCCCCGAGCCACCTTCCTGCTCCCCCTCCCCCGACCAGACCAGGTGCTTCTCGATGCCCCACCTGCCCGCAGGCTAAAGCCACTCTCCGCACCGGGCCGCAGAAGGGAAGGCAGGGACCCCGAGTGGTCACCTCGCCCCCCAGCACACTGCTCGCCGGCTCTGCGGTACGTGCTCTCGGTGTTCCCGGAGGAATAACGTCACCAACGGCCTTTGCGTCTATTCCACGTGCGCCCATCTACCTTGGCTCGCGATCTGGCTTCTCCCGTCCACCCTCCACACAGGCCGCCTGGCCACACGGCGAGCTGCCCTCCTCCACCTGGGCGACACTCACCGAGCCGACGCGCCCTCCGGCGTGGCCTGGACGTGCAGGCCGGACTCAGATGGGAGCCGCCAGCGGGGCCAAAACTCAGGAGGCCCTGAGATTCCCCGAGGGGATCCCTGCAGACGAAGGGCAAGCAGCAAGGGTGCGCTCGGGGAGGGATCGCTGGCCCGGCTTAAAGAAACAAAGCGGTCCCTCCAAAGACCGCTTTCTACCAGAGAGCCCACAGGGCACAAGAATGGGGCCGGCCAGTCTCCGGTGAGAGCGCCCGCTCCCGCACACGCACCGCTGACCACGGGCTGGGGGGACAAGTGCTGCAGGGAGCGGGCGCAGCGAGGGGACCCGGGGGCAGCCCGCAGAGACGCCGCGGAACGCCCGCTTGTATCTCATCACCCTTCTCGGGTCCTTCCGGTCACTCGGCCTGCGACGCGGCCCCCGCCGAGGCCCGTTCCTCCCGAGTGTGGCGGTGCCCCTGCGCCCCCTCCCAGCGCTCGGCGGCAGACGGCATGTGGCCGCACGTCCAGAGCCGAAGAACCCCAGCCACGTCCGCGTGACCACGGCGGGTCGGGGAGCCGCAATCCCTGACGAGCTACCAGAAAGGGGGTTTAAAGAAAGCCTGAGACAACGCAACGGAGAAGCCTCGTCCAGCTCAGGAGCCCGTCCACCCGCCCCCCGACTGCGGGAGGCCGCGCCCGCGCGACCCAGAGCGTTTCTAGGTCTTCTCCCAAAAGCAGGGCGCGCGGGGCAGAGACGCGGACGGCGGAGGAGCGCCCCGAGGAGCCGGCCCGCAGCTGAGGCTTCCCGGCCTCCCAAGGCCCCAGCGCTCCCGGGGACGAGGCACGTACTGCAGGACAAGCAGCGGGCCTGCCGGGCCGCCGGGCCCGTCTGCGGCGGCCCGCGGGAGCCGGCCAGGACTCCAGACGCCAGGGGAGCGGCCCGCGCGCAAGCACGCACGCGGGCTCCGCAACAGCAGCACGTCGGCTGCCCATCCTGTTTCTAAAACCCAGAGAAAACAGCTTGGAATCTGGAGGCACAGGTTACAAAGACACCAGGAACCCGGTAGCGCGGGGCCAAACAGGCCCGAGGAATAGACACACCAGCTTCCAGGCCAATCTGTTCAGCGCAGACAGAGTCTTCAAGGGGCCGAGAACACTGACGGCCGCTCAGCGTGCGGGACGCCCCGGGCTAGGGACCCGGCCGCGCGCAAGCCGGTTCCCCCCACTGTCAGGACTTCTGACTTCCTACCCGTCCGGCCGGAGCTAGGATTTTGCAGATTTTGAAACACAACCATAAAACCTGTCGCCCAGTATGTAAGAACCAGCTGCCTCTTGACAATCCAAAAAGCACCACCCTAATCCGATGGTAATCTGGCCTCTTCCATTTGACACTGTAGTTAAGGAACCGAGACTTACTGCGGAGCCCGCCGCACCCGCAGATCTTGAGTCTGTCGCACCGGGAGCAGCCGAGACCCAGCGGCTCCAGCCAAGCCCGCGGACCGGGCGTCCCGCTCACCGCATCCTCTCCAGGCTCCGCGCCAGCCTTGGGGGGTGCGCCCCCTCACCCCCGTGCCAGGCCGCCCCCCGCCCCCCGAGGCCTCCGCTCCGAACATGAATTACCTCGTTCCAGAGCGCATCCACCACATACAAGAGCTGGAAACTGTTCACCAGAATCATGGCCAAGGACGGAGCGGCTCGACCCTGGACCTTCATTTCCGCCAAAAGCATCACGAAGTTCACAACCACCTGAAAGAAAAGGGGCACAGACCGTCTCCGAGTGCCTCCCCAGACCGTCCGCTGCCCGGGGTGGGGGTGGGGGGGGACACAGGCACTGCAGGGCCGACAGAGTCGCAGACACCCCTGACCGCGCAGCAGCCTGCGGGGCCGAGGCGCCAACACCACGCGCCTGGGCGGGACACGCGCTCACCGCCGTGGCGCTCTTGTCAAGGACGCGTCACGCATGCCAATCAGAAGACAGCGGCCCTCTACACAGAACGTGACCGGCACGCTAAGTGGCAAGGTCACACGAGCCAGGGAAAGACTCCAGGAGACAAAGCCGAGTCACAACCACGTGCACCAGAGGCCTGTCCAGCGAGGGTCCCCGGACAGAGAAGGGCCGACCGTGGAAAAAGAAGGGAGACCCAACAGGTGTGCGGATCTAGCCGAGAGTACCATAACAGCAGCAACCCGCAGGCCTCCGGGCTACGTGCTTGCGTCCCGCGTTCACACGGGGACAAGCGGAAGGGGATCCTGACTCCGTTTCTGCAACTCCCCCATGGGTCTAAAATTAGGTCAAAATCCATTTTCTTTTTAAAGGTGATGAGAATATATTTTTTCTTACGTGAATTTACCTACACTATCACGTTCCCACATAAACACACTGATAGAATCACAATAAGACAAACCCTTAACGGCTCATACCCGTAACAAGGGCATCTTAACCCCGTGGACTCTATTTGCAGGAACAAAATACTTCAAATACAGATTTGTGGAAAGCTGTAATTATTCCTAAAAGCAGCTAAAATTATTCCTAAAAACCCACAGCTTCCTCAAAATGATCTCGTTTTTTCTAAATGCAAGATTAATGTGTACTCCTGGACTGAAATTTAACGAGAGGAAGAGGACATACCCATCCAATCAATCCGGGGCGCAATTCACAAAAGTACTTGAGATCGAAAGTGCCGATCCGAGGATTGAGTTCGCGGCCAATGAAGAAATCATAGATGGCGTTTCCTGGAAGGGAAAAGTCCTTACGCGCACAGTCAGCCCCCGGGAGGCTTACCGAGCACTGCCGCCTGCCCCCCGGGGCCCCAGTCCAGCCGCTCGGGGGGGGCCGGCAGGTGGTGGGCGGGCGGGTGCGCGCACCAGTGAGGACGGGCCGTGAGGACCCGACTGGAAGCAGCGAGGCCTCGAGGGCCAGAGCCCCTGAGTTTGAGGAACCGGAGATTTTTTAAAATGTAGGCTCACAATTGTCTAAAATAAGCAACTTCATTTTTTAAAATGCTTGAACCCTTTAGGTCAGAGTCAACCCCTCTGTGATCTCCGTGGCCTGGTGTGGTCTCTTTAAGGATGTGTAAGTACTTGAGACCACAGGAGAAACTGGTCCTAACTTGTGTGCTGAGGTTCCTAAAACGCTGGGGACTTAGACGTAAGTCACGACAACAAAAGGTCTTGTCATCGAGTGACCGAGAAAGGAAGGGAACTGACTAGGAGAGCGGGAGGAAAACACCGAACATACTTTTTCCCTGTGCACGTACTCTCCTCTGCATGTCGTCACCGTGCCGCTCTCCCTTCCTCCCCCCGGGGCGCTGCTCACCGGAGCTGGCAGGGGCCAGGGCGGCCGGGGGCGCCCCCGCAGCCCGCACGGCCAGGTAGGCGCTGAGGCCCGCGGCGAAGGCGAAGGCGGCCAGCGCCAGCTGCAGGAAGTGCCGGTAGACGTAGAGCAGCTCCAGGCCCCAGAACGCGGCCGCCCCGACGGCCGCGGCGGTCAGCAGGAGAGCAGAGAACCCTGCACGCGGGGCGACACGGGCACGTCAGCGCGGCCCAGGCTCGGCGCGCAGGTCACCTCCCAGCCAGATGCGCGCTCGCCCAGCCTCTCGCCTGCTCTAACACACTTAAGGTCTCCTCGTGCATTATTAACAGGCATTCGGAGCTTTTAAGAGAAAGCTGAAAAGTGCACAGAAATTCGCTATTAAGAAGCTGAGAAGGGGGGCGCCTGGGTGGCTCAGTGGGTTAAAGCCTCTGCCTTCGGCTCAGGTCATGATCTCAGGGTCCTGGGATCGAGCCCCGGCTCGGGCTCTCTACTCAGCAGGGAGCCTGCTTCCCCCTCTCTCTCTGCCTGCCTCTCTGCCTACTTGTGATCTCTCTCTGTCAAATAAATGAATGAAGTCTTTTAAAAATAATAATAATGAAAAAATAAAATATGAAAAAGGAGGGAAAGAGACCTGAGGGCCTCTCAGAGCAGCGCCGTGACAGGCCTGAAGCAACGGCCGTGGGACACTTGGCGGGGGTGGGGGGTCGGGGGGGGACAGGGTTCCAGGCAGGAGCCCTGTGGATGCAGCCGAGGGACGCGCAGAGGCCAGTGGCTGCAGCAGAGGGAGGCCGGCCTGTGGCTCCCGGGGCAGGAGCGGCCAGGAAGCCCGCGTAGGATGGCACCTCCCGGGCCTGGCAGTGACCCCGGAGGATAAAGCACACAGACAAGGGCGATCGCTTCGATCAGCGGTGAGTCCTAGCAGGAAGAGCAAACCGGGCAGCGGCAGGAGCGCCGAGGGGCGTCCCTGCACCCGGCACGTGAGCCCACGGTCAGTGCCAGTCCCAGCAGCGGCCAGCAGCGTGGACACGTGCAGGAGCACAGCGCCCACGGGCTCCGAGCATCAGATCTGAGCGTTAAAAAAAAAATCACCATTCAATCTATACTTGAGTCTTCTTCCATCAGTAAGAGGCATTCCTTCCACAACCTGAAAAGAAAAAAAAGGTTTTTAATTTAAAGCTTTAGAAAGCACAACCCTCTCCCAACACGCAAATCCTAAATTTCACCAGCTTTCAGCAGCACAGTGACAGCTAGCAGACACGTCAGTGGCGTGTCGTGAGGGGAACCCTGCGGGGCTGGTGACACAGACATCTCGGGGAAATTGCTGGACCCGGGCTGCTGGACCCCCACTCCCGGCCCACGGGCACTGGCTGGCCGCACGTGGAAGCCAGCTGCCGCGGCTGCAGGGACACAGCGCATGGCTCAGGCCCTAGTCCGCCGGCCCCCACTCTGAGCCCGGCTCCCCTGGATCCCCCGGCCGCATGCGGGCTCGTCCCACACGCACGCGCACACACGCATACACACACACGCATGCACACACACCCACTCAGCCGTTCCACGGACCCCCCGCCCCGAGAGCCGGGGAGCACCCCCGCACACACTCAGAAAACACACGCCTCCGTCGGGATGAGTTAAAATAACGTCCACCTGCCCTACGGCAGCCACGTCCCGCCCCCTCAGTGACGACTCGGTAATGCCGCCACTTGTAGGAGACACGGGGGCGTGGGTCTGGGGCCGGACTCCTCCTCCGTCTCGTGGGCTGCGACCGGGGCCCCAGGCCTGGGGGCCGTCTCGGCGGCAGAACCCCGCGTGCGGATTCCAGCGCCCCCCGTAGGGTCCTTATCTAAGCCCCACCGCGCGGGGCTCCCGTCCGCAAGTGCATGACAACAGGCGCGCCCGGGCGCGGCTACCGACTCTGTAACCGCAGGAACTGCGCTGCCCACCCGGCGTGACCCAGCGCGAAGGTGCCTTCCCTCCGTGACCCGAACGCGCGTGTGTGCCCCCGGCCGGCACTCACCTTCCCGATCGGCAGCAGGTAGAGCAGAGCCTGAAGGGCAAACCAGAGCGCGTAGAGCCCGAGCGCTCGGCTCTCCCACAGCTCGGACGCGGCCGGCAGCGGAGGCGGGAAACTCCGAAGACGGGGCTCCTTCTGCTTGCCCGTGAGCAGCAGCAGCACGAGGGCGGCGGGCAGGCCGAGCATGATGAGAAGGGCCCCTGCGAACCACCAGCGACCGCTCGAGGCTCCGACTTCAGTCCCGCTGATCCAGCGCTCGCTCTCCCGCGGCAGGGCCGAAGGCCGGCCAGCTGCTGGGGTACCGTCGGCAACGCCGCACCCCTACCTGGGGCGCCCGGGCGGGGGGGGGGAGGACAGCGGGGTCCCCCCCACGGACCAGGCTACACGGCGTACCGAGTCCCGCCGCACGGGAGCAGACCGGCCCTCGGAACATCTACCGCTCATCGGCCTCCTCAGCCTCCTCGTCAAAAAGCCAGCAGACGTCCTGTCCCTGAGCTTCCGGACCTGGGCCGCACCCCGTTCACGGAGCGACGGGGACCCCGCCGCTCACGGCCCGGCCGCAGCTCCCGACCCGCCCGACAGCGAAGCCGGGCAGGACTCCGAACCACCGGGCCCGAGGCAGCTACTTTACGGGAAACGGCATCACTTCCAAATGAGCACCCACTCGGAACACCGAGCGTCTGGACACCTGAGACCTCGGTCTCACTCCACGCACCCCGCCCCTGCCCGCGGCCCCGCAGCGCTCGGGCTCCGTCCCCGTCCCCTCGGGCTGCACGAGTCCGCTGTCCCCAGCTGTTCGGCGTCCTCCGCCTACCCCTCCCGCACAGCCTTCCCTTTCCCTTCTGCATTTCTCTGTTCAAAACCACCAACAGGTCACCGGAAGCTTTCCGTACAGCCGCGCGGGCACCCTCTCCACTCTGGGACAATCGTCAAAAATGCTCCCACTGCGGCCCTGTGCACCTGCTGTGCCTTCTGCCGGGCGGGCTCCTCCCCAGGCTCCTGCGGGGCTCCCGCTCCTGCAGAGGGAGGCCCTCCCTCCCCCCGCCCCGCCAAGCCCACGGTCACCGCCGCCGCGGCCGCCTACCCGGGACTCCGCCGAACTCCAGGCCCTTGGTCTGTGTGGCTGGCTCTTCAGAGGTTTTCGATAATGTAGATCCTTTTGTTGCAACAATGTTTTCTTCCTTAGAATCTATGTCTTTTAATTTGATCTCCTCTCTTCTGGGCCGAAGGCTACACTGTGTAGATATGTAACTACTATCTTCCGACAAATGGAATTTTTCCTAATTCAAAAATTGAAAATACGAGATGTGTACAGTCAATAATTATCATTAATGTTACATTAACTGATTCAGCATCTTAATATAGCCGTTTACTAACAAGAATAAATCTGTTAAATGATAGTCTTAATTTAAGGACAGGACTTTAGAAGAGATCGTAAGATTATGGTGTGCAGTGTGCCTCTCGGGGGAAAGTCACATTCACAAAGAGGTCAAGTGCCGGAGACGAGGACGCCCCGTACCTCAGTGTTTCTGGGGGGCAGGCCATCCCTCTCTGTACGCTCAGGCTCCCCGTTGTATCTGCTCAGGCTATTCCCAAACGGCTTCTGAGGTGAACACAAACCATCGCAAACGTAAGAATCGTACTCTATTAAAGAGACCATCGTGGCAAAAACTTGCTATTATGAAATCAATAAAACAAACCAAATAAAAGCAATAAACCAAAGATTCTCACAGCTTCAATTCTGAAAGAGTTCAGGACACTTCTGTTAAAAAGGAAAAGGAGTAACGCTGATCACAATTCCCAGTCTTGAAAGGACTGGGTTTTACAGCGCAGCTCGCTGCACGAGACCTCGCATCCCTTAACCCTAATTAGACTGAGTGTTACGACCACGTTGTTCAGCGGCAGACACTGTAATATTCGCTATGCATTAGAGAAAGTAAAAATTGGTCAATCAGTTCCGAGTGCTGGGGGGGGGCACATTCACTGCCCCCACCTAGCCCCCGAGGGGAAACCGAGACACGGTGGGTACTCTGAGCGCGCCGCCTCGCTGGATCCCCGCTGCCTGGTTTCTAGGGGCCCTAAGCTCCCGCTGCCGGTGTCCCTCTCCTCCAGCCTGCCTCCTCTTCAGGCAGCGCAGGGAACTTCGCCGCGGACCGAGCTGGGGAAGCGGCCAGGGCTCTGCTGGTGAGGAGCATAACCAGCCTGCGGCTCTGGGGTCACCAGGACTGTAAGAAGGTCACACTGGAAACACAGAACGGGTCCTAAATGCTAACAATGAGAAAAGTGACAGAAGGGAGCCCGCAGCATCTGTCCCCTAACCTGAGTGCCCTGACGGACCCTGAGAGCCGCTAACCCACGGGATGTTCCAGCCCCCGGTAACCCTCGAGGGCAAGGGGAAGGGGTGAACGGACAGCCGATGGCAATCAAATTGACCAAAAAAAATTACGAGGATTCTCAGAAGGAGAAAATGGGCATTCACACACTGCGGATATTGGCAGAAACCTTCTTGAGGCAATTCGGCCATGTGTGTTAAAGCCTCAGATCGGCTCCGCCGTCTGACCCGGAGTCCCGCGTCCAAGCACCGACGTTCGGGAAATATCGGGTGTCGCATAAGGGTATTTGTTTACGACAGTGAAAATTCCGAGGAAAAGCTAAATGCCGACCATCGATAAGGGAGCTGATGTTAACGATCACATCACATCCGTCCCAGTCATGGTACAGCCACGCAATTCCGTACAGCAGACGACGTACGAAAATAAAACTCAGCTTATTCCTGATGTTTTAAAATTTAAAAATCTGAGTATACAACTGCGTGTACCTAAATCCAGTTTTTTAGGGTTATTAAAAATGTGTGTGTGTTTTACCCAGAAAAGAGCTAATGTTAAGTGAAAAGAATAAAAGATCATCTTTATTCAATTCTTTTCCTTCAAGATCACTCCCCTTTGGCCCACCGTCTGAGATACCCTCGGGCACAGGCACTCGGCCCCATCCACCGACCTTTCCAAGCGGCGGCTCGGAGGTAATTCCGTTGAAGTTATGATGCCAAGACCAGGGATATGTTTTTGTAACGCACAGTTATGCTTCCTTACCTTACACATGAACTTCCATACGCTACGGGCCTCTTTCAGCTCAAGCTACAGTCTACATCTATGTCCAGTTTAAGGCCTGCCTTCTACAGCCCCGCTGTAAACCGCCCTCTCCCGCTGGTGGTTACGCGCCGCTCGTCCTGCTCTCCCAGCGGGTTCCGTGACCCTCCACATCTTCCAAAGTCATCGCCTCGGATGCAACACGTCCCTGACCCTTCGGCGCGACCCGCTGCGCTCCGGGCAGCACGCAGGGGGCAGGTTTTGGACGCGAGGGAGGACGGTTCGGGACCGAAGCCCGGGCGAGGGTAAAGGTCCCACGAGCGCGGCGACACGCACCAGCACCAGCGGGGTCAGCCTCACCGCCAACACTTCCTTCCTCATTTCCTTGACGTCGGCCTGGTGCGAAGCCGAGGCGGAGCGGCGGGAACTCCTCGGTGGTCGACCCGGGGATCGGGAGCGCGACCGTGACCTGCTCCCTCGGCGTCTGGAGGGAGAACTGGAAGTTGAGCCACTTTTCCTCTGTCTAAAGGAAGTTAAAGGCTAGAGAGGGACGAGAAGGCACAGAGCTTTAGCACGAGACAGACCTGACCGAGACGAAGGCGCAAAGGCGAGCCCGGTACCATCGACTCCGCGACCGCCCCGGGCCTCGGGGCCGCCGAGGGCCCGCTGGACCAGGACAGCCGGACACGGCGATGGTGGCCCACCTCCCACGGGACACGCGCGGCCTTTCTCAGAAGGCCCTGCACGGAATGGATGTGTCCGAGCCAACTACCTGTGCGCCCTCCGACGGCACCTACAGGAGCAGCGGCCCCCGACGCCAAGTCCAACTGAGACGAGGGACAAGCGCCCCGCAACAAGAACCCTGGCCCCTCAGGGGCACTCGCGACAGCGCGCCCGGCGGGATCTGGAAAGCGGGGGCACGGCTGGACGACTCAGTAACCCTTCCCTCCGCCCTCTTCTCTCCCGCCTGAGTCTGTGTGGCCCAGGAGCCAGGAATGGCTTTACCGTCTGGAAATGACGGCAAACAGAAACAAGAAACGTGAAGCTTTGTGACCCATGGGAAGTACCTGAAATCTCACTCCAGCGAACACCGACCGGAGCGCGGCCGCGTCCACTCCCGTCCCGACTGCCCTCGCTGCCCTCGCACTGCAGAAGCCGCATGGCCCGTGACGCCTAAAATCGTCACTAGCCGGCCCTTGGTCCAAAAGCTTGGCCAACCCCAGCAAAAAACGAAATCGAGACCAAACGTGTAGAAATCCTCACAGCATTTCGACAAAGCGATTTTACGCCTGTTGGGTCGAACGCTGCAAAGTCAGGGCCTCCGCCGCGCGCATCTGTCCTCGCGCGTCCTGCACCACGGAGGGAACCGTTTAAAGCCCAGGCCCCCACCACACAGGCTGAGAAGCACCTAAATCTAATTACTGTCCCTCTCCTGATGGAACCCTCGGTGGTCGCGATGAAGCCCAAACCTCTCCAATTCTGCTCCCGTTACCCCTGGGCTGGTGCTCGCCACCCGCGCACTTGGCCGTCTGTGTCCGCACCCCTGCCCCCCGCCGAGCCTCCGGCCAGAGCTGTGAGCCTCCATGCCCGAGCTCTCCCTGTTTGGCCGCACCCCACCCCCCCCCCACTCCGTGTCCTCTGTAAGCGCCCCCCCCCACCCAGTGCCACCCCCATCCCCGTGCGCGCCGGCAGCACCCGCCAGACTCCCTCGCCAAAAGCGGGACACCAGGGACACGATCGCGGCAGCGGGAGCTTCTGGGAGCAGCCCTCCGCGCTGCCCTCACGTCTCCCCGACCCAAAGCCCAAGCGTGGCCGGGCGCCTCCACCCGGAGCCGGGCTGGACCACCGGTCACCTCCCCGCCTGCGGACACTCTGGCAAAGCCAAGGGACACTTGCCTTGATATCATTCTCCTTCAGTTCAAGTTCGGTGCCGTCTTTGTACTTGACGGTGTAGAGCTGGGACTGGCTGTCGTGGCTCAGAATTTCGACTTCATAGTAAAGCGAACTCCCAGGCCACCGACCTCTCACCACCTCGCCGTCAGCGAATTTCCTACTTGGCATTTTGAAAAATCAGCCTGAATAGTTTAAAAGAGAAAACAAGGAGTCACTGCATCCACACTCACAGGTGTCTTTCTTCCACAGACTGAAATACAACTTCCCGGAGTGTTTAACTGGCAGAGATTTTAGGACCAGAAAAGTCTCCTGGGGGCGGGCAGGGGGAGAGGAGGCTGTCTGAGCCCTTAGTCCAAAGGTGAGACCAGAGTATCGTCAACTGTTGGGGCGCCTGGGGGGCTCCGTGGGTTAAAGCCTCTGCCTTCGGCTCAGGTCATGATCTCAGGGTCCTGGGATCGAGCCCCGCATTGGGCTCTCTGCTCAGCAGGGAGCCTGCTTCCCCCTCTCTCTGCCTGCCTCTCTGCCTACCTGTGATCTCTCTCTGTCAAGTAAATAAAAAAATCTTAAAAAAAAAAAAAGATGTCAACTGTTTCTTCCAAGGACGTGAGGACAGGAGCAGGAAATGGCAGAGTGGGGACGCACGAGGCCGTTCTGTTCACTCGGCCCATATCTCACCCGGTCACTGTACACGGGGTGCTCTCGCCCCCACCTGTCACCTGTCACCACCATCACCTGCCGGCAACACGAACATGCAGCGCGCAGAAAGGCGCCAAGCGGTTTGCATTCTGCAAAACACCATCACCCGAGTGACCAGACTTCTTGCTACTCAACACGGCACGGTCACAGAGGACGCATTTCCTGATTTATAAATCCGCATATGGGGCGCCCGGCGGGCTCGGCCGGTAGAGCACGGGACTCTTCATCTCTGGGTCGTGAGTTCAAGCTCCACACTGGGCACAGGGCTTACTTTAAATAGATAGATAAATAAATTTGCATATAGTCTTACAAAGGCTTTAAAATGTTATTTAATTTTGGGGGCACTTGAGTGGCTCAGTCGGTTAAGCGGCTGCCTTCGGATCAGGTCGTGATATCAGGATCCTGGGATCGAGCCCCGCATTGGGGCTCCCTGCTCGGCGGGGAGTCTGCTTCTCCCTCTCCCTCCGCTGCTCCCCCTGCTTGTGTTCTCTCTCTCTCTCTCTCTCTCTCTCACAAATAAATAAAATCTTTTCAAAAAAGTTTAATTTTTAACACATTACCTCTATTAAAATTCTAAGAAATTCTAAGAAACCATCCATCTGAGAAAATCAATGATGTATAATTCACATTACTATAAGCCACCAACAAGGAGAAAAATAATTCCAAGCCCATAACGAATAGCAGACTTGGGGTGCTTTCATGAAGTTTTCAAGTCTTACAGCTAAAATCCCAAAAGCACCCCGGCAGGTCTGCCGAGCACACGCGGGCGGGCGTGCACCCGGGCCTCAGTCTAGCGCGGCGGGCTCAGCCCTGCAGCCGGCCTCCGCCCTCACGTCCCCCGTTCCTTACCACCCGGCCGCCAGCCGCGTCTCAACAGCACTCCAAGAAGCCAGCCCCAGCCCGCGGGGATGACCACTTACGTGAGGCCTGCTGGCCACCCTTCCTCAATTATCAATGGGTGCCAGGTGCCGGGTGCCGGGTGCCGGGCGCTTCCGGCTCCGGCACGGCACGCTTTCCACTGAGCGGCAGAGCCCCACTGCCCTGGGACAAAACTGAGTGCCGGCCCCCTTCCGCACGAGCGGCTCAACAGGCTGGGGGCCGCGTCTGAGCAGGGAAACGCTCCCCCGCCCCCTCCCCTGGCCGCTCGAGGGCCCGAAGCTGAGCCCGCTGCCGTCAGGCCCGGTTGCAGCAGGCCAAGTGCGCCCGCCAGCAGCTCTCCGGAGTTGGGAAAGGACAAGGCGGTGTTACCCCACCCCTCCAGCGGGAAACCTTTCATAAGCACGTTTCCTCACATTAATTGCCTGAGAAAACACTTCACAGACCTCGCTTGTTTAGAAAGATAGCAGCCGGGCTGAGAGATGAAAGCAAACCCAGCGCCTTACCCGCGACGAGAGGGTGTCGTGGGCGACACGGAGAGGAGAGCGTGCTCTGGGCCGGCGGCCGCCTGAGACGGCATCGCGGGCTGACGAGGGGGTGTGGGCTCCGCCGGGGGGGAGAGGAGCCAGAAGCTTGGGGCTGCAGTCACGCCTCGCCGAGGCGGCACCTCAGGGGCACCCGGCAAGTGGGGGGCAGTGGACGCCTTGGGCCACGGAGGAGGGGGACAAAAAGGAAGGTGACAACCGCAAACCTTGCCCGTTTCAACATTCAGGTCCGAGAGCCTCCCAATACTGAGAAAGAGGAAGGAAATGTGCCCTTCTCTCTTCTCTCGTGCCCCTCCTCCTCCCCGGACCCCCTAAAATCAAGCCACTGTTACTGGTCCGGGTGCCCTGGGGCTGGCCAGCCGGGGTTGAGAGAAAACAACTGGATCTTCTCCCACGAAGATGCCGTTCGTTTCAGACAACTCTTCGAAGACTTAGAAAGCCCTCGGCGCAGACACTGTACCTTTCTGAACGTTATTTATTGCTGTCTGTTACCCAATTAAATATTTTGGGTTACACAAATTAGGATACGTGGTGGGTATCTGTTCGGTTGCTTAGCTTAATTTTTTTTTAAAGAGACAGCTAAGACTTGGGACTTCGCAGCGATGTTTCCATTGGTGGCCGAGGAAGCCAGCCCTGTCCTTAGGAGACCGCTGCGGTGTCAACAATGTTCCAGAAGATGAAACCACAACACTGTGCGCACCTGGGCTTTGCCCAAGCTCCTCCCTCCCTGGTGACAGCTCCGCCGCCTTCCAACAGACACTCTCCTGCTGGGGACCCCGCCAGGATGGGACACGCCAGCCTCACTTTCCCGACGCTCGCGGGCCAGACCCACAGCGACAACGGGCTTCCTTAAGAAGGGACCTTCCAGCCAAGAGTGGAAAGGAAAAGCTTGTTTACTGAGAGGCTTTTCGCTCCGAAGCCACATGCTTACTCAGTTAGCCCTGGGACCCTCCCACACGGGGGCTCATCAGCCCCACAGCCTTACAAGGGTCTCTGGTCCTCTTGCCCTCACTTTCCCAAACCAGTCCACATCCCGCAGAGAAAGGGAAGCTCCAAGGAAGTCTGGCGGCTTCCCCTGCACACCTGGGCCCCGGGCCGAGGCCGGCCCCCCGCCCTGCCCCCCGCCCGGGCTGCAGGACCCCAGGAGACACCGCCGCCCGGCGCGGCCCCCTAAGCAATCCGAGCACGCCAAGGTGAGGTCCGCTGCCCTGCGGCTCCCTGTTCCCCCTCCTCCCCTGATAGCTCTCGGAAACCGGCTGAGCCGCCCCGCCGGGCCCCGCAGCGCCCCGCGCTCTCCGCGCTCTCCGCCACAGCCGCGGCCCCGGAGGCCGGGCACCCGCACACGCGTGCGCGCGGCAGGGGCGGCAGGTGGGCGCGGGCGCGGGGCGGGGGGCGTCCGGGGCGTCCGGGGCGCCCGGGCGGGAGCGGAGCAGTCCTCCCCGGCCAGGCCAGGCCCCTCCGCGCTCAGGCCTTAGAATAAGTGCCCCTCGAGGCCGCGGGCCGGTGTCACGACGAGGACTTCTTTAAAAGCCTCAAAACAGTGAAACCACAGGATCGAGCGCGCGCATCCCGCTTCACCACCCGCCTTCAGAGCCCGGGGCCCGGGGACAGCGAGGGCGGACGGCAGCCGCGCCCTGTCCCCGTCCACGCATCCCTCGTCCCCGCAAGCCCCCAGCCCCCCGTCCCGCCCGCCGGGTCCCCGCGTGTCCTCCGTCCCCGTCAGCGCATCCCGCGTCCCCGCGTGTCCCCGTTCCCCCGTGTCCCCCGTCCCCGTCAGCACATCCTCCATCCGCGTGTCGCCCGTCCCCCCGTCCCCGTCAGCGCATCCCCCGCCCGCCGGGTCCCCGCGTGTCGCCAGTCCCCGTCAGCGCATCCCCCGTCCCGCCCGCCGGCCCCCGCGTCCCCGTCCCCGTCCCCGCCGCCCCCGGCCCGCCCCGCCGCGGCGCGCCCAAAATGGAGGGAGGCGCCGGCGATTTCCACCTCAGCTCCACTTCCGCCGCCGCCCGGCCGACCCCCTGCAGGGGAAGCCGAGGCCGCGCGTCCCCGCCCCCCGCCCCCCGGAGGCCGCGCCGCGCCGGGCGGCGGGCACGGGGACGCTCACCTGCGCCGGGCTCCGGCGGGACGCGAACGGCTCCGGGACAGTCGCCCAGCAGCACCCGGTGGCGGCTCCGCGCGCACGACGCCGCCCGTCGCGCCCGCGCCCGCGCCCGCGCCCCCGAGCGCGCGCCGCGCCCCGCCCCCGCCCCGCCCCCCAGCGAGGCCGCCCCGGGCTCTCATTGGCCCCTCGGCCTTTTGAATCGTCCCCGGCGCCGCCGATTGGTCGTGCTCGTGGCGCGTCCGCCCCGCCCCGCCCCGCCCGGCCCGCGCCCGCCTTATCGCCGCCGCGCAGACGCCGCGCCCCCGCCCCGCCCCGCCCCTGCGCGGCCGCCCCCGCTCGGCCCCGGGCCGCGCGCTCGGGGCTGCCTGCCCACCTGGCCGGAGAGATAATGAGAAGCTCAGGAGGAACTATCGATCCGCGCGGCGACCAGCCCGGACCAACGGTCGGGGCCGCAGTGCTTCCTGCGAAGACGCGGGCCGAGCTCTCCCGACCGTGTTGGGGGCTGCGGCCGCCTAGGCGCCTGGCTCCTTTGTCCTGAAGGCGGCGGGACCCGGCCTGGGCCGCGGGCCGGGGGGCGCAGAGACCGGAGCCGGGGACGGGGGCGCAGGGCGCAGTGACCGGACCCGGGGACAGGGGGGCAGAGGGCGCAGTGACCGGAGCCGGGGACGGGGGCGCAGGGCTCAGTGACCGGAGCCGGGGACAGGGGGGCGGAGGGCGCAGTGACCGGACCCGGGGACAGGGGGGCGGAGGGCGCAGTGACCGGAGCCGGGGACAGGGGGGCGGAGGGCGCAGTGACCGGAGCCGGGGACAGGGGGGCGGAGGGCGCAGTGACCGGACCCGGGGACAGGGGGGCGCAGGGCGCAGTGACCGGAGCCGGGGACAGGGGGGCGCAGGGCGCAGTGACCGGAGGAGCCGGGGACAGGGGGGCGCAGGGCGCAGTGACCGGAGGAGCCGGGGACAGGGGGGCGGAGGGCGCAGTGACCGGAGC